>VXBQ01007571.1:44364-110960 GCA_013400175.1 Phainopepla nitens | reverse complement strand
TCATCATCTCTTGCTCCTACGAACGTTCCTTCCTTCCTTCCTTCCTTCCTTCCTTCCTTCCTCCCTTCCTCCCTTCCTCCCTCCGCCACATTTGGTATTGATTCAGTCTGGAGGATTTTATGGTAATGTAGAACAAGGCTATGACTTTGAAGGTATAAAAGGTTTATCACTGCGCTCCATGGGCCACAAGGTGCTGAAAGGCACAGATACCTGAGGCTGGGGCAGCTTACAGGGCACAAAAGACAATTAATAATAAATGATAGCCTGTTTCTAAGGATGAATCCATTTAGCTTGGCTGGCTGTGAGTTTAAAAATAATTATAAATAAAAAATACACTGACATACTGTACAGCCAAAACAGAATTTGAGTAGCGAACAAAACAGCACCATATTGCAATTCCAACAGTTTCTGAACTGACTCGAGATTACTTTTTTCAACCAAACACCAATTATTTTTTTCTTTTGGAAGTGAAATCAGTTCTCTTTGGCTGAAGTCTCTTTACTTTTTGTTACTATTGCAAAGCATTGAAATGCATTGCTACTAGATAGCCATCACAAAACTGGGCTGAAGAGCCTGTGCCAAGAGGCAGATGAGGTATTTCTCTGTCCTGGGAGTGCTGTGCTGGAAGCCAGGTATACAGACAGAAGGAACCAGAACTGCTGACTGATCAGGTGAATGGGTAGAGCCGGGACACACAGGCTGAACTGCTGACAGCGAGGGAATGTGGCTAGAAGATCTCTGACTGGTAAAAAAAGTGGACCAGCCTATGGGCCTGTACAAGCTCTTGATCTGTATCATTCTCCTTTTTATTGCAAAGAATTTATCTTCCTTTCCAAGCAGACTAAATCAAAACCTGAAAGAGAGGAATGATCTTAAAGTAAACTCTCCTCTATTCTCTGAAAGTAAGGTTTAGTAAAACCAAAAAAATTATGAAAGCAAATCAAGCCACTACTAAAAACCTATGTGGTTTCATGAATAATTATTATTTATACTGATTTGGCCAAAGTCTATATTAGTGCTTCTATATTGTCAAAAGCCACTTCCTAAATTCTCTGTTGAACTTCTATCTTGCCTTCAGAAGAAGGACTCCTTCATTAATTCCAAGTTCACAGTATTCCTGCTACATTCATTCCTCCTTTTCTTTCTGTAGCTATCCTGTAAAGGCTAACATCATTAAGGTAAAACTGGGAAAGAGGATCCACATCCATAAATTTAATTTAGGAAGGGTTAGTCTCCCAGGCGTGATCATTCCCTAACACAGACTTCTTACATTTCACCTAAGCTTCAATTAACTGGACTTTCTTCTTCTGGTGCACATGGAAAATGGATTCTGACATATTTACTGTATCAATAACTTCATCACTGAGGCTGGCTCCTCTTAGACCACATCTGTTAGTGTTAGTAGGAGTACCACAGCTGTAATTTATTGCTGGTACAAATGAGTGAGCCCAGTGATTTACTACCTGAAGGAGTATTTGTTTCCCTGCTGCTGCCTTTGGAGATGGCAAAGGTTGGTATGGGATATTTTCTTAAACCTTCCAATCTGACCCTGCAAAGTCATATTTGAAGTGGAGATTGCTTACCTGTTCCAGCTGGATAAGACACCAAGGCTGTTAGACTAACAATTCAGACATTTCAGGTCACCATGAAGAAGAACATAAAATAAACCTCATTAAAGCCTTAGTGCCTCCTTCTGAAATGCAGATACCTCAGAGGACAAAGACCCCACCAGGATATGGTCTCATTGTTTCAAAGCAGTAGAATTTACAGCTTGGAAAGCCCCTATTTGTCCACAATCAATTGCTGCGTGCGTTTATTTTGTCCCTGCAGTGACTGAAGCCCTTCTGTATTTGCCAGACTCTAATGTCAACTCTGGCTTCCATTAGCTATGGAAAGGTTTCTATCACTAATCCTACTAATAACAGCAACTTTCCAGGCCTCACTCGCTTAATGGACTTGCAAAATGCACCCAGCTACTGATTTCCTTCATTTGCTGTCAAAACTAAGGTCAAAAATAATCTCAGGAGACCCCGAACTTGACCTTTTCAAAATCTTATGCTTGTCAAATTTTACTGCAGAAGATGAATTATCAATGCAAGCAGTGGGAGAGCAATTGTTGGATGTGTTCAATGCCTCACACTGATGCAGATAAAACAATGTTTGCATGTCAGCAGAAATCAGAATCAGAAAAGAGGGTGATCCATCAGTGGTGCTCACAACAGATGTGCCAACTCCTGTCCAAATTAGACCTATTACCATTAGCATTTACCTGAATTCCTTCTTCACTTTCCACATGCAAGAGCAATGAGGCACTCAATAAAGTAATGCCACCCATAGTGCCTCCCACTCTTCTGCAATAAGCTTTGCTTCTAAAAGATTGTTACAGGCTCTATTCATTATGAGAAAGAATTGAGAATTGTGCAGGAAACCTATTTCCCTTCAGGGAAGGAGTGGATCATAATTTCATTCCTTAACATTATAAATTGCAGTTTTTGGTGTTCTTGAGTTTTTAAATTTTTTTTCTTTTTAATTTTTTCTTTTTTTTTTTTTAGTTTGAAAGTTTAGAAAATGCTGTGGATATTAATAACATCACTGTCCTTAATTATAACCCACAAAACCACATAATTCTACAATAAGAAGGGAGTATTCTCAGTGGGAGATTATTCTGCTGGAGAAGAGAAATTACTTAGGAAATAGCCATGCCTGGGTCAACTGACAGAAAGCAATTAGAGCTTTTCCCCAGCATGTAGGAAACAAGCAATAGTATTATTGACTCATTGCACTTTTTGAAATAACCAGTGAGATAATGCACAGAAAACATAACTGTGATAACTGGTGTCAAATTCATCAAATCCTGGGAAACGAAATGATAGCAAAGAAATACAGCAAGACTGAAGTAGGTACAAAGACCCTGACATCAGTAGCAGATTAGACAGCTAGACTGACAGACCACTTATAAATAATGATGCAAATGTACTTACCATAGGATGTGATGTGAAAATATTTCTTCTTTTGATACCACTCTCAAGTGTTGCATATTCTTTTTACTTTAGGCTTGTACATGCACAAGGGAATCAACGCAGATATTTTATAAACAGTCCACACATGTAGTCCATGTGATACAAGCATACCTGCAGTAGAAATAGAATATAATTTCCAAAAGGAGTTACATTCTGGATCTCAAAAAAAGCTCATAGATACCTATAGAGAGAGGCTGTAGGGTATTGAGAGTCTTTTTAGACTTCACAGACAGTCTGGAATCCATAATGTATCTTTTCAGCGTATATTCAGTTTTTGTCGGCAGGCCAGTGGCACCTGCCCTGCAAAATCAAAAGGTGAATACACGATTTAATCGATAAAATGTGTCACCCAAACCAGAATTCCTTTCCTTACCACAACCATTTTATGACCATGCTCAACCAGAATGAAGAATTGAAGGAAAAAAGTAAAGGAAGCAAACACAATATGACTCAGTTTGCAGCCTCTGCAGTTTCATCTCAGTGTATCCTTCATGGTTTGTGGCATTTAATTATATTTCTAGGGCTTTGATGGTCATTTTTAAAATAATTGTATGATTAAATTAAAGTGTATAGTTCTACTGACTGATCTATCCTTCTTCTGTACTTTCTATTTCCTGCAAAATTTCCAGGCCACAATAAAAATGCATTTTTTGTCACTAGTGGAAATAAGTGACGTTAAATATTGTCTGGAACAGGAGACCAGTGATTTTCAATTAACATTAAATAGGAAGCTGTTTAATATCAATTGTTATTAAATGGGCAAATTAGCATTAAATTAAAGCTAATAGCGTAGGCAAAGTTTTCCATTAAGCAGCGCAATATTAAGTGTATTCAATCTTTTACAGTATCCACTATTCCGTTTCCTCAGCTGAAAGATGTTGCTTGATAAATAGGCATTTATCCAGTTTATGCCTCTTCAGCTACCAACTTCATCTGATGTCTATTATAAAAATTCAATGGATAAGGTATTCTTGCAAATTTCAATGTGCATTAATTCTATGACTCCTGCCAACTAATTCTCCTGGTTTTGAGCTTCTTCTTTGAGCTTCATCTCACACGTATCATTAACTACTTTTTGCTGTTCCACGGGATAAAATCACTGTGTTTGATGCTTCTCCAGTTTAGATGAGGGCCAACTGCTGATATTAATGAAACAGTACTGTACAGGGAAGAAACAAACGCAGAAAAATGCTTGATATTTAAAAAAATTCTCAGAACGTACTCCTCATTATAGGAGCTGGTATCTTCTAGGATTCAGGAATCATTTTTTAAAATGAGCAGTGTGTGAATCAAAAAATGGTCATGCCAGGATATTTATTTACTTTCTACTGGCTGAATAATAAATAGATGTTAAGTTGCATGGTGGGAGGATACAGGCTATGAGTTTTACTCAGGCAGAAAACCTAGGAGGAATATATGTGACAGACCACATCTGAAACCTACATGTTTGGAAAGAGATGAGAGACCACCAGACAACTTGTACCTCTGCAATTCTGAAGCTTCTCTGAAAACTTGTTTGTTGGCTATGTTAGCATATGGCTTGAAATCTGAATTAGTCATAACCAAAGGACCTGTGGATTTGTTTTAGCCACTAGATGGGCCTTAAGCTTAAGAATGAACTCCCACCTCCTGTTGTCACAGAGTTCATGTTCTTAAACTCCTTTAACAACTTTATCAAACTAACTTGAAAGTTAGCATGGCAGTTTCACAAAAGAAGCAGCTGTGTCTGGCTTCTTGAGTTAGGAATTCAAATATCTTCCCAGAAGGAGACCAGAGACATAGGTGGAGTATTAATTAAATCAAAGTGTAAATATACTTACATTTTAAAATAAACTTTTTCTTTTTCTCTCCTAAAGATGGGGTGTTTCATAGCCTAAAATGTATTTTTCAGTGAGTTTCTGAAAGCCTCAGTCTGAATGTTCTCACATAGACGAGCTGGTTTACCTGCAATAAGAAGCAATTCTTGCCATCTAAATGTATAAACATTTAGTCTTCCTGAATTGTCTCCAGAGAGAAAACAGAACAGCATTATTGAGGAACTTTGTGCAAAACAACCTGTCCTGTGTTTGTGAAGTGGCAGCATGTTAGAAAACTGGTGCGACAGTTTGATGGGTTTCCATGGAAACCGCTAGACTTGAACGCATGGGTGCACAAGGAAGCTTGCCAGGTGCCTGTTATTGGTTGAGAGGAAGGAAAAATTACATTTCCACGACAGCCATAGATTAGCTGAGCAAGTCTCTTTCCAAAGTGATGTACTTGCAAAAATAGATAAGCACCAACCAGACTAAAATTTGTTAGTGCTTTATACAGCAAACTGTGTAATTTGATCTCCCTTTGGAAATGGCCAGATTGCAATTTCTGCCCATTGACTGTTTCACCCAAGAGGCTATGGTCTTCTGCTGCAAGGTAATTTTATGGCAAAAAAATAAAATGAATAACCCAGCAGATAGGATGGAGAAAGCAGAAGTGAAAAAGAAGAATTATTCCCTCAAAGAGAACCACACAAGCATTTTTTACACCAGTGAGATATGTAATAGAATAAACCGAAAATAGGGCTTAGTTGATAATCCTTTACAATCACTGCACTTGTGTGCTGGTCTATGTCTAAAAATCTGAACATAACTAGGCTGTCAGCTACTGCAAATCACTATTGCTTTAATGAAATGAGAGTAATACTCAAAAAAGTTTCTTTAAACTGGAGATATAACAGAGTAGTCTTCAATGGGCAGATATAGGTTAGAAACAGTAAAAAAGGCTGAATTGTACCTGAATTGTGCCTCCTCTGCTTTCTCATTGTGAGTCTGCTGGCTTTTTCATTTACTCTCTGAATACAACTTTTGACTACGCAATGCAAATACCAGAATGTCACTGTCACACCGAGCGAGAGAGGTGATGAAGAGTTCAGGAGATAATGGCAAGGAGACTAGACCTCTGAAAAATTATGTAGGAGTATACTTTGGGATCCAACAGGTAAGAAGCCTTTCAGATGCCTCTTTAAAAGGATTAGTGGTATCTGAACAAAATCTCACAGAAATCAATTCACCAATTTCAGCTGACAATGAATTTAGTTTTATATACAGGGCAATACTCAGAGAAGAGAAAAATGGGCTGTATAGAAGACGTGTAAGAGGAATCATAGAGATCTTGGCCTAAGTCCAAAGAACACAGTGCAAGGGTAAAAACTCAGATGTTTTACTGTTTCGCATAGATCCATGAGTATCTTGCACAGCTGGAAGGGAAAACATTGCCAGTACAAAAGATTATTCTAGTACTCAGAGTTTCTGAGAAAACCAGCTTTTCAACAGACTGCCTTCAGGTACTGTGCTCTGGGAAACAGCTCTTGTGTGTGGAGGTTGTAATTACATCCCTGGAGCTTGCTTCTCTGAAGGGACTCTACACCCAGGGCATTAACAAAAGGCAACAAAGACAACTCTGTAACTTACTGAGGCCAAAGAAACCTTACAACTGCTTAGGCTCATTCCTACACAAACCAGAACAGCCTAGTAAGTCACCAAGATGTCCATCAAGGCATCACTGAACAAAAGCTAAGGACTTTTATGAATGGACCCTCTGAGCTCTGTCATTGCCTAGAAGCGCTATTCTTATACAGCTGTTAGATCATGAGATCAGATTTTGCATCACTATAACTATCAATTAAAGCCTCACCTACAACAAGTCCAACAGTTTGGAACAATTTTTTTTAATGGATCATTAGGCATATACATAAAATGGCTTTGTACCTTCCTCAACTAAAGTGAAGACTATGCTTCACTTAGATTTTTCATTACACTCAAATTCAGTTGTCTGAAATACTACCTTATGGATTTACCCATGGTTCAGATGTCTGAACTCCCAGCATAGTCACTGGAGGTCTAGGGCTTGTCCATTTGTCCACACACTGCTGTTTGTTATTTTACGGAATCCTTCCCAATTCATTTATGCACTGAAGAGCACAGCGTTCCTTTGTGTCTTGTGTCATACCCACCAGTGCAAAGACAATACTTCAGGCTCCTTAAAGGAATTTCTGCTGGTTGTATATTTATAAAAAAGCTAAATAAAACACCAATTCTCATCTGATTAGGATGGGTACTCATGCATCCAACTCGCACAAAGATCTCTTTTTCATATTCCTAGTGCAAGTGTCTACAATCTGAAGCTGAATACCATCCTCACTTCCAGCCTCTCTTTCTAAAGCATGCATAATCCTTATGGGTTTTCATGCTTGGCCACACACCAAATGGTATCTCCAGCAGCAAGCATTCATGTCAATAACAAGTAATTGTTTAAAGAAAAAATATATTCCACAGAGTAGTCTCCTAATTTTATATGCACATGACTTCATACTAATTCAATGATACCTATGTAAAAAGCCCAGGAGCAGGGAGATTTAACAGCAATCTCAATGCAAGCCTCTGCCCAAACATTTTTTAAATCCTTACTTGCTGTTTAAAGCATAATTTCTTTTCAGAACCCATGGGTCTTTCATAAAGAAGTGGGTTACCATAAAAAGTGGGTAACTGCATTCACTTTAAATGTTGATCTCAGCCTTTCTGAAGGGTCCAGCTAGGAGTCCTTCAGAGGGGTAGCTGCTGAGACACACTACTCCTATTGCCAATGGGCCACTTGTGTTTTGGGAGTAGAGATGGCAGGCATGAGTGTTATCACCACACAGAGGACAGTTGGAAGAGGTACAAAGAAGCCTGAGAGCCCCATACGTTGTCCAGTGGGCTGAAAACAGGACAATATAACAGCTTCAGAAAAGGCATGAGTAAGTGTTCGGTATACAAGTCCACTATAGCACATCGTACTTTTTCATTCTTTCATTTGACTAAATCACAGCTTAAGGATAAAACGATGTGACAAAAAGAACCTTGTACAAATGTATTTAGTACAATGGCTGAATGAGCTGACTCTAGGAGAATCTTGCATGTTCGAGCAATTATTTTTCTTTCTGGCTTTTCTTGACACTAATTCTGTCTCTGGCTTCCTATAATACATAAATGATATGGAAATTAAAGCATGAGTGAAGATCAAACAAAAAGTCACAGTACTTGAATGCTGTTATTCTTACTTTCCTGGAAGAAGTAATTTGTATTAAATAATGCCAACTCAGTTACCCTAAACAAATGTCAATGTTGAAAACTAAAGACACAATACTGGAAAACGGGATGCTGGCTAAAAGATTTGCAGGACATTTTTCAGTTAATAAGACACATAAATTTTCCATATTTAGAAGGCAACTTTCAAATCAGGAAGCCTCAAAGTACAATATTTTTGAAAGGAAGGAAATATACAAGCTGTCAGCAGCACCCCATAACTTCCCTTTCGATTACATGCATGTAATGTTCACTATAGTTCTTATCCCTCTACCGATGAGAAGCCTTTGCCAAGTAGAAGATTCACTAACTTTCCTGCTCTTAGCTGCGAATGACATTCTGCAACCCTTTCAAACTTATCAGAAAGTAGTGGTCACATAATGAGGTTTGAATACAGGAAGGGCTCATTCTCTCTGTGGAATAAGAGTATCATAAAAGTACATGACAATAAAAATTATGACAAGAAGTAGAGAAACACAAAATAATTCTGGAAAAGTACTTTGAACTGGGCAGTGGGCATCTGAGTTTCAACATGTTTAAACTCACATAGCACATATTCTTACAAATGTGCATATTATCCAAATACTGCAATCAAATGATAATGTCTCAATATATAATGCCATTCCCTCAAATATTGTACAGGGTTATTCAAAAAAGATCCTTAGAAAAGGTTTCCACAGGCCTGGAACATGCTTTGAATTTAGGTTATACACTTTTCACTCATACTGAAACAAGATACTGTGAAAAAATAACTTTGGCCTTGTGACAGCAAATTAATGAGTCCTATGAATAATGCATCAACCTGAGTGATAACATTCTCAGCTTTAGTGGAACAAGACAGGAATCTGGTGAAGAGCTAAAGCATTTCATGGACTACTTGCAAGCTATCTTTACTTTCTAAAACTCTCCTCAGCTGTTTTGGGTGTATTTTGCGAGGAACAGCAAACACTCCCAGCTGAAATAGTTATCACTTCTGCAGATGTTGGGAGATTTTCCTTCTGGGAAGAACTGGACTCATAAGGTAGGAGCAGCTTGTATTTTCTGGAATGCAGATATGCGATTTTGTGAACCGGTAACCTGAACAAGGGACACAGATGTGCTCAATATAAAATGTACATTCAGTTTGTCTGACCTAATTCTTCAGAGTCAGCCACAGCTGAGGTACGTCAGGAGCAGAACAACCACCACACCAGGAGCCAGCTAAGGACTTGCAAATCCTCTGATTCATTATAGAATTATCCACATACTTTTGGAATTTAACCAAGCAACAAATAGATGCAATGGTTTAAAATGGTCTATACTTACATGTTGCCATGTCCTACAAGACTTCCAGAACTGGGGCAAAAGCCAGAAAGAAAAGCTGCCCTCATCAGGGACTCATGTGCTCTGGTGCAGCTTTATAACACATGTAGCACAAGTTGGGAAAACAGATTTCCCACTGCACGTGAAGACACGGCTCACTTCTCAGTAACACTTCATAACTGTAGGCTGTTCAATTAAAGCCTGACTGCAAAAGGATTCTTTTAGATTGGCTCACTGCATCCCTCAAATTCACACAAGCACTGGTGTGCTGGCTGGAATAGCTCTCTGGATGCCTCTGGTCCTGTCCCATATAAGAGGCAGGGCTGTTGCCAGCACTAGATCAGATCAGCTGTTGCTTTGCCTGGCTGAGTCCCAGGAACTTCCAAGGACAGAGGGTCCCTGACCATGCTGGGTAACCTGTTCCAGTGCTGCACCAGCCTCACAGTGAAGTTTTTCCTAATGTTCAACCGGAACCGGCCAAGCTGCAACATATGACTTTTGTCCCTTTTTATACCACTTGCCACTGTTGAGAATAGTTTGTCTCAGGCAAGTTTCTTTGGATTGGAACTTTGCTGTTCAGCACATTGTGCATTCCCCCAGTTTAGCATCATCTGTGAATTTGCTAAGAGTATGTTCTGTCCCCAAAGTTGAGAAATTAATAGAAGCTACAGGAATTAGTACTGATTAGATGTTATTCTGTGGCTCCCATAGCTCATGTGAGAAAAATGAAACATCCCACTCAGGATTTCTAGTTCTCAAGAAACATCCAAATATGTAATGCCAGAGTCCCCAAAGCTGAAACATCTGCTGAAGGGTTCTTGTTTGTTACAGCACATGCACTCAGGAGGAGTGCACCATGAAGACAGAAAAAGACACACTCAAAAATAATTAGTGACAGCAGAACACTAAACTAGGTAATAAAATGTGGATGAGAACTAGCAGAGTGGGCAGTATTTGCCATTTTCATTTGTCTATATTAATTTTATTTGTCCTCTCCAATGCACAACATGCGTTTTTGTACCTCAGAAGTAGAAACTGAAAACAAAAGTTTACAGCATCTACTATTTTAGCCATAAGTTTCTACAATACATGTAAGGAATCAGTTTTTCACTACCAGGAAAATGTAGCTGAGTGACAGGTGATGATATCCTATGGGAGAAAGTGTAGATTTCTAGGGATTAGGCTCAGTCTGCACTCACATGAAAAAGAAAGCAAACCACCTCTTGTGCTGTGCACAGTTTAATGTTTTCTTAGAGCAGTTTTCCTGATTCATTCTTTTTTTTTTTCCTGTAGAAAATGTATCAAGCAGGCTTTTCTCTTAGCACAGGAGATTGCATTTCATTAGCTTAGAAGATATCTCCATTTTGATTGACCCTACCTTTCACATTTTTTTCCTGAGGACAAGAAAGGTTCAGCATGCAATATAACATCATATATTTGTTGCAGTTTGGTCATGGCAAGGGAAAAGAATATTTGAGATCCACAAGAGGGCAGTTCCTTTAGATAGAACTGAAAACTTACATGTCTCCAGAAACAAACTCATACATTTTTTCTCCTGAAAGAGAGTATTAAAAAATAGGTCTCTGAAGCCTGAATGAGAACTTGGTGAGTGACCAGGATTTTTTTTTTCAGGGAACATATTGATCCTAACAGAGCAAGCCTCTTCTGTGCCAGAGTCCATCAGAAGATACACTTACATGGCTTTACCAAGAGGCTCCTATGCATTCTTTAACAAACCCTATGACTTGAAAATCAGTTTTCCCTACATTACATGTTAGCCTGTATCTCTGCAGGACCACTGAGGAAGGGCTGGAAGGACTGTATGTTCCTCTAGTGACACCACACTGGATGTCTCCCTGAGTCCATTAACATCTGCTCTGCACTTGCATGCTCAGAGCAGTGGCATAATCAGCCTTTCTTGCACCAAGAGTTAATCCACAACAACGTGAAGGTAATTTTTTTTTTTTTTTTTTTTTTACCTAAAACTGGTTTAGTTGCTTACTGAAGAAAAAGCTGAAATATCTTTTGTGAAACATCTCCACTCAAGCTATGTTAAAAGGCTCAGTGAGCACCTGGAGAGTGAAGAAGCATGAAGTGATTGCAGTAATTTAGCTTCTTATGTCACAATTTGGCCTTCAATATAAAGCCTTGACTACCCTTGAGCCCTACCCATCCTCCCTCAGAAACAGAACTATAAAAGCATTTTACCACCAAGAGCAAACCCAGCAGGCAGTATCTCTCCTCAAGATGATGTTTTTCCTTAAAATCCTGAGTCAAGGAGAACCTGAGAAATTCTCCTTTGGCACCAGGAATGCACAGATATTTGCTTTTCCAGCGTATAGTATCTTCACTTATTTTTCCTCCTCTCATCCTACAGCATAGTGCTAAGCTGTGCAATCCTTCCTTGCTGTGAAGAGCATTTACTCAGGTGGAAATTACACATGCAAGCAAGAACTCACTACCAAAAGTAGCTGTGGCAAAGGGTTGGTTTAAATTTGTTTTCACTCTAGGCTCAGCTGGCAGAGCAGGGCACCTTGTGGGCTCCGACTGAAGTGCACGGGGAAGTCACCTACCTCCTCTAGGCCTGTGCCTCACCAGCTGCTGTCAGAGCAGGCTTTGTGTGCTTGATTTGGCCTTTGCCGTCAATTTGTACAAATTATTCCTGAGCTAAGTCTCTACAATGCATTAACTCACAGGTCCATTTCCTTGCAGGTGTGTGCTCAGCAGAGATTGTTCTATTAAAGCTGCCATCAGCTATTGTCAAATCAGAAAGGAGAAATGTTATTAGTGAGAATTGTGGTTCTTTTTTAAACTAGCTATGAATCAATGCTCTATAGCTTGTTTACTGAGTTAGAGAATATTGACAAAATGATACCATTATGCTCTAGGAATATTCTTTTTTTTTTTTATATAATGACACTGCATGCGCTATTATTTTGTAACCTCACTTCCTCTGGATTAAGACACCCTGCACTGCGGGGCAGCTCACACTTTAAGAACTAGAGTGATGAGAGTGTCTCAGTACAGTGGCCACGCAGAAGGGAGAAATGTCCCTTGCTCTGAGAAGCTACTGGAAGAACTGTTTCTTCCACAATTTCTGCCCCACCACTAGCAGCTCCAGGAGCTCTGAGCTCCTGGCAAAAGAAAACCAGAGCTCAAGAGCTGGAGACAAGCCTAGAGAATGTAGAAGAAAGGGAAGGTATTGCTCATCTGGACACTAACTGGGGGAGAAGCTGATGCAGGACTATAACAAATTTCCCTGGTGGCTGCTCATCTAGTGACATGAAGGCTGGGTAAATGTTCGCCAGGAAAAAATCTCTGCAAAAATCTCTTGCAAAAAAATCTCTGGAGCAAGATGGCTCCTGAGTGATTTCTTCTTCCTGAGTGAATCTGCTATAGCTTAGGAGAAAGTGGAGTTCCTACAGCAGCTTCTGTTTAAGAAACAGAGCTTGACAACTGCTGAAAATAAGCTTGGCTCCTATCTGCCATCTAGAAAGGTACCAACTGAGAAAAAAATGAGACATTTTCGCAGGTGTAAACTCAATTGCTGATCCAGATAGTGGCAGAAGAAAGTCCCAGTGTAATCACAGTGCATTTGTATCCCTGGGTATTCTGATGATTAAATGCTACTTATTACTTGCTTCCTTTGGCAAAATAAAAGGTGTCACAACCAAAGAGGCAAATAAGCTGAAATTTTGCTGTTACAAAAGCAGATTGCCTTCTGCAGATCTCTCTTTTCATCATGTCTCTGCTCCCCACCTTGGTTGCATAACACATGAAACACTCTCTTTCATCCTAAATACGCCAACAGTTGTAATTGCACCTGGCAGGAAAACCTGGAAACCTACACAAGAAAGTAACAAATCCGAAATGCTCCTCCAAATCTCTTCAGTTACGAATTGCCTGAGTTATATGAAAAGGTAAAAGTAAGAAGGCACTGTCCTGATCTAGTGCTTTCCTGATGCAATGAATGTCTGAATGACATAATGGTGTAAAGAGGTCCAGTTCTGCTGCTGAGCACTGACCAACAAAACTTCCCACTTACCAGGGATTTGCATCTTGCATGGCCAAAGAGGAAAGTTCCCTTTTCTTCATTCACCCTGCAGTGGGAGTTTTTAGACTCAGTAAAATATTTTTATCTTGGGAATAGAGCAGTCTACTGCAGTGCCTGTTTACCAGGCAGATCCAGGCAGACGCTGCAGAGGAGCAGGCCAACTGCAGCCATGGTATTAATAGTGGTGAAGAAAAGAACATTATCAATACAGTTATGGACAGATGGCCTGCCTGTAGCACAGTAATCCTTCAATTCAGTTTCAGGCAGGAAAATAAGTCCTCTGCCTCAAAATAAAACACTCCAAATAATGACTCAAGGACCTCCTGCTTCCTTTCCAGGGGCAAATCTCATTACAAAAACAAGTTCTCACTTTTTGGCAGTTTAAATCAGCAGCTTTTTTTACATTGAAGTATGCAATTTACCATCATAGTTTTTTATGCCTACACTGTTTTCCTATTGAATGTGACTCCCTCTGCTCCATTTTAGCTGCCTGCCTTGCCTTAGTTGCAAGGTATCTGTGAGAGCCCCTGCAAAAGGCAGCAGCTTGCAGCAAAATCCTTACAGAAACAATTCCCCTGCTCCCTCCCACCATCTGGGAAATCTCAGCAGTTAGGACTTGTCAGGCTGCACTAGAGCTTTGCATAGCTCAGTTTGAAAGAAGCCAGGCGAGCTTAAAAAAAGGGAAAATTTTACCAGGTAATCTCTTTTTTGACAAGTTGATGGTTTTATATGGGAAAGCTAAGAACACAATGATTTTTTATTATTTTTTAATTTAAAAGAAGCAATAATTAGAGAGCATGTATGGGAAGAGGTAATCATGTGGCAGCTGAGAGGCAGTGAATCACTGCTGGCATGTGTCATGACAGCATCTTTGGACTGTGCTAAAATGCCTTGCGTTAAAAAGCTCTGTGTACCCCCGAGTTGCTTGGTGATGAGCTGGGCACACAGGCCATTCTGAGACAGGGTTGAAGGCAGCTTGAATGTTTTTGGACTGCTTTTAAATCTCATTTGCTTCCTAGCAAGTGCATTCACACTGTACAGTTTCAAATATGACCTTGGAAGGGCAAAATGTAAGGCACACTGTGGCAGGGTGCCCTCCCAAACTGTCACAGCTCCAAGTTCCTCCATGCATTCAAATCCAACAAACCAGACCCTGAATTCCCTGCCTTCTCTGCTCCATCTCTACAATGATTAATAATAGCAGAAGCTTCTGTGCTGTCTTCTCTTTCATCCCTCACACAGACTTGTATTTAGATTGTTGCTAATAGCTGTGCCTGCTGTTTTCCCAGAACCTTAGAATCTTTGCAGCATCCAAAACTCACATTGTCCTATACCTACTGCCAAATCCCTTTACTACTGCTTTTTTTCTGGCTGATACTGCATTGTAATTCAGTGACCTACTGTTTAGTGCATGCTCACAGCTGCATGGACTATAACATCTCTCAGGTAACCTCTAAGCCATGTAATTCATGTACCAGCAGCAGCCTTGCTACTATAAAATGAGTAAATTAATCCATGAAATACTGCAGCTGAAGAACTGCATGACCCTTTGGCCAATCTATAAGATATTATGATTAAAATTGTATCAGATATCCATATGATATTTTCAAAGCACAAAATAAATGTAATCCGAATTTACTAGGGAGCACCAACACATGTATTCCCTCATTCTCATGTACCTTGTTTAGAAATAAAACAAAAATTCAGTATGATGTTAGAGCTGAAAAGCTAAAAACACTAAATCAGAAATGGAAGATACTTGTCCCTTGGCAAGCTATGCCCATCTATAAAGAAAAATAAAGATTTCATGTAATGAAAAATATATGAGACTGAGCTATGCACTAAAGTGGTTCATTTTAACCTTTTTACCATTTCCTGGTGTGTTTTGGATTCATGGATGGTGTGAGGATTATAATTTCAATCTCTTCATTTTCTGACTACTACTTCTTTAAATCCTCATCTGTGAGGCTGCACACAGCTTCACCTCAGAAAGCTCCTCTGCTTAAAAGCACAGCCCTTGCTCACTCACAGCAGCAGAGTGATGGCACGGGGATGAAAAGCAGTGGCCACACAACAGGGATCAACCCAGCCCTGTCAAGCTGCCATGCTCAGCCAGGTTGCTGCTAACAGGGCTCTGAAAGGGCTGCCTGGAGCTGGGACTAGAAGGCAGTTCTGTCCTCTGATAAAGCAACTTGCAGTGCTGCATGTCCCTGTAATCTGTGATGCTGGATTCCCCATCTTTCATGATTCAATCAATCTTTTGTTGCAGAGAATAGGGGATAGACAACAGAAGGGAAGAGCCTGGATAAGCTCTTTAATTCTTCCCTTCTTTGGACAGTCTGGTTTGGTTTATTTTGTCTTGACTGTAGGAAAGGATAAAATAGCCTGCTTTCGGACTTGTGTAAACATTATTAGCAGAAGAGGTTCTGTTTTCTCTTCCCTTCATGATTGAAAGCTACAAGCTATTAAAATCATCTGTCAATTTTAGAAATGCTCTTGACTGTGCATTTTAGATACAGCTGTACCTAACAGTTGTCACTGTTCAAAGAGCCAGGCACAAACAACAGCCTGGCCAAAGAAGTGTACAAGACTTAACACTAAGAAGCAAAAACAAACAAACAAACAAAAAAACCTACTGCTGATGTAACAGCACCTGCACAACCCTTTTTCTTCCCTCTTCTCTTCTTTGCTCCACCTGGATCTAGGCTCATTCCTGTTCCCTCCCTGCTATTACTGAATATCTCTTCCTCCCTTAGAGATTCCCAGTTCCTCTCGCTGTTGAGAACTCTGAGCCCCACTTTTAGCTGTCACTGTGTGCTCTTTCCCAGCAAGTAGGACACTGACCTGCTTCATGTACAGCATGTTTGCTTGACAGTGGGTGCTGCAACCTCTGCTTCTGCCGCCACATAAAAATTACAAGAACAAAGCATTAGATAAAGAATTAGAATTATTCCAGAATAATTCCACTGATAGAATATTTCTGGAGAACCACTTTGATCCCAGAACATTTGCTTATTTAACTAAAGCAGGTTTTTCTGGAACCAGTTTGTGCAGATGTAAACCTTTCCTCTATCTTTGAACAGTTATTGCACAAATGCTTTTTCTCAGTAACTGTTCTTTCAGTCACCTCACACCACCATGAAATAGAAAAATAAAAATGAATAAAATTAACCACCCTATGATCAGACCATTTCTAGGGGAATTTGGATTAATGAAAAGGCCCTGCTCCAGTTCCTCTTTTCTTTGCTGCCCTTCAGAGAAAACTTCTAAATCAGAAAGTGTTTTCTGGATGGCTTTCATTGCTTTGCTGCCAGGCTGGTAACTGATTCTACCACCTCATTAGCTAATCCATTCCCAAATTAATTATGGACTGGATTCAACAGGCACATATACAGGAAGGGGTAAAGTAGATGAGTGTAATGGAAGTGTAATTGGTTTTAATGTGATGTAAAGTCAGTAAATACTCTGCATTAATTAGTGACCCAGGGAAATCTGTCTGGTCTCCACCCTAACTGCTCATAGATGATGGAGCTTAGGGAGAAATATATACAGAGAAAGCTTCTACGTTATTCTTCTGGTATAAATGACAAATCAAATGACATTGGGATGAAAAAAGGACACTGAATATAGCAAAATGCCAAGGATGATACTATGGGGCTTTTTTAACACAGTCCATAAGGTAGGTTTGCCCTCACTTGCCTAAGATTTCATCAGCTCAATACAATGACTTGCAGCCCTGTTTTTCACCCAACACACTCTCTCAATCTTCACTTGATTTTACAGTAAAGATGGCAAGTGATATTACTGTGACAGATGCAAAAATGGGATGTGAGTCACCACATTACCTGATGGCAAGGGCAGCAGGAAATTCCTGAGGGTGGCCAAGCAGAATGCCACAAATGCTGCCAGATTAGGGAGGACCAGAAAGGATAAAAGCAACAACCATGAAGTTGTCCCAGCTAAAAGTTGCTCTGAGCAGTGACTCTGCAAAGCACTGCACCATATGGCAGAGACTCTTAGGAAAATCAAAATAAAAGTCTGGTGCCTGCACAACAGGCACAGCCTATCTGGCACCAAAACACCTTCTCTAGTCCATCTAGTAAATGATATTTCCTAGCCTTTTTCTTCTGTGCAGGAGAGGATGGCTGTGCTGGGAGAGTCACTCAACCCTTGGGCTTCCTCCTGGATGCATGGCAAATCATAGCAGACTTTCTTGGTGTCACTGTGTTTGCAAAAGGAGGCCATCCCAAACAGCAGAGACAGCTAAAAGCTGGAAATGCATTTTCACAACTACAGCAGTAAGAGGGGATAAATTCATGGAGTTTACTCTTCTTGAAAATTGCATGACAATGTAAAGAATGGGAGTAATAAAAAATCAGTAATGTTCTATTCAAGATGGAAGTAAGTGAAGACCAAATAATTTCATTATAAACTAATGATGTGTCTTTTGATCGAGTTCACTTGCCTCGTGGGCCAACTGTGTATTTTTAGCCATAACTGAAGAGAAAAGCTTCAAGTTATTACTAGTCCCCTGAATTGCCTGGATTTTTTCACTTTTCTGTAAAGCTTATATTCTATTCAGCATTGTATGGACAGAGTAGTACCATTTTATTGTCTGTTCCTGGGGTCACAGGACACACCAACCCATCAGCAATGGCTGGTTTGCATTCAGAGTACACGCCAGCACCTTATAAACAGGTTCAAATTGCAACTACACTGCAGGAAAATAAAAATAGATAAGCACATTCCCTAAGCAGAAAGACAACCTTCCTGTTTATGTTTCAGAGTAAGAAAAATAATTATCTGTGCAGGGGTGTTCACCTGTTACTGAAATTTCTCAGCTTCAAATAAAGAATATTCTAACTATTGAAAATGAGGGCATGATGGTTCAATTCCTCTGATTGTCAGGCTTCCATGTAGTTCAGTGGAAATTTAACCAAAAGCAAAAAGACATGGAGTCTCAGATAAAACCAAAAACTCTCATTAAACCAAGTGCAAAAAGTCTTCCACTAATAGTAAGTCAGATGACAAGTGGGTTCCCTCTGAATGCACAGATGCCCTTCATCTGTTAGCTCTCTGGAAAGAACCCAGCAGTGCAGTTTACTGACAAAAAAATAATGTCAGAATAAATAGCTCATCTATGTGATTTTTTGAATCTGAAAATGTTATAATTTCTGCCAGCAAGGCAATTCTAATAGTTCCACAGACTCACTTAGGGAGAGAGGCTTAGTTCATGCCATACTGCAAGTGCATAGCTGAAAAGCCACCAAGAAGTCACACAACAAATCCCTGCAGGAAAATGCTTGCAATTAATTTCCAGTAATGAAAGCACCCATGGAGAGCAGTGTGTAGGAGCTTTTCAGGAAAAACAAACTTATAGAAGAGTGGGACCAAAAGAAAAAAAAATGCTTGAGAATTATTTGCTAATTTAAAATATTTTAGTGAATATAGGATAAATATGGCAGCTTAAAAGCACTAATATAGGACTTATACGTGACATTTCAGGCTTTTCTCAATTCTGTGACAGAGTTCCAGGGTAGAGGAGTGCAGAAGACATGAAAGGATGGCAGTAGCCCCCACCTTCATGGTGTGCAGCAGCAGAACACACTGCCAGGCTCCCTGGGAATGCCTCTGAGCGCTGGTAGCTCGGGGCTCCCTGCTCTCCTTGAGCTCTATTTCACTGTGCTCACTGACACCAGATTTCTGTGGCAGGCAAACAGAAAGAAATGCTGTTAATAAATGTTGCAGTATAAGACTCCATGTCTTACAGTTAAACATTGGAAACATTACAAAAACCTGAGGGCAACTAACCAGGTAGGTGGTGAAGTCCAGGAAGCTCTGTGTGCTGCCTCTACATGGCCAGAAAGTTTTGTGGTTTCATTCCTTTCTCTTTTTTGGTTATTGTCCCACAAGATTTTGGTTTATCTGCTATTTTTTTGCCTTGTTTTGCCAGCTGGGGCTGGTACTGTGCGGCAGTTTTAGAGGTCAAGCATCATCCCAGCCTTATGCGTATTCAATAGAGACAGTGACCAGTGGCATCAGGGGAAAGAACAAATTCAGGGCAAGGATGGCAACCTCTCAACTCCTAATTAATGTGTACTCCCAACTTAACAGCTACCTCTTAGAGATTTCTTAAATTATAGACAGCAGCTTTGTATTTATCAGTCCAGAAAGTTTTGGGGTATTTTCCCTATTAATTTGTCCAATCACTATTTGAACTTGTTTAGATTTCTAGTATGATAGCAACCTGAATAAAAACAGTTCCACAACTTAAGCATACACTGAGTTTTTTACAGAGGACCCACAAAATGCACATATAAGCCGTGTAAAAATATATTTAGATATAGGCTATATATTGGAATCTATATATGTATATTAAAAAAGCATGACTGGGATAAACATTGTGCAAAACATTGGTCATCTCCAATGCATTCACCACCTGGGCCAGACAGAAAATGAACCCTGCAGGGCATCACTAGCACAAACAGTGGATAAAGAAATAAATCAGGCTTAAAACACCAACTGTGTTTCTCTTCATCATCCCACCTCATTTCTTTACAGCCCACTCTTGGGGAGAAATGGAGATAAAAGCTGTTCCAAATGTTGCTTGTAAACATGATGCCTCTTGGAGAGCATCCTGCCCCTGGGATGCTGTGATTGGACAAAGAATATTCATGATTAGGTCAAACCTAGGCATTTCCCAGAGGGCCCAGAGGGAAGATATCTATTTGAAGCAGGGCTCAGGGCCCTTCCAGACCAGCTCTTTTGAAGCACAGCTACTGTTAACTCTTCCTTCACTATGTTTCCTTTCAGTTGCATAGAAAAGAAGTTGAGATTTCTTTCTAAATAGTTCCAAAATTCAAGCAATTAAAAAAGGAGTATGGAAGGTTCTAATTAAAAGAATTCACATATAGAAACGTAAAGAGTGGACAAAAACCTTTAGCTCCATCCTATGACTGCTAAATACGTGTTTTAGAGCCAGCCCTTCTAATGAGGTGTAGATTAGAAAGCAAGTAGCTTGAAGAGGCATAATGTGCTTTGACAGAGAGCAGAGAGCCTAAGCAGAGGTCTCATACCCAGAGAGGTGAGCTGAAGTCCCTAAGCTCTTGGCAAGATATGAGCATGGCATGTTCACATCTAGCTAGGTGTTTACAGTGATGAAAGATGTGAAGCAAGAGTGTTTATTTCAGCTTCTCATTCCAAGCCAAAAGGTACCCGCAATCCATTCCCCTGCCCTTCGAAATCCCTCGATGCAGAGCTGTTCACTGTTTTGAGCAGTAGTCTGCCTGATTTTCTGAGCGCTGTTTTGCAAGCCTACCTGGCAGACTATGAAAAAAACTTCTCTTTCCCTGGCAAGAGGCCAATGTGTGCGCTGCAAGCACTAGATACACGTAGAAAGAAAATTTATCCTGTCATCTCTCCAACTTGCCAGGCAAAACCATCTCCAAACTATAAACAAAGCTTAAAAGTTCAGTTTACTTGTGGCTCGCATTCTTTATGCACTTCACTGTGAACCTGTTTCCTTTCTTATCCTGTGTTTATTCATAATTTCTCATTTTGTCTTTTCATCACGTAGTTCAAGTTGACTTTCTGGTGTAGATAGTGGCTATCCCTTTTTGTCACTGGGGTGGAATGACTAAAAATGACCAATCACATCCATGAATTGTCCAACTCTGTTCCCACAGCATGGCTGTGGTTCAATGTCGAAGACTTTTCTGTGAATAGAAAGTTGTGACTTGTAGGAATGTCAGTTTAGTGCTTCCTAAATTACATGCTCATTGGCAATACAAAAAATCAGATTCTTATACACACAATTGTTTCTTTTTCTATGGATATGTACAGAGTGTCTCTGCATGTCTAAAGCAGCTTATTTTAGTTTACAATCATTCCTGTTTGACCAATCACTATCTGCCTGCATAAAAAGTCACCCTCTTTTTTATAAACCTACTCTACGTATTAAAAGCATGAGGCAAATTCAGCCCCCTGACCCTTCTGCTCTGACTCATGGATGTGGCATCTCCAGATTAGATGGTTGGATTTGATGATATAAAAGGTCTTTTCTGACCTCAATGATTCTCTGATTCTCTGTGCTTCATTCTGTTTTTCTGAAGCTCTCTGACACGGCTGCCCCCCTGGATCAATAGCACAGCCAGCCAGCTGCAGCCCCAGGCCTGCTCTCTTTGGCGTTCACACCTCCCAGCTGGCACTGGCACTGAGAGCTAAATATGTGATTTTGTCCTGGCAGAGGCTCCCACACGCCAGGCATTTGGCTGAGAGCTCCTGTCAGTGCAGCTGCTGATAGCATTGGGCTGGCGATAGCTCACCCACCTCAAACAGAGAGCAAGTGAGGAACTGGGGTGTACAGAAGAGGGGCCTGTGGGTGCTGAGATAATTGTTTTTATGTAGGCCCTTTCAACTGAAGACTTTAAAAGGTGTCCAGAGGAGGTTTTCATGGAGAAAAGTAGTTAAGGTCCCAGTTTGAGGTCTCTCAGGAGATGCTGATCGCCTTGCAGGATGAAGCCCTAAATCTGTCAGCAGGAAAAGCGAGATAAGGAGTGGTCCTGCAGAGCTATTCCGAAACCATCCCCATTGTCACTCCACTGCCCCTTCCCGTGCTCGCTTGTTTCCAGGAATTACAGGCCTGCTGTTGAGAAATGCGGCTTCACCCTGGTTCCCAGCGTGGCTGTGAAAGGAGCAAGGGCATCCGCGTCCAGCCAAGCATTCACCACGGGACCGGCGCTTCCCCTCGCACCTGCTGCGTGCCACAAAGGGCCCGGAGCTCGGCAGGGGGCACGGGCTCTCCCTCCCTCCCTCCACAGGGGCAAAGTGAACAAAAGCAAGGACTTTGTCTCTCCTCTCCTCAATATCAACGTCAGGGCCAAGGAGGAGGCAGTGAGCTCTTCCAGCGTCACCTCTCTATCACTCTCTGGTCCCTCTCTCAGCTGTGCTCTGTTGGCTGTCCTTCCATCTGGCCGGGCAGCTTTGCACTGGGACTTCAGATAAATTCACTCACTGCCACAATTCATGGGCTGTAGTCCACTTGCCTTTTTTATGTCTCAGTCCCTTTATTCAGAGCTGTTAAAACACTTTTGAAGTGCTGGCCTCCAGTTTAGCAGCTTGCAACCTTATTGAAAGGGCAAACTACCAAGCAAAACTCCAGTCAGCTTCACACACTTCATTTCCCTAAGCTCCCTCAGCATCTAGCAAGGAAAGAGGCCCTTTCTGACATCTTTCAGATTTGCTAAATTAGCCCTCTAGTCTGAATCACCTTCTGAATGGACTTGTCATGCTCCATTGACTATAGAGGGAGCTTAAGGACAGCCTCTGAGATTAACCTCTGACCCCACACACAGAGGTGGTGGATGCTTAGCACTGACAAACTACATGAAAGCCTCTGAATCAAAGGTGTTAACTGAGAGTGTATTACTAAACTACAGCATAAATCACAATAACGGCTGTTACATGCTGTTGTAATTGCTGCTAATAACAACAGCAAGTAAAGTATGTTTCAGGATCTAAGATTTGACTGTTTTTCATCTCCCTTGATGAAATCTCTAGAGATCTGTAGCATAAATGCTACGAAGTAGGAAGATGGCTGCCTTTTCCATTGCTGCCTTCTTACTCTGCTGTACCAGTTTATTGTGACCCTTATGTGGAAGGTTGCAGGGCACCCTGCACTGAAAGAAAATTCACTGGTCTTTTTTCTTTGCGTGTGAGCAGAGAGCAGTAGCTTATTTAGGGAGTTTTCCTGATAAGACAGCAAGTAGCAGTTGTGATAACCCAGGCCCAGTTCAAATTCAGCTACTTATAAAACAGTGTTTATCTGAGGGAGTGTATGTTTTGTCTCTGAGACACTCAGTTATACAGGGGGTGTGATGGACCCTTGTCAGCAAAGGAGGACAGCAGCAAAGAGAACAAACATGGCAGTCATTCCCAGCTAAGGATAAATGGAAACCTGGTTCTTGCCACCCCTTTTGGCACTGGGAAGTGTCGTGTTGTGTCAGTAGGACTATGTGCACAGCATTCACGTAAATTGTTACAGGGCTGAGATATTACATATTTTAGGATCTTTGCACATTATATCATGAGTCTCAACACATTTTTCCATGCTGAAAATGGGCCAGTTCACAATTGAAATATATCCAAAATCAGGTCCTGAATTCAACATAAATCTTTTTTAGTATATCTTGTCAGATATACTAAATATATGTGTGTGTATATATATGACCTATATATTTTTATATGTCAGATATACTTGGCTTACCTTGCAGCCAGTTCCAACAACCACCCAGGCAAACCTGTATTTGGGACAAGTTTCCTCAGTGCTCCGGTCTGTGTCCTTTCTCGTGTCTTTTTCTAATACTTTTGTTGTGTTCATCTTTACATCAGAGATTCTGATCCCACTTTTCAAAATCACTTCTCAGAATTTCTCCCCGCATCTTCTAGCCCCACAGAAGTTTTAAGACTATTTACAAGAGTGACTCCATGCAATTGCAGACATCATGGACACGTTTCTTCTCAGGTAACCACTTAAACCCTGAATTCTGGGTCAGCAGTGTGAGTCCTTAGCCCAAGGAGAAAGAGGAAGAAAGGAAGAAATGAAAAGAAAGGAAGGGGAAAACAACAATAGGGATAATATTTCCTTGTGTTACATCTTTTTGGCTACTACCTTTGCCATAAGTGCTCTGAGGAGAAATTGGAAGCTGGTTCACCCTTCCAGCTGGAGATTCCTCTTGCATCAAGCATATCCTCAGGCAACCACTTCATCCTACTGAGCCCCACTCTACACCCTGGAGCACCACCCACTGCACTTGACCAATGTTGAACATCTAGATCCCATGAGCATCTCTAGTGAATTGTAATGAGTAACAAAAATTTTAAAAATCAATGTAATAAAAAAGCTTTCAGCCAGAAGGCCCCCACATAATTATATAGGCGCAGAACACTTTTATTAGGAACAGTAGGCTTTTTTAAATTGTATATTGGGGAAAAAAAAAACAACTATATCTCAAAATGCAAGAGTATGCAAGTTAATTATCATTATGGAAAGATCTTTGCTTTTCCCTCATTGCCAACATAAAACACTTTTCTCTTACTCTGTCTCCAGAAATTCCAGTAATAAACACCAGTAATAAAAACTCCTAAATAGATATTAATTAATTGAAAAAAAATTTAAGGCACATTTTTTGGTGCATTTTGGTCTTGCAAGGCTTTCCGTACTGAACAAAACAAAAAACTGTTACTGACCTTTTCAGATCCATGATTTCATCTTTTGCTCCTGTGGTAGAAAAGGTGTAAACCAGCAAATGAAAAGTGTTAACTAAGAAAACAGAGACTGAATAAACTAAACAAAAAGAATTCTTTGCCAATGGAGACAATAATTTCAATGATGATTGTGTAGCAACAAAGCCTTCTGTAACTCAGGGTACCCAGTAAGGATTATTTTTCTGTAAAAGATACTCTCTGTGTGTATGCATATTTGTATTTAACGTCAAATTGCATTTGACCAAAAACGCAATAGTCTTTTTTCAGAAATGCTCCCAGTGAAGATTTTATAACAGAATTGTGTTTTACTACAAGATTACAGGGTTTTTTCCTTCCATTTGGGTTTCACTGGAGACAATTAGTACAGCTAACTAAGAAAAACAGAGAAAATCTCATGTAGGTGACTTCCCATAGCACCATAAAAGATAATAATGGACAAAAACCTGGATTACTACTTTGTGAGAAGGTTTGATCCTGAGCATGAAGAGCTCATTTCGCAAATTCTCTGTTCTCAGTGAAAATCATGTGTTGCTGTATCATCTACAAGGCAAGGGATGAAGTGAGTGTGTCTCTGTGTCTATGCAAGGGCAACTATCGCGCATTTGAGTATTAATTACAAGTCTATCCTGTGCAAGGCCAGAGGGATTATAAAGTACAAAGAGGCTTTGAAGTTCAGCTGTAGTAGTGCACCAGATGGGCTCTGGGTTCTTCAAGTTCTCAAAGTGGCTTTGTGCTGCTGGTAGATACTTGCCTGCAGACATCTCACCCCACTCACCTCTGGTGGTCTTCCTTCCATCCAGACCCACCTAATGAACTACTATTCCCAAAAGTTTGGAGCACAAAGTGGTAGCAGAACTTGGGTCTCTTCTGCATGAAGTCCTCTCCATTCATGTACTCCATACACAACAAACAAAAAAGAAGCCACGTAATGACAGAGATGGCCTCCTAACTCCCTGTTCCAGGAAAGCAACCCAGCCAAAAAGAATGGGTGTAAAAGCTCTGTTCCATGTTTATAGCTCAGTCAGTAGCTGAGGACAGAAGTGGGAAGGAAATGAGAAATCCAGAAATGTGTCTCCTGCTTGTTGGAGCTTAGGGAAGCTAACCATGACTTGACACACTCCTCAAGCAGCTCACATTTACTGACAGGATCAGATATCTCACATGGAAGTACAAGAGCATCTCTCTCACTACTCCATAAGCTAAAAATGTAAATTACTGCTAAGCAGCATATTAGAAAGGAATTAACATTTTTATTTTGTAATTAAACAATAGTGAGTACTTGGTCTCCTTTCCAAGGATAGGATTTAGGTTTCTGAGTCCATTAGTGGTTTGAAGATTGTACTGTCAGTTTTCACACCTTACAATACTTAATTTTCTTCCAAACAATTTCAGAAGCCTATATCAATCTCCTTGTTTTTAAAAAATGGGAAGCATCTCCCTCTTTAGGCAGTGACTGATGGAATGCTTTTCATGGAGTAATTAATTAATTATTCTAAGATTTTAACTAATAGTTGCACACAGAAAAAAAAACAAGAGAAATTGGAATGTAGCTTCTTTGTTCTACTCAAGTCTTAATCACCTCTCAACAAACACAGACAGACAGACAGACACATACACACACAAAGTAAAGTCACTGTTAAAATACAACAGCTGAGCATTACAGGGCTGGGAATAAGGGTTTACTACTGCTTACCTGATAGTGTATTTTTTAAGAAAATCAAACTCTTCATCTGTAATCCATCATTGTGTCAATATGAACAGGTTGAAATAACTGTATACTGAAACAAGCTGCTTAAAAGAACTGAAAAGTGCCAGGAAATTGGGACAGACAGGCTTTAGTAGGCACAAACCAAAGAAATGTTTCCTGCTAGATTCACTTTCTGGCAGACCTCTTTCTACAGACTAAAACTTCTTCTGAATTTACAAATCTGTTTGTGTGACAAGCAACACCTACAGCCAACAAAAGTTAGTACAATAAAGAGATACCATTAAGTACTTAGAATTAAGAAATTCCAGAAACAGTTTCCACAACCAAATGAGGACACCACGTGTCTGTGTATTAGTTTATTTAATTCTTTATCGCCACTAAGAGCAAGTAAATTATGCTGATACAATTGGTAAACATATACATTCGCTAGAGCCCCCCAAAATCCCACAGAGCTAAGGGAAACATTAAGGGGTGTTACAGGATTAATGCTTTCATTCTACAATATGGATATATGGCTTTCATACAAGTTTTAAAAAATTGAAAAGGTAACACACTGCTAGCTTACAAAATCAATATACAAACTGGAAAAAAAAAAGGAAAAGGAAAAGAAAGTAACCCATAAGAAGATATCATATAGCACTGGTTTAATAGATATATACAGAATTAGAAATCCATTGAACATGATACTCAGGCTTTGTTATTTTGTCTTTCATTTCTCCTTTCGGTTTACCATTCAAACTACAAAATTAATATGGTTTCTCTCTAACTTTTATTTTTCCATCTTATTTTACCCATTTTCCTTACTTTTTACTGGCAGAGAAAAATACCTTTCCTGCCTGTGTTTCTATGTTCACACCTAACTGAAGCAGTTTGTCCACTTTGAAGCTTTGAACAGAGCCCTTGTGTGTACTTGGTGTGACAGAAGAGAACATCACTGTGATAGTAAGTCCTTTTGGCCATTACATTGGCATGTGTTTTGCATTTCCCCTGGACACAGCTATGCTTAAACTGAAGTGCTGGAAAGTGGGAGAAAATCTAGCTCTTCATCCTTCTTTGTATCCTGTTATTTAGATAACAGCACAGGAAAAAAAGCTCTTTCATTTCAACCACAGCCTGAAAAACTGGCAGCACTTGTCGTCACTCACATTTAGAGTTATGCATGCACCTTTCTAGAGTTTTGCTCCCCCATGTATGAAGGTATATATAAATATGCAGTATGCATGTGTGTGTATTTAGAGAGCTGCTGTGTCTGATGCTGACATCTGCATTAGGTGGATTCTAGCTCCAAGCTGCAGCCTGTCTCTGCTTCAGGCCACCTTAGCAAGCACAACACATTCTCAACTATCACAGCCATTTCCTTCAGCTGTAAAAGTCTAGAAGAACTCCACAGTTGTAATATGGGGAGTGCAATGAATGATCTAATGAGAAAAGTTAAAAAATGTCTTGTTGTCAGGTAGATTAGAGCGAGGCAGTTCAAACAGCAAAATTAATTGAATGAAATTTGCTGTGGGTAAGACAGCCCTGCAGAGGCTACTCATTTTCCCAGCTTTCCGTCCCTGAATTCAGAGTTAAAGATTTTGTACAGTCTTTAACTTTCAATGACCTCTGCAATGGGAATATTGCGAGCCTCTGTTTTTAGCTCATCAATAAATCCACTCATTGGACATGTTTTCAGTTTTGTTGTGGGTTTTGTTTGTTATTATGGGTTTTTTAAGAAAGGAGTCAAATCTGCAGGTAGAGCTTTTACATACACAACTCACTCAAAGCCAAGTGGTTTAAAGCTAGGAGATACTTAGAGAGTTCTTCAGCCATCTGGGACTCCAAGACACTCCATATTTAAATGGCAAACTACAGAAAGAACTAAAGGATTGTACAACCCCAGCAATTAGATAATAATAGTTGACATAGCTGAATTCTCATGCTTTCCATGATTTTTGCTCAGTTCAGAGTGATGAGGCCCCAAGACAGACAGCCATTATGAAGAGTGGCAGAAAGGGGCCATCAGGAAAAGGATTCAATTTCAGCATTGTTTGGTTTTGGTCCAAAAGCAAAGTCTGATGCCTCTGTGAAGGAGACAACCTACATCTTCTTCAAATGCAAACACCCATGGGTGGAAGAGGCTCTCTCCCTGCTATACACCGCTCAGGCAAGTCTTTCACTATCCCTAAAAACCTATGCACCATGAAAATTTGATGATAAAAGAGGACAGTAGTAAAGGATACAGCTTCTTGCCACTACTTATCTAGTTAAGGTGGTTTTCTGTTTTCTGCATTTTTTTTTGTTTGAAGGCAGACGCTCCTACATCAATGTCTCTAATTTTTGAGATCATTTCTGTCCCCTGGGAAGCCATGACAAGGTCAAGAAATGTTTTACCAGCAATCCATCCTCCCAGCAAATCCAGGGACTCTCTTTGCTTATTATCATACTTCCTTGTTCATTGTCATACAGTGATTAACAAGTTGCTACTGTGTCTTTTTAATTTCAGAAGGACATAGTTGGGGGAACTTGATGGTAGGGGCTTCCTGGGGCTGTTTTGAAATAATCCAGGGAGAAATGGAGAATACAGTCTCAAGGATGAGGAATGATCAGCAACATCCACAAAACTTTAACTGAGAAGTATAGTGCCTTAGCAGAATTGACAGAAAACCTACAAATGCTATCAAAATTATGGATAAGTGTGGGAAGGCAGGCAAAAAGTATAATCTGTCTCTGCAAAGGAGAGAACTGTCTCAACTTCAGAGAAGTGCTGTCTTACAGAATTAAAATGGATTGAATACAAAACATCTACCCCCACTAACATACTGCTTCCTCTTCTTAGCAGGATTTGGGAGACATGAAAGACTGCTGTGTGATATCAAAATGGTGTCCATCTCACCAATATATTGCTTAAGAAAAGCAGTGAGTTTACACTGTTAATGTTGCTAGACTTGAAGAAAAATCAGGTTGTTGTACCACCCTCAACATTGACATTAGACTACTGTCTCCTTCTGACTTTGCCTCCACTTGAACACTTTCTTTTGAGGTTGGAGTGGGACTTTATTTCTCTGCAACACTTTGATTAGTTTTCATTAAGGCACAAATCAGGGAAAGCATAAAAACAAGTGTGCTAACCAGTAGTTCTGCCTTCTGCACATAAGAAGCATGCAACAGAAATTTGTATAAAATGCTCCTGACTCCCTTTCTGTCTCTTCTTGACCAACTCTCCAAAGCTTCCCGTTTATACATTTTAGAATTGTTATTCTTTCATTTCTTCTAACTGTTGTCCTTTGAAAAACAGTTCAGCCCAGAATGTCATTATGGAATTAGAAGATGAAATCAGTAAATTACAATTTAGTATCTACCTGCATGTACAACAAACATTCTCCCTTCCTGGAGCCTTGCCCAGAAGTTTTGCTGCACTTAACAGACTGTTAAATAGGCCAGGCTGACAAGCACCGACTCTCATTCACTATGGGCATTTCTATCAGAAAACATGTCTAAGTCAGAAAATGTCCCAGTCCTCAGATACTGTTTTAAATCAAGATAGAGACAGGCCTAACTGAAAGAAGCATTGCCTCAGCTTAGTTAGAGAAAGGGAAGGGAGATATACCCAAATATATTCAGGTTTATATTCACTGGAATCCAGTCTGGATGCAGATTCATCCTTAGCTGATGTTCAGCAACTAACCAATCTCTTTTCTAAGAGATTTGAGTGCCCAGAAAAAGGCTGTCATTTCGAGGATTTTTATCACCTCCCCATACTCCATTACAGCTGTAGCAAATAAAGATGTAAACCACTGCTCAAGAGGGACATTCATGAAACAAATTTCTGTCTGTTAAACTAGGTAAGCAACACATCTATGCTAAGTCATTTTTCATTGTAATAGGATAGCACCAAGAGGGTAAACACGTTTTTCATCTGAAGTAGCTGCTCCCACAGCACTGTCAGACAAGCTTGCCCTCCCAAAGCAGGGAGGATAGAAGATTAGAAAGCAAATAAGGAGAAGTTTCAGAATGACTGAAGTAGAAACTGATCAAGATCGGTGGGAAGAGGTTTTGTTCAGAATCTTGCCTTTTGCTTTCTTGATAATGTCACTAGTGAAACAAGAGCTCCTTTTAGGTACCGAGAACCTCCTTTTAGAGCTGACCTGACTGACTTATTCAATCTTCCTCTGTGTTCTGCCATAAATTACTTTATAACCTCCTGCACAGCTAGACTTTCCACTGAATGTTTTCTTCTGGCTTATTGGAAATTTTTCTTCATTTTAAGTTTATAAATTATTACTCCAGTTGCTGCCAACAATAATATGCCAATATAGATGCGAATATACGTCTCTGAGTAGCATATAAGAAATGTTCTCCTATTTCACACCCTTTGCTGCATTTTCTTCTGGCCCTAACATGATATTTTTTGTTTCATTTTCTTGTTTTCTATAAACTCTCTCCATGAAGGCCCTAAGCCACCACAGGAACTTGACTGGCTTCCTTCAAAAACTACTAGGAATGTTCCTTTAACAAGCCAGATGGGCAGGTAAATGAAAGGACCATAAGGTGTCAGAGGAAACACCAGGGAATTTATTGTCTTTATACTCACGGAGGCGGAAATAAGAAGTCACATCTAAGGTTTGCTAAAGGACAATCGAAGTGTTGGTCTCAACATCATTCCCAATTCCTGCCAGCTCCCTATGAAACATGGACTAGATTAACCAGTGTGAGACAATGGTGCAACAGTGTTTGCACTCAAAGCTGAGCCACTTTAAGTGAACTGATGCAGCATTTAGACAGAAAAACCTTTGGTGAGTGAAAAACGTTTCCTTCTCCCTTTGCTTTCAATCAGACCTACCAAACAATTAGTTTACGTCTGAGGCACAAGCACAGGTAGACCTGATTAGATCACGAACAAACCAAATAGCACCCAGAACCACCTAAATATGAGCCTTTATGATTTTAGATTTGGTCATTGCACATCCACCATGTGTGGGGGACATTTTTAACTATAGCACAGACTCAGGTATGTCTAACAGCACAGTCAAAATAACAAGGACATCAACACAGACTGCAAAACACACCCAAGGAAAGGAGACTGGGAAATAACTGTGAGGCTAGTCTACCTTAAGCTATGTGCAGCCTTGGCTAGCAGGCTTCAGGAGTTTTTGGGAACAGAAGGACTTGCCTCATCATGAGTCCAGATCATCCGTACCCTCCTCCATGTGAGAAAAAAAGAAAGCAAGCTCTGCAACTGTTACAATTTTTTTTTTTTTTGCATAGAAAAGGGGAATGATGTTATTGTGAAAAAAAGACTCTCTGCTTGTCTACAAGCTAATCCCAAGAGAGAAATGTGATTTACTCAGATGAACACAGCCTGCTGCAGCTTTGCTGAAGTCAGTGGGTACCATGCAGGAGAAGGGAGACTATTCCTCTTGACCAGCAGGTAAGCCTGCAGCCTACACAAATGGCAAACCTTAGTTCTTGCTGTTGAATTTTAAGATTTAGAATTCCGAAACAATTTGGGCACTTAAATCCCTTATGTTTCCTCTAAAAATTTTGGTCTGCTTGTTGTCAGCTTGTTAAACAATCTTTCACCTTGAGACAGACCAGCCATTTGTCAGATCTTTTTTTCTACTTTGTGACTTCTCTCAAGATTCAGAATCATTTAAATTAGGTAAAACTGAACAAACTGAAAAACAGCTGGTTGGAATTTTTTGGGGTTTCTTTTCCCCTGCAGATTATATTAAAAAAAAAAAAATCACAACTAATTTTATGTTGACTGAGCTTTTTCCAAGATCTTTTTGACTATATAAAAATGGAAGAAAACAAAAGATACTGGTTTTATATTTCCCTTCTGTTTTACTAAAAGATAAACCAAAAAATAATCTCATTCCTATTGGTTTCAGGTCCCACAAATTTTCCCTTTTTTGGTCAAAAATATGAACTACCCCTGGCAGCTTCCAAACAGATTTCTCCTTTTATTTCCCACCAGACATACTATTTTTTAACCAGCTACAATTAAGATCAACAGGAATACTGCCACTGATACAAAAGGGAGCTGGGTCAGGCAGAATCACAACAATTTCAACTAGATCTTTTATGAAAAGGATTTTCCCCCTTCTGACAGAATGAACAAATAAAATACAGCATTTTTCAGCTTTTATAAGTGAAATGGAAGACACTACCATCCACCAACACTGATATGCTGAAAAGTGGAAAGTTTTATCATCATTCCACTTTGAAAAATCATTGCTGGAAAATGATGAAAAATTAGGACTCCTTTATGTCCAGTTGTTGAAAGATGTTAGATTTACTGCCAACATTCAAAACATGGTTAAGGAAAGGAATGTTACTGGTTTTTACCTGTAGATGGTGACATTTTGGAATGAAGATTATGCACACATCCAAGAAAATCCCATACTTGTAAATACTCAACAAAATGCCACCATCCTTTCCTTAAACAAAAGATTTCATACAGTTATGCAGATGTAATCAGAAATTAAGAAACAGGCCTCAATTTTTCAGATGTAAGGTCCTAATCTTAAATATAAATGCATGTAGCCAGAGTGCTATGTTCAAACAGGGTACCACTGGCTTCAGCAGAGCTCCACACAGGCTCAAGCTCTGCTTGCATGGACTAATTACGAGATTGAGACCTATGTCAAGACTTGAGAAAAAAATATTTTGAAAACCTCTATCTTGTTCAATATATAATAGACATAATTTTCTAAATGTGTTTGGAGTTCTTTATTACAGGACTCTAAAAATTTTTGTTAGGGTTATACATTAAAATACTAAAGTAATAAAAAAAGGATTTTTTTTCTGTGTTTGCTTTTTTCCTTCTATGGTACCATTAAGCTATAAATAATTTTAGGATAAAATGCCTAGGTATAAATGAAACTGTTAGCTGATCATGTTTGCTGATGTCCCTTTCTCACATTGCCCAAGCTGACTCCACTAATCCAGCATCTTCTCTTGTTTCTTGCCCTCCTTTTTCTTCTTCTTGGATTCTGTCAAGATATAACAAAAACAATAAAAAAAAAAATTAGTGTCTAGTGGGAACTGCAATAAATTTCATTTAACATATGGAAGTTAATGGAGGAATTTTGGAAGTTACCCTTCTTTTTTCTCTCCATGCACATAAGAATTATTCCCTCATTTTGAACAAAGAAAGGGAAAAGAGAAGGAAAAGAAGAAAAATAACAGGAAAGGCCAAGGCAGTAGAGAAGATGGACAGGGAATTACATGTTCTGTTCAGAACCTTCCTATCTGAGGGGCTGATGCTGTTTGGTATGCAAAGCATTGTCTCAGGAACTTGCTTGGAAAATAAGAAAACAGCAGGCATCTCCTGGAGAAACCGGGTCACGGCTCAGTGGAGAGCTGGAAGAAAGCTTTGCACACACTATGCACACACATACCCTTCCCCTGCTTCCTTTCTGTCTCATTGTTAGCCTTTGGCTTTCTCTGAATGTGCCAGCAGCTGCAGAGCATGGGGAGAAAGCTCTCTTGTTCCTCCAGCTCCTCCACTGCCAACCCTTCCCCATTCCCCTGGGCCAGACATCTATGTGCACTTGGGAGGCAATGGGAGCTTGGCCTGGGCTCATGGGAGCATGGCCCATCCAGCCAGCTCAGACTGATGGGATGAGCAAAGGATAAGGAGCACCTGCTTCTCTAATCAATTTGGGGTAAATAAGGGAACAGTGGGAAGGTACATTTGAAAATCTCTGTATTGTACTACCACCTGCAGAACCTGCAGAGTTCATTGTACTCCAGGGTAGTGTGGTATTCAACAGGTAAAGGAAATTCACAGAGGGATCTTCAAAATTAAAATAAATTAAGAGGATTAGGTATTCTTGTGTCACACATCCCTTGTAATGGGGAAAACAACTGCTCTCACTGGGAACAAGAGTAAATCCTTTTTGATACCAGCACAACAGGTACCACAGAGAGATGGAAACAGAGCTTCTATGAAGTGTCTTTCCTGGAACCAAAATGGCAAGCAAGCAGACCCAGGTTTGCCTTAACCCAGATTTCATTAACCAAACCAAGCAAAACTATCACAGAATCACAGAATAAGCTATGTTAGAAGGGATCCAGAAGGATCATTGACTCCAACTCCTGGCCCTGCACAGGACCACCCAAAAAAATCACACCATGCTGCCTGAGAGGGCTGTCCAAGCCTTCTTGAACTCTGCCAATATTGTTGCCATGAACATCATCTCTGGTTAAATAACAATTACTTTGAATGAGAGGAAGCACTTAGCCCTTAAGGTGGGACTGTTATTTGTGAATATGATTGTTTTCTCTCTGACTCATTTACATAACACAGCCAGTCACAGAATCACCAGCTGTGGTAAAACCAGCTTATTTCTATCAAAGCCAAGGCAACTACACCAACATCTTGTAGGTATGGATAGGGCCAGGTACCTCCAGCAGAAGGCAAACTTAGACTATCACATTTCTCTGATGGTTGTTTTTCCTCTTTCCTAGTATTTCAAACCAACATTTTTTTCTTCCCCTTTATAACAAGACAAAAATAGTTTTCAATAATCCTTTAGTCAAAGCAAAATAAAATACTTGTTTAGTCATATAATCTCTAAAATCTCCTTCCCTTAAAAACTTTGCTTAACTTTCAAAGGGATAATAATTTAAAAGAAGTATTTTTTTTTCATTTGAAAACTAACTTTTCCCCCCTGCCTTTGCACGTGTGTGTGTGTGCTTGCATGCATGTCTGAATGTCTGTAGTCTGAAGTTATTCACAAAATCTGACACAATTTCATAACCTGTCATTAGAGAAAGTAATCTTTCATTGAGTTAGTATCTAATTTGCTTTCAGCTACAGCTTCTCCCCTCCTGAAAATTTCCTATATCCCCCCCTTACCACCTCTTTTATCCACATCCCCCACCTCCTCTAATTTTGCCTCTCTAACTCCAACTCCTTCCTGGATTCTGTATTGATTGCACTCTCCCTCATACTTTTTATTCCTCACACAAGACCACTTTCTTTGAAAGAAACAGTGGCATTTTATCAATCAGACCAGCACTGGAATCTGTGAAATTTATTTAGACCTAGCACAAGCAGAAGGGCACTATGCAGACTTCAACAGATTTACTAAGAGCAAAGGAGACATATAAATGCAGGCAGACTGCTAACAGGACTCTGCTGAAGAGTTTGTGCAGCTCATGGTAGGAATGAGGTCAGCACCAGGAGAAGATGGTCTGGAGTCATGTGAATGCCTCAGGTCCCCATCCTCACTTGAGGTACCAGACAATCTCTTGTTTATCTATTTGCACTTAACGCCTATGAGTCCTCATCCCTTCCTTTCTCAGTTCTTCTTCTTTGTCTCCGTGGTGGTAATTTGCACATCATCCAAACTGCCAAAGCCATCTACCCACAAAGACAAGTGACTGTGCTTTGGGCCTCAGCAGAGTAAAACTCTCATGGGCCAGAAGGAATTCCTCCCTCATTAAAAGTACTCCACCACAGCTTCGTCTTTCAGACAGGTAATCTGGATTGATGCATAGCATACTTTCTCCATGAAATGATATGTATACACACAATTTAGGGAGTATTAAAAAAAATAAAATAAAAAAAGGAAACTGCCCAAATATTTTCCAGCCTATAGGCTCTTTTAAAATTCCCACCACAGACACATGTGCTGACCCATGAAAATGTTGATGCTCATATGCTCATGCACAAGTCTCTTCACAGGACACTTTACCTGTTTTGATTATGATCAGGCTACAGTATGTCCATGGCTAACAATGTATAAAGTTGCTTTAAGATGCACTTTGCTCATGTTCTTTTATTTATCAACTTACTCTTTGAATTCATGTCATTCAGGCTTTTATTGTTCTCACCTCTGTTCACCCTATGCTACAATTTCCACTTTTATGACATGTGGTTGGGTCACAGCTGTTGGAATCCAAAATGCAGAGAGCTCTCAGAACAATGGGCCTGTGGGCCAAAACTTAGAATTAAATACAGGTTTTGATTTGAGACCTTGGAAAAGGCTTCCAAACTTGGATGCTAGAAGTGACAATGTGGATTTGTAGTCAAAGTAGAGACATGTTAAGCTAGGTAGAGGAAAGTTCAGAGGTTGGAGTATAAGATATAGAAAAAAATAGAAGTAGTTCTGAAAGTAATAAGAAGCTTTAGAGTGTAGTATTGTAGGCTATGTGTGACTTTCTGATTGACTAAGAAAGCCTGCACTGCAGCATAAGCTCATAAGACGAAATATTTGGGCACTGGGTTAAAAACATAAATGTCCTTCTTGGCAGTGTTTTATTGGTTAATAAATCCTTAAAAGGTGTTGTAACTAGGAATCTTGTGACCTTCTGAACAATGCGGTGAAGATGTGAGCTGAACTCATCCTTACTGCCTATGAAGAAGATAAGAAAAAATAAATCACACCATCTAAAGCAACTCAGAGGTCCTGTCTTTAATTCATAAGATTCCCAACACACAGCCACAGTGGGAATCACATCACCCTGATCATCTGCCAGCACTACCCTCCTCTGAGTAACCAGGCATGACTGAAAGGGTCACCATGCTCAAAAGTCTGACCAGTTGAGAGTACAGTACTAGTTATCTGCCAGCTCATCAGTCCCATACTCCAGCATCAGCTGCAGCCATTTGCCAGTTAAGCGAGGGAAAGATCCCCTAGGTAGACTGTGCCCAACAGTCCCATTCAGTTTCCTGTTCCATAAGTGAAAATGATCAAAATTCAATTCAGGTTAGCACAGATTGGATGTTCACACCTTTGGTTCAGCCATTTCCTACCAGATATCTTAATGTAGTCCCATCAGAAATTACAGTGACCCACTAAGCAGAGCCCACTAAGACAGCCTTTATGATGGGGAAGCCACTAAGCTGATTCCACATCTCACCATGATCCCAGCAACACTCAGCACTGAGCCAGAGGGAAGCTGGAAAAGCTACCCAGTGAGCAGGGACTACCCTGAGCAGAACCCTGCCATTTACAGGAGCTTTGGGCCTATAGCAGCCTCCTTCACCTCACCCACCACACTGAGCACAGTATTTTCACAGGCAGAGCCACAGAGCTGTGCAGCAGAGCTGTCCTTTGCCTTCAGCAAACGTGTTTGCTGCAGACAAGAGCTACCAAAAATATAGAGAGACACTATGGTAAAACCACTTAACCAGATGAAGCTCAAGTTCACACCAGCCCACACAGAATTTGAATCTGAATCTACTCACTGCCCTATTTGCTTTCAAGTTAGGTGGCTCAGTTGTGCCCAATACCAGTTGGAGGTCTCTTTATGAGCTATCTATGATAGAATTCAAGGTCTAGAGAGGCAGGAGCAAAGCAAAAAAGCAGGATGATAATCCTGGATTTCAGGAGAGCAGACTTTGGTCAGTTCAGCGGCCTGTTCAGCCAGGCTAAGTACCCTGGACCAGGGCACACACAAGGAGCAAATTCCAATTGCCTGGTAGTCCCTGCAGTGTGCAGCACCCAAGCATGGCACAGCCACTCTGCTCCCCCCTGCAACCAATGCACTTCCAGCAAGATAGAAAACAAACAGCCTTGCAGAAGTAAACTGTGTCAATGCACAGGCACTGGATTATCTAATCCTTCATCACCAGAATAACCCTATGAATTGTTGCTAGATTTAGAACTATTCAGAGGATTACAAACTGGCCATGAATGAGCACTGGATCCACTTTCTGTGGGCCCAAGATGACCAGTAACAAAAATTCCAGTCAGGATCTTAGCAAGTAAACAAATTCATTTGATTAGCAGAATTTTCACCATGCAATTTGGAATTGCAGCAGTCCTCATTAAACAGTTATCTTTATTCCAGAACCTCATTCTTACTATGCAAGAAGCAAATGAAAGTAATTCAGTTGAACAGGAGTCACACATCATTTGAAGCCACTCTTAATGTATAAGGCACAAAAGGGAGGTAATTACGTTTTAATGGAAGTCAAGCTTTGTAAGCCAAGATTTGCAGGTCTTTATTTTCATTTGCTGAAGAGAAGGTAACAACTCACTAATGGCACAGCTGAACTCCTGTGTATAAAAGTCACACAGTGTCCCCAGTAGCAATATAAATCATTAAAAATAGCAAATACCTGTGCTGATGGAAGGTTAGAGTAAAAAAAATTCCACATCAGATGTTCAGGACACAATTTTCCCAGGGTCTAGCACTCACTCATTCTTATTAAACTCAGAGGAAGGCATTTTTCAGAAAGGCCTCTCTACCTCTCAATTGGAGCAAATTTTCCAAAGCACCAGGTTGCTGTGGTGGTAAAGGGCAATGGTGCCATGGGGTGCAGGGAGCTTCTGAATTTTGGCAATGAAATGCCAGTGCCTGTGGAATGGAGAAGCCTTAACTTTAGTATAACCAAGGATTTTATACCTTGGCAAAAATAAAAAAAAAATCTCACCTTAAAGAGATTCATTCTCCTGTCTAGGAACAGAAACTGTATTATCTTGCGATTTCCTTGACTGTAAAAACAAATATCTGGATTTCTGAAAACCCCTTAAACATATTTCTTTTTCTTGTAGAGGAAGAGAGTTTTTCATGTCTATCTAACTACTTTTCTTCCTTTTTTCCTGTACTATATACAGCATTTATGTATTCCAGATGGTTTAATAAGGAAAAACTATATTATGATTGCAATTTTGCTCCCTAATGAATTCTTCTGAAAAGCCTCTTTGAGAAACACAGTTTTACTGGATGGGGCAAAAAAAAGCAATAATCCACCAGCTGAACAGCAGCAGAAGGCACCTCTCCAATCAAATGATGACTCTGATGTAACTTTTACTTCATTAAGAGATTACAATTGATTGCATTATTTATATTTTCACCTGTGCTCCTTACCAGCTTTCTCAAGTTACCCGTGTTCCTCAATTTCTTCACACTTGTGCTCACTCCTCTCTATCAGGTTTTGTTCTGCTTCTCCCTCCGCTAAAGTTTTGTTTTGGATAGACTTTGATTTGCTCCCAGTTGAACACAAGACCGACTTGATTTAGACCTAAAGGCTGCAGCTGCCCCATTTAAGTCAGAAAGTCAAGCTGCAAAGTATGTCAGGAATGGGGAATAGCCAGATTTATACTTGTAACAAACACTAACATATTTGACAAAGGAATGGAACCAAGTCACCACTCACAGAAAAGGTGTCAATAATTTTTCTTTCGCATTGGAATTGCAATAAGAAACAAATGTAGGGGAAAAATAATCCAATTTGTTCTAAAATGAACCACAAAACTCTGAGATGATCTTAGAGAGTCAGAAGCCATTTCTTAAATCTGACATACTGATGTAAGACCTTTAAACCCTTTCTTTTAACATCCCAACTTAAACTAGTCAGGAATTACAGGGAGCTTTTATCTAAGAGATAATTTTCTGAAACCAAGCATTTTCGTCAGAAAGGTTTCCCTTTGATGATTCTCTTCCTTCAAATACTTGGGAGAAAAAGTTTCAAAATTTCCTTTGCACAGGCACTCAAAAGACCACAAAGACACACACAATTTCTGACTTTGCTAGATGGCCTAATAGCCTGAAGGCAAAGAACATGAAAGTTTCATCTCATTTTCTTTACATCTATGTTAGCCCTTAAGATGTTAGATCTTAAGAGTAAGTATTCAGAAGATTGCAATGGATAAACTTTTCAAGCCAAGGCCGTTTTGCAACTGGAGTCTGCTAAGGGAGTCTGGCTAACACTTTCAGAAGTCATTCATTTTGCTCTTCCAGTTGGCTTTTCATCTGCCTCAGGTACACTTGCACTGATGCATTTCTATAGGGTAGGGACTTCCTCACTGTTCTTCATCATGTTCTGTGCTCAGCACAAGAGGGACACAGTCCCAGCTGGCTCTCCAGCCCCCTCTCTGTCTATGCCGTACACAAGATTCCTCTTAATTCACGGCTTACTTGCTGCATTCACATGTCTGCAGGAGACTGCTGGAGACAGCAAGCTTTAATAATCCATTGGGAGTTTAGTATATACCTATACAGCAAACAGATTATACATGTCAAACTGACATCTGTATTTTATATATATATTATAAAATGTTATTTAGCAGAAAGTTATTTGTGGTATAATGTGAATAGAGAATGCATTTTATTCAGTCAGCTCTTGAAAACCAGGCACATGGCCTTCTCAGCTGTGCTTTCTGCAACTGCCCCAGATGAGCTCTACCACTGGGGCACAGGACACGGGGTTGGCTTTGATCAGTGCTCCCCACTCTGCAGAGTCGCCTACAAAAGTTTTGCAGTAAGCACAGATAGAAGAAAAGATAGAGAGATGTCAATCTAGAAAATGAGATGGAGGGATAAAGGGAAAAAAAATCCCAAACAAACAAAAAAAAAGAAAGCTTGAAAGGAAAGGAAGTGAAGAAATAGAAAAGGAAAAGGCCAGAACAGAAGGAACAGGGCTTTCTCTCTGTGTCACTGCTGGGAACAGTAATGAGGGCAAATATTTGCTGATGGCATATCCTTTATCACAGCAAATCCCATAGCTTAAGGCATTTTCATGGCTCATGGGCACTAACTAATGCCAAGGAGGCTGGGCTGCTCTTGCAAGCCAGGAAAGTGAGGCAATGAGCACATAACAGAATTGACATACACAAGGCTATCTAAGCTTTCACCCACAAAGGTCTGCATTAAAACGTAAAAGAAACTCCTGCAGGTACAACAGTGTTAAATGAGAATTTGTCAAATCCAGCTCTTCATCTTTTGGGGCAGCATAGAAAAAGAAAAAAATAAACTGAAATACAAACCAGGGGGTCAGAAAAACATGGAGGTTTAGGTTTCCATGAAACATCCCATGTTTTTCCTTTCAAAAACACCCATAAAAGATGCAGAACAACTAAAAATTGAAAAATATTTTGTTTAAAAAAAATTTCTTCTCTCCCTCTCCTATACACATTCCCTTCTTCCTGGAATTAGGGTTGTGTCAATCTGATTGATATTATGCTATGATCTGGCAAGGCATTCAAATTATTTATCCAAACAGTAAAATTTTTCAAAGGTACAAAAGCAGTCTCAAGGGAAACTACAGCACAAAGCCTCCAAGAAAGATAAGGAAATGGAAGCAGAAAAGCAGCCATTAGAAGACATCCAAACTTTATTAGTTATGGGCTGCACTGGCAGCTTATAAACAGCTTGAGGCTGGTCCACACTGTAAGCACCATTGTGGTTTTTGTTTCTTATATAGCTTATCCTCATTCCCACTGAAATTGAGAAACATTGTATTTCCTCCTGCCATGGCAGCAAGGACCCAATGACAGAGTCATGTCTCAGAGCCTAAATTTTCCAGTGAGTTTTACTTCACCTTGAAGCACATGCCTTGTCCTCAAGACTAGCTCTGTGCACTGGGAAACACAACCAAGCATTTAGTGCCCAGTCTCGCCCCTCTGGACCACTGTTTCTTCTCTTGGTTTTCACATTTCCCAGCGCCCTAAGGCATAAATTATTCATGGCAAAACTGCTTCTCACAATGTTTATGCAGTGCTTAGTACAATGGCACCCTTTTTCAGCTGGGGCCTCTGGGCACTCATGCAATACAAATAACCATGATGATAGCAACAATAATAACAGCCAGCTATGCTGTTCCCACTGGGTACACACTTCCAGTGTCCTGTCCCACAGAGCTCAGATCACTGTATTTCAGTACAGGCTCCTGCTCAGTGCCAGGGGCCATTCTTCAATAAACCTGTCTCACCCTTTAGAATAATAGAAAAACCTCACAGTTTCACCTTTCAGGGTTTTTCTTTAACTATCACAGCTGTTTCCTGATATGAGAAAATCCCTCATTTTTATAACTAATTACTTTGAGCAGATTCTATTATTCTGCCTTCTGTAATACTAATTACTACACTAGCTGCATGCCTGCACGACTAATGAGTTACATTAAAGCTGGGGAATTCTAAAACCTACAGAGGGAGATACAGCATGACTGCAAAGCCAAAACAGGAGACACCAGTATCTTTCAAACAAAAGAAAATCACAGCCCTAACAAAGTAATTTCCTCTCACTCTGTGTCCCCTCCAGCTGCTTTGTGCTGTTGCACAAAGGCAAAGTTGAGGGAAGGCACCCCAGAGAAAGCAACTTGTCCAACATGCAAAATGAAGTGGTCCAATTTCATCAGTGCAGCACCCAGACTGTCTGAGGAAAAAATAGCTCAGGAGAGGAAGTCACTCATACACCACTGTCAGTTCCTTGTAGTCAAGCCATCCTGCCAAAGCTGGTCAGTCTGTTCTGGCAGCACATTGCAAGTAAGATATTCTCTCTACAGGTAGGAATCTGCCACTGGAGTGCTCAAAAACCACAGGTTGTTTTCTGTTCCTGCCACCTAAGCAAAGATAGGGATACACCTGCTCATTAACACAAGTCCATCTCTGTGATTTGACAAGAAGCTTCCTTAGAAGACCCAAGGTAAAACGGTGTTTAACACTGATGGGAGTCCACTGAGATTACCAGTTTAAAACCAAAGACCCTGATTAAAGACTGCAGTTCAGATACTCACCTTGAAGTCAGTTGTCACATTCTGATAATTTTATTTGCATGATAAAAGGGAGCAGCAGCTCCTGGTAATTTTATTTGCATGATAAAGGGAGAAGCAGCTACTAGCTACATGCCTGGACCTGCCACTAAAATTTAGTCAATCTGGGGAATCATTTAGTCTTTCTGATTTTCAATTACTACTTTTCTTTCAATTAGACTTCCTGAGCTCCAAGGAGTGCTAGCAGGATTAGCTAATTGCTGCCTGTAAAGAAACAAGATAGGGCAGATTACTTATACTTCACTCAACTCTGAAGTAAAACTCCTCAAACTATATGAAATTATCAAAAATACAGAGTGCAGTCTTTTCCTCCGTGCAATAGCATGCACACCGTGCCAAACACAGGGAACTGTACTGACACCTTACTATGCTCTCAAATGTTAAACCTGATCTGAATTATACAGAAGAGATTACAGCCATTAAAAGCTCAGTTAGGTCTTGCCTTCACGTGGGAAATCTTTCCAAACACTGCATATTGGAGGATGTAATCTTTGGTTAGCACCCCAATTACTAAAGACAACAGTGGTGTGAGCAGTGTTAATGTTTGCCAAGCTTAGCACATATCTTTCCTGTGAGGCAAGGACTGACCTGAGCCATGACAAAGTAACTAACAGATCTGATATACTGTGAATTGATAAAGAGTTGGGAAGGGAGATTTATTAAAAAGAACTAAATACAGCCAGGTGAAAAATTATGAGAAAGGAGCATAATTCAAAAACATGAAGGGTACATTGCAGAAAGGGCAGGCAAACTGCTTATTCTATTTAATTTTATCTTAATCAGAAGAATAAATATCTGAAAGTACAACACTTATGGGGAGAGAGAGAGAAAGAATGAGAGTGACAGAAAAAGTCTAAGAAGAAATAAAGCCCATCAGGCAACCCAGCTCAATGAAAATAAATTCCTCCTCTCTTAGCAGTTAAAGCAAAATGTTTCCTGAATCCTGACAATACTCCATTCTTCTGCTTCCTGGCTGGCTGGAACCTGAACAAGCATCAATCAAGTTTGGGTGGGTATGAAGTAGGCCAGATGGAGGATGTGGAAGTGTTTTGTGCTCCTCAGGCAAGTTGGCCATTAGAGCAGCCACTCGACAGAAGTGCCGGAGCCTGTCACATCTGTCAGGACAGTTTAGGGAGACCTTCAACATCACCAGCCTTGCAGACACTGATTAGAATATAAAATTGTATGTGCTAGAGGAGAGGTGCCTGCCTCCATTGGGATTTTGTGATAAAAATTATCCTTTCATCCTTTCCAGACTTCGTGACAGGCTTTCTCATGACCTTATTTGTGTACTAAATACTCAACAAACCGTGGTACCAGGGACATCACTGTCACATTGCTGACAATCTGTCTGTCTAAATGCACAGTATTCAAGAAGGAAGGATGTTTTCATCCTGTGTTACCTACACTTTAACACAGCAGCCCAGGACCAAGCTACTGTCTTCCAGTCTGAGAACACGTGAGCAAAGCTATGGAGAAAACAGCTTGTCAGGAAGCCAGGTGAAATTAAAATTCCTGGTTCATCATCTGCTCTCATCCTTAAATATAGTTGTAATCCAAAAGACAGCTGCTCAGAAGTAAAAAGTATAGACACTAGACCAGTTGCTAAGAAGAAAATATTTATTTTTTTAGTTTCCAAAATAATGGAGAGTACTGTTTCAGGCTTTTCTATGAATGCTTACTAACTATAAAAGAAATCCATAAGAACACTTTGGTTACCAGTTTATGAAAAAGGCATTGATTCCCAAAGTTTATGAGCATCTCTTGCTTTAACTTAGCACAAGTTTTGTCAGAGATCATAGAAATCCTGGAAAACCAAACCATATTTTATCAACAAATCTGTAAAACTATAAACCCTGTGGTTTTTTTGCAGGTATGATTTTCCTTTCTGTTAAGAATAGATCCAACTCCTATGAACAGCTGTTATTTTTGAAATTGTTAAGTGAGAGGAGGGAGACTCATCCTATCAGCAAAGCTGCCATATATTGATGGGCTGGAAAGGTGAATAAGCAACAAAGAGCAGCATCTACGCTCAAGATTGATCAATTGGCATTTTTCAAAAAGATCAGAGAAGGTGAGGAGGAACTCCAGACACCCATATCCCATGAAGGAAATGTGTAAGGTGAAATTTGATGCACAACACTAGACAAGATAACCTGTCTTACCCACACAATTCCTGGGGTTCTTATATAATCACATTAACTTTTTTTTTTTTAATTAGGGGGAATTTTGAAGGTCTCAGATACTCCCCATGCAAGCAGTGATCAAAACTGAAATTATTTTTAGCTAATTTAGTGAGTCTAATGAACAATAAAGGTAGTATTACAATGATATTTTCTTCTTTCAACACAGATCTGTAGAGAACATCCTTGGAATACTGTTCACAATCCAGTCTCTCCATAACAAAAACTCTTTTGCAATAATAGAAGGAATTTAGGTAAGTCCAGTAGTGAATATTCTTATTGTGGATAAATTCTTATACAAAGAAATACTTAAGTCAGAAGCTTTAAAAGATGGCAAGTGACAAAAAAGTAAAAGAAGATATATAAAAGTATCACTGATTGGAGAAGCTAAATAGGGGCTTTTACTGACCTCATTTGCAGTACAAAATCAAAAGGAAAACTGATATAATGGAGAGGTTACATATACAACCTATCAGAATAAAAATTACGCCTCACTGGAAAGGGGTTTTTTCAGTAAAATCACAAAACCAACACTTTTTTTTTTCTGAATATACTGGTATTTTTCAGTGCCATATTCTCAGTTCACATCTGTCTTTGGTACTCTCAGCCTGTTGCTGTCAGAGGCGCGTTCATTGGTGCACCTCTTGAAGCAAAGACCAGTCAGAAAGGCAACCATTCACAGTAAAACAGATTCCTGAGCTGCTAAGCCCCTGATTGATCCTAGCAGAAATGGACAGCCCTTGATCAGCATTCACAGATCTAGTTGGATATCAGTACAGACCTTTCATGCTTCAGAAAATAATCTGCTGCTTCCAAATAATGCATCATGGGCTTTTTTTGTTATGGTCTTGAGGCACTGATGCAAAGTTAGGGGTGAAAAGGAGCCTAACATATAACTGCAGACCATTTGAAGTGCTCAGGCCATAATCTTGTTCTTCTCATTTCCAAAGAAGGAAATTCATAAAGATTCCAGCTACAGACTGAACGGAGTTTAAATATTTTCCTTTATCTTAGCTGTGGGTTTGGACTGACCTCCAACCTGTAATTTCCTTCACCTCAGGAAGAAAACAAATACTCTCATTCCAGTAAACATGTCAGCACTCCGATTTTTAACTCAGAAACAAAGTTCAGTGGGGCAAAATTTTTCACACATCTGCTTGACCTAATTTCTTCCTCTGGTTCCTCCTGTTGGTGCCAACACACTGTCCAGTGTAGCTACCACGTAGTTCTGCCCACAGACCTGCAATATGGACTCAGCTCCGAGCCCAGGCAGGCTGTGTCTGTGTGACTCCCATGCCTGCTGCTCCTACTAGTGCCAAGAGCAGATGAGTGAGCAGGTGGCATGCAGAAAGATGCTGTGAGATTTCTAACGCAGATCAGGAGAGCAGAACTGCCCACAGTTATTATGTTTAAAAACCCACATTTGTACCTATTTCTCTTTTTGCATTCCTTCAAATCAAATAAAGTTAGGTGTCATAATTAAGTCAAACACCATAACTGGTTGCTGCAGTCAGTTCAAATCCAATTTTTAGTCTCAGCTAGCTGTAAGTCACTCCTAGACCCAAAAATCAGTTAAGGTTGAATTCCAACCCAGCAATTTTGCAAGCTCTGCCTTTAAAACTATAACTTGAAAATGAGCCTGTACCACCCAAGAGCACTGCTCTCACAAAACAATGCTGAATCAATGTTCTGCATTGTCCCACTCTCCCCCTGTTCTGACAGCCACTGACAGAATTTATATCTATGACTCAGTGGAAGCAGGACAAGGCAGAGGCTCAAGGGGCAGAGGCCTGCTGGCAGCACAATAGGAAGTCTCATTCAGTAAACTCCCAAAGGCTACTTAGACATGGAAACTTAGTGAAAAAAAGGAAACAACAAAAACCCACACAAAAAAAAACCCCATCAAAACAACCCAAATCCTGAAAACATGAAAAAAGTCCTACCCCTCAAACTGCTAAACAATAAAATCACACATCTTAAAGCCCTTCCTGCACTCTCATCCAATCATTTCAATCCCTAAATGTTTATTGTTGCCAGCTCAACCAACTCAGATGGTCTCTGAAAATCTAGTTGTAACTTTTCTGCTCCACAGCCTGTCACTGTCTGCACAGGTTCTAGACTTGTCTGATAATTCCATGGATGGTGTGCAAGGAAAACCAGTCACATGGAAGGATGCACGCACACACGCTCACACACACAAAGTGCCTGCAACTTCTCTGGGGGCTCAAGCAGAGCAGGCCAACTGCAGGGACTCCTCCGATCAATGGTGCACCACAGCCCGCAGTTCGAAAATTGCTTGCCCCAGGTGCACCTGTCACACCTAATCACATTTATTTGTATTGTTATCCGAGTATTCAGAGCCTGGAATGTGTCAAAATTGGCTGGTTTTAAGTAAACAAATGTCAGGGTAGCATAGCTTTCATAATCTACTTAAAACACATTACAGTTGTATCTCAAACAAGATCTCACAGTTTTAGCTCCCACTATAAATCATTCTATACACATAACACCTGCTACTCCAACAAAAGGGTACATTAAAAGGCTTTAATGATTAGAAAGAAAATAAGTTTTTCTTAGGGCCACCTGGAAACACAAATTCAGGGCATAATGTCTTTCTGTGTACCAGGAATTATACTGTCAGTCACACCGAAATAAGACATAGACATTCTGTACTATTCTTCCTGTTATGTTTGAATAAAGAATAAACAGCCCCAAGGGTACGCAATATTTCAGTGTACAGTGAGAAGAACATACTTTCAATGCTACTTGTCCAGAAGGAAAACAGTCCTTTTTCAACCAGTCATTAGTCAATACCAACCAAAACCTATATAAAAGATGTCTTTATCAGGGGATATTTTTTCATGTTGTTATTATTATTCCATTCCCCCCCATCAAAAAGTGTGTTATGAAAAGAATCTTTACTCTGGAAGTCTAGTTGTCTAAGCAAACTGGTAATAGTACAGGCGGTCTAAAGTTAAAATTGGAACTCTAATCTTCAGCTTACTTTTCAAGTGTGAGATAGGCTTGACTATCCAGCTCAGGAATATTCCCTGCCTAGGCACTGACAGACAGGAGCAATGCAGAGCTGAGTAAAGGCCAGGAAAGTGCAATATCTGCTACAACTGTGCTCCCACTGAAGCATGCAGGACCTCGTAAACCCAGTGATTTAAATGAACTATCATGCAGCTTTCAGATAATGGAAGTTACCTTGAGGTTTGGGTTTGGTAAGCTTCCCACAGGGCTTTGAGATTGTGACAGTCTTCTGGCAGTCAGCGTTATGAAGGGCTCTCTTTAGGTTCCCAGTCCGAGTCTTCAAGGCCGTGTTCAAGTCACATTCTCCCCAGGCCTGGAACTGGTATTTGCACTCCGCTGCAGCAAGGAAAAAAAAAGGCAAAATTTAAAACACAACTGAGTGTGAAAACAAAAATATTGTGAGTCTAATAGGATATCACAGGCAGCTGGTGCTTACAGACAGAAAAAATGTGCAACTGAAGAAAAGAATCCCAAGAAAACTTTAACAATTATTTGCAGTGGTAATTGCAGTCTCCCTCCCTCCCCAGTGCTTTAAAATTTAATCCTATTGCTTTTGCATAGATAATGCATTTTTTGGCATATAAAGAGAAATCTATTCAGTTATTAATATGAACAGCAAAAACAACAACAACAACAAAAAAACCACCAGGGGAAAAAAAAAGGAAACAGCAGTTAAAAATATCATTTGAATTCTATATGGTTGTTTCTCCATTTGTGTGATGCTAAAGGTTACTAAATAAAGCTTGAACAGTTTCTAGAATGTATGTGCACCCATAAACTTCTCAAGTCTGAAATTGCAGCACTGATTGTGTTGGTAAGGTCACAACAATTTCAAAATCATGCAAGCTGTTTACTAGACAAAAAGCGAAGTTTGCAAGAGTAGTCAAATTTGAGTTTTGGACAGACATCTTGTCCAGGACAGATCTGACATATCTTCCCAAACTGGTACATATGAACCTTCTGAACTGATTGATAAAAATGAAATATACTGTTCTTCACTCACTCCTTTCACATCACACATGGGAATTCAGCCCTCCACACTCCACATAACACATTGTAAAGCCTGTGATAGCCATCGCAGAGGTTCACAGTTGTGAACTTGCACTACTGCCCTAAACAGGGCTGAACACCACAGATTTCAGCATGCAGGAAGGCAGAGTCTATAATAAGGAGGTTATAGGGGCTCTCTGCAGAGGAGGTCTGAGGCAGCTGCCTTCTGACGCCTTGCACATTCTAGCTCTGAGGAACCTGAAATGCAGGACCACCACCTTCACCAAGACATCTGCAGAACTAAGCAGAAAACACAGGCTTCCTGCTTCATGCTCAAAATAAAAACCAAAGTAAATCCCTTAAGAGAGTGATGCTGACCTCCAAACTGCTTCTTCCAGTTGCAGGGAATCTTACACTTCTGAGTCTTGGTGGTTTGTTTGCACTCAGCTCCAGTGCGAGTGCCCTCACGCGTCCCCAGGCCACAGTCACCACTGGTGGGCACGCAGACACTCCACTGCCATTCCCCACAGTCAGACTTCTTTGCCTTTTTCTCTGGATGAAGACAAGGAACCAAGTAAGAGAACTGGTCAGTATCCAGAGCTTACGCAGAAGTTGCCTAAACTTAACTAAAGTCACAGCACCTGGAAGGGTGAGTAAAGAAGAGATTTGTAACACAACTGCCTTAAAAGCAAAAGGTCTGACATCCTCTTCACAATTCTTCAGAGACAGGTCAGCTCCTCTGAGTCCAAAGCAGGATGATCATTCAAACTCAGTCCCACTGCCATGTTTACTAGTCCATTTGGATATTCTCAAGTAGATTCTCATTAGAAATCTAAAAACCCACACGGATCACTGACCAAAATATGCAGGAGGTCTCTCACTCAGAAAGGACACTCCTTTGTCTCCAGTAGCTGGTGGTATGCAAATATCCTCAGTTCCAGCTGAAGCACTATACACTAAACAATGGGAAATGTATGAGCTGACATGGTGCATCAGGATTTGAACACCTCTAGGGAACAGCCGTGGGATGCAAACTTTTGATTTTTTATACCACGTCACATTTTATATCAGAATATGAACAAAACTTCAAAGGCAAAGGAGCTACATGGAGAAGTGTATTCAAAGTGCTGCTAACTCAGGTGGGTTTGTTGCTCAGGGAAAAAAGTAACGATCATAATTTTATTTAGATCCTTAAACCCAAGTCTTATGAGAAAAGACAGCCATGTTATCAAACCCAAGGAATCACAAAAATAATTACTTAGGCCCCTAAAACATCACAAATAACTTTAAATATACATATATAAAACTATTTTTCTTCTAGGACTTGCATGTTTATGCTAGCATTTTCTCATATTTCCACACAGATAAAATGGTTAAAAAGTCTCTTTTTCTTACTGGGAACACTAATTCTGACAGACCCACAGTTCATATTATCTGGTGTGTAAGTTGCCTGAAAATAATAAGACTTTAAGAAAAACACCAAAAAATAAGTTCTTTAAAAAATGTCAAAACTGAGTTTGACAGATATGAATTTTCCACCCCGGGCTGTTTTCTCCAATTATGAAGTCTGAGTTCATCAGTGACAGAAAGCAAGTACTTCTGGATGTCTGGCTGTCTGTGTGACAGCGAGCTAGTACAATTCTTTGTCAGAGGATTTCCACATCACACAGCATCAGTGTAGCACTGTCACACATAACACTGAACGAGTGACATTACTGCTCTTTCATCACTCCTAATGATGTCGTTTAGGTTTTGCCTTTTTTCTTTTATATGTTCTCTGTAGTTTTCACACGTGTATTTGCAGCTCTGTAGTCTATTGTATTAGTGACTAGTTTTCCCAGTACTTTTCCATGGCCTTGCCTTAAGCAGAAAGACAAAATAAATTCTAGAGCTCTAAGCCCCGCGGGGTACAAGGCTTCGTGCTGTCTTGGTTCTTCCTGGGAACCAAGGCCGAGAACAACTCTTTGAGATACATTCTCATGGACAAAATGCAGCTAGGGCCAGAAGGGGGGCTCCAGAGAAGGGGCTTGACCTGGGGGGAAATTGCATCACCATGTGTCCTCCTAATTGGTGCCTTTTATTAATTATGTTAATTTCCTAAAACCTATAAAATGTACTCACTCCTGGGTGGGGAGGAGTGGGCTTTTGTGGACATCTTTCCCTAACTGCTCCTGGAGGTCTCCAAATAAAGATCCCCTTTCATATTACCTCCTTACTAAAATTATCTTGAGTTTCATTTCCAGGTTGGGAAAAAGGCAACACTGTTTGGTTCCCCCTAAGGCAAGCATGAAACTATTCATGGAGCACATTTTAAGCTGCTTTGCAATATCCACTGTGTGATAAACCAAGGACTCCAGTCTCAGGCTGTCAAGCTGCCACTTGACATGGAAACCCCTTTCTGTTTCCCTGTTTAACATAGAACAACATGTCACAGCAGAAAATCCTACCCCGATGTCAAAAGGTTAACAAATGACCTGATTTCATAACAAAACCAGAAACATTTGCCGTTCTCACACACATGCAATCTATCTTGGAGATTAATCCTGAATTAGACTGGATCTTACCTGGTTTCTCTTTCTTGCCAGCCTCAGTGGTACTCACGGCTGCCAGAAGAAAAACAAGTGCCAGGAGGGCAGCTGTGAACATTCGACGTTGCTGTTGTTGCTGTTGCATTCTGCAGATCAATGACAGAGAGGAAAAGAAATAGTTAGTGAGACTGTGAAAAGTGGGACTCCAACTAAAGCATTTTTGGGAAGCTCAGCTTCAGGACCACAAGACACAAGCAGGTCCAACATAATTAGCTATTGTCAGAATGGGCAATTATCTCCACTCTGGAGAGAACACAGAGATTTTTAACTATTTTCCAGCCTGTGTACCAAATCCCTGAGCTACATCACTGATGTTATTGAAGGAGTTTTGCCATGGGGAGTTCTGTAAGTATTGCTTGTCTTCTAGAAAACTGCTAGAGAATCAAGGATCCTGACAGGTCTGGAACTCCCCTCTTCTTTTCTAACCTCTGGCTGTGTAAAAATAAGCAAAATATATACTTAATTTTTCAGTTTACCAATTCATATGAAGTAGGGAATACTCTACTGTCCACCTTGCAAGGGCTGAAGTTCTTATTAGGCTTAATTCACATCTTAAAAGAGCTTCATTCACAAAAAGTTATATAGGTGATATGTGATGCATTATCTTAATTGTCATTAGCATGTTGCTACGTACTTCTTCCTTCCCCTCCAATTAGTGTCTCTTCATAATATAAATCAACCTAATTGTTTGAAATGCAAAGTAGGCACAGAGATAGGACTTGCACACACTGCTAGAGGCTATCCACAACATGCTAATGAACCAAAAATCTGGGTTTGGGAAGCAAATATTAAATTACAAAAAGATAGTAAATACATTTGCATGGGATTGAAGCATTAGTCACTAACCAGTCACCAAAAGTCATTCTGAGCTTTCCCTTTCCCATTTCTGTAATTTGCATTGTCTCATTTTGGCACTGTTTATTGGAACATAGGGCCTTCAATACATATGTTAAAAATAAGTAACGTCCCACCCTTCCTAGAGACATCTCTCCAGTAGGTAGCCAGGTACCAAGATCATGGTCTAGAGATTGCTTGGATGAAAGGAAGGTTTCTCCAATTTTTTGTTTTGTTTTGACCAAGGACCCATGATGCTCATGTTTCACCAGCTTTCAGAGGAGGTGTAACAGTGCCACTAAGATGGTCTTTAAAACTCAGCTAGACTGATATTTACAGAGAGTTTAATGGCAGCCTGATCTCATTTGCTGAGCACAGCAACCGTGGAGGAGAAATATTTCTCAACATGAACAAAGAACAAAATGTATTTGAAATTTAATTTGGCACTCCTCATTATTCTCTGCTGGCAACCTCTTGCTCAAATGCAACATAATTATAACTGACATGGAACATGGACAGGAATCCCAAACATGGAGACTTTTAAGTATCCGGCTTTAATATCATTCTAGAAGTCAGATGAGGCAACTTAATAGGTGTGTTGAAATAGAGTTCATTTGAAGACTGCAAGAGGCCTGGCATTCAAATATCTGAAAGAACTGTCATTAGCACAAGTTTTATTTACTTCAAAGGAAAGCATCGTGTCCCATGAAGAAGAAAGGACCACCATTGCTTCCAGCAAACTCAGAGCCCAGAGTAGAGCACTTGAGTTGCCAGAGAGCTTGAGTTTGTTTTTCCCTTTCCTCTGCTACGTGTTTCCACTCAGAGCCTCTCATGTTTCACAGAAAATTAATAAAATAGATAAAATAGATAAATAAATAAATACATTAAATAAGCAATTAAAAACTAAATATGCAACCTGCCTTTTAGCTCAGCTTAATTCAAATTGCTTTTCCATAATCAAATGAGCACCTCTTTTATGAGAAAAGGCTGAGAGAATTGTGTTTGTGCAGCCTGAAAAAGAGAAGGTTCGGGGTGACCTAACTGCAGCCTTCCACTACCTGAAGGGAGTTCCTGAGAAAAATGAAGAGAGACTTTTTACAAGAGCATGTAGTGACAGAACAAAAGGAATAAATTCAGATTGATAGGGTTATACTAAATATTAGGAAAAAATTCTTCACTGTGACCATGGTGAGGCACTGGAACAGGTTACCCAAGGAAGTTGTGGAAGCCTCTTCCCTGGAAGTGTTCAAGGCTAGGTTGGATGGAGTGCTGAGCAACTGGTCTAGTAAAAAGGTGTCCCTTTCTACGGCAGGGGGTTGGAATTAAAATGATCCTCAAGGTTCCTTCCAATATAAACCACTCTGTGATTCAAACACAGTTGCTGCACTATGTAAAAATCAAACTCCACACTCAGTCCCTTGTCCTTTCCCTTTTGGGGGAGCTTCCCCACCAGTAACACTGCACATCCCCTAATACCCCATTTTCACTATAATTTGTCTTCTCATTTCAACTCTCGCAATCAGCTTTCCAGAATCCTTTGCTGAAGGAGAGAGTTAATTGATTTCATGGAAGCACATATAGCAGGAAATACACTTTCATATCTCAAGCTGAAGCAAAGGCAGCACCAGTGGTTTTGCTCTACACAATGCCACCAAATACAAGAGATGGTCACAGTTTTGGGGCTGCCTCCTACATCCTCACTGCCCACCCCAAGGACCTTTCTTGTGGTCACACATACCCCAGAGGTTCCCCAGTCACTGGGAGTCATGGATAACTGTTACTAGGGAAGCTGCCTCATTTAAAGTTGAAAGGGATTCAAATTTAAATCTGACTGACATTCTTTTCAGCAAAACAGATGGGGAAAATAGTTTGGTTTTGGAGTCTGAAACATTCCAGAAGCCCTCTAAACAAAACCCCACAGAGCCTTAATATAGCATGTTTTCCTAAGACTCAAGACTCCCATACAGCCAAAGCACTTGCCAAATGTCTAATGCAAACACTAAACCTGCAAAGATATAGATATTTTGTCACTCTGCAGAGACCCAGGCTGCTTCCTGAAGTGTCTTTCCTATACCTACAAGTGAAAAGCCATGTTGTACAGAGACCATGCCTCACAACACACCAACACCTCGAATATGATGTAACCAGTACAACCACAGAAAACCATTTAACTGTTTTGCACATGGTAAACAGCAAAGATGGGTGCTCTCAAAAAATTACAAACAGCCCATATGTAGTACTCACAAAATAGTAGGTATTTTTTCAAAAGGCCAGAAAATGCCATCTACCAGCAAGTATATGAGTCCAATCTTCAGTTTTTCTTGCAAATATTTTAGTTGACAGTTAGAATAAGATAAAAACTTGTCAGATCAGACTTGTTTCTGCAAACAATATATTCTACTGAAAATAGCTGTGTCTTTTTTGGTTTGCTTCTTCACAATTCAAAGGTGACAGTTCTTCCTTTTTATTAGATTCTTTGATAACGTTTTCTGTTCCACCTTTGATTTAAAGAACTGCTAGAACTGCTAATAGCAATGAAATAAAAAGTGTTACACTGTATACAAAATGGACTCCTCCTGGATATTTTGATTTTTGTAATGAGCTTTCTGGCTATACCAACCATAACAAGTAAATCATGTGCCATGAGAGGAAAGCATCTCTAAAATCCTGTATGACAGCCCCTGACAGAGCAAGGTGGCAATATTTAAACAAATGGCAGGGATATTTACAACCATGGAAAGACAAAGATAAAAGTGAAAGAAAGAAAAGATATTTTTGAGGTGTGAGCTGCTACAGGAAACTTCAGAAGAGAGCAAAGGTAAAGAGAGAGAAAGAGAGTTTAGAACAGTTTAAATTGGAAACTGGAACAACATGAGGAGCACCAAAACAGCAAAGAGAGAAGAGAGAAGTGGTTACTGATAGTTAAACACTAAAGAAGAGAGTGTTAAAAAAGCATTAAATGTATAATGAAGGGAGAATTAAAGACCAGTTGAGATACACCATAGCAAGCAGCTTCTTGCAGCAAAAATAAGGCACAGGAATTACTTCAGTCTTACAGTTGATTTCACAGTCAATCTCTGCTTGAGAGTAAAAAATGAAAGGAAAATTAAAAAATGGCAGGCAATCAGAGAATTAATGACTTTGTCACCCATCCATCCATGGTTTCAATTACATGTTGAGCCTCAGAAAGAGAACCAGGCAGAAATCATTCCATGGCTGCAGTTTAAGGGACCTTTTGAGCAGAGCTGGAGCCTCCCACTCTAAATCCCAGACCGCCCTCAACCTGATTTTACAATCCCACTCAAGTTGGCAGTCCAAGGCAGCACAGGCATTTCCATGCTGTTCTTCTTAGATCTCTGGATCTCTGTTAGTGCAAGTCAAGCTTGCCAGAGGGACTCTTATCTGCCCTCACACAATTAACTCACATCCAGGTACTCCTGAATCTGAACAAGCCTTTCCTTAACACAAGCATTCAGAACAAAGCAGACAATTTTGGATGAAGATCTATCGGTGAGCAAGTGTTTATTTTTCCTAGCCTGACTGAAGCTGGCAAGTGCAACACAACCCAGCATCACATACGCCTTTTACAGGTGGCTTTTTTTGCTGTTAATAATTTTTATGCACAAGCCCTTCCTTTCATCTGTTCTTCCAAAGCAACTGGCAAGGTCCCAGATTATAGAAGCAAGTACTTCATTATTAGTCCATATGAGTGCAATCTACCACTCTGAACAATCAGGTCTTCTTACATTTATTATAACAACCTGCCCACATCCTCCAGCTCTTCCAGTATAATGTGCCAAACACCAGCTGTGTTGATGATACCGTTAAGCTGCATGTAAAGCAATACTGCAGGTATTGCCATTGCTAATGATGGGCCATGGGCTTTGTAGTGAGTTTGCCAGGGCTGGGGACAGAGACTTGTCAAGGTTTGCCCTCTTTGAACATTTCTCGGCCTGTCCACAGTTCTGTCATATTTGCTTTAGCTGCAACAGCATTTTTTCTAATTGACCAACCAGCTATGGCTGATTTGATTTACTTTTCTTTGTCATTGTAGGGAGCCACACAGGTTTTACAACTCTATTATGATAATATCTTATAAAGAAATGCAGGGCTAGTATGTTAGCAAAGGCCTTGAGAAGTGGGGAGACAGGATGCAGTGCTGAGGGGTATAGACACAGAAGATGTGAGATGGGGCACCACCTTGACAACAGAGACACAAACACTTGCTATAAACTGTCCCAAGGTCAGATAAAGAAACTCAAACATGGACCTGGACAAAACTGGATATAAGGGTAAGAAAGAGAAAGCAGAATTAGTTTCCAATATACCTAAAAGGTGTCATTTTTAGGAAGTTTGGATATAAAAAGGCTGCAGGCCAATAAAGAGAGAGAAAGGCATCAAATCATGCTAGCAAACATAAAAAGCAACCCCAGGTTGATCCTAGAGCAAGTAAAAAGAAACCAGCAACACGAGCATTCTCCTGGACAAGGACCCCAGATGATGACAGGTCACCATAACCATCTCCACCACCCACACAATGAAATCACCAACCTGAGGGCTAAGAAGAGCTGGGGAAGGGTCAGCATAACATCAGGAAAAGCAGTTTAATCTAAGTGCATGTGTAACAATTTTAACTGTGTGGGGGTGTTGGCATTGTTGTTAATGTTATTGTAACACCTGCATAATTTCTGCAATAATTACATTCACACTAATAACAATCCTTGGATTAGACCATTAACATTTAAATTACACTAACAATAAATCCTTGGCTTAATGTAACTATATAAAAAAGGTATGGTTCCTCTTTTGCAGTAAACAATATTTTGAACTATGATTCCCAGCTTCACACACTATTATTTTCATCCCATCACCGCAAATAAAAATGCATCCCAGGTGCAGACTTCAGAAGTTCCTGCAACCCATTATTTTTTCTTCAAAACACTGCTCATTTTGAGTCTTCTTTAAATTCCACGTCCATGTTAGAACTACCTTTTGCATTAATCCTGCTTTTTTCCTGTTTAAATGGATAATTTCTTATCAAGTCCCACAACAAATACTTTAATAAATTACAGTTTGATTAGTGCCAGATTAGTCACATCTACAAAATCAGTTTTTACATGAGCTAGTTTAGGACATCAGTCTCCTTTCAGGAAACAAATGCTGTGTTTAACAAAACTTAATATTTAACTCCACTTCTTAAATTATTCTCTTTTTCAAAACGTGCACTACTTTGCAGTCCATCGAGGGCAGATGCATATGTCTGCAGCTACCTGGATCTGCTTTTTTCCCTCTTCTAAAATGTAAATATTTTATTTGCTAAACTCCAGTTGTACAATAGCAGGAAATAAAATTTGGTCCCTGGTTTAATGGTCTTAATGAATCTGAAATGTCACATGCCATTTTTACAGTAGTCAGAGATGGAAACACAATTTTTCTCTGTAAAAAGAAATTAAGAGCAATTGGCTCTTGGGAGTTTTACCTCAGAAACACTTGAAGAATCTTTTGCTTCTCCAGGTCTTTATCTCATTCATCACCCAGTGCCTGCCCCTATGCCCTACCAGATCTCCCATACAGAAAACTGAGGCAAATGCCAACATGCTTCTGGAGCCAGACCTTTATGAACCATAATCTTCCAGCTGTAATGTGTTCCCTCTTCCTTCTCACATATACACACATTTCCTTTGTTATCTTTATTTGCACTACTAAGGAAATAAAATTAAAAAGCCAGATTTGCTCTACATTTCCCTTGCAAGATTTAAGTCAGCTTAGTTTTGATGAGTCACAGCAATCTTTCACATCTGGACTTTCAAGACACTACTTTGTAGGATGACCACTACCATTTTTTTTTTAAATTTCTGCGAACTCACAGTAGCACTTCAGTGGGCTGACCCCCGGTTAGATATTGAATTCTGCTCTACAGCTTTTTCCCTCCCACTCTTTTTCTTGAGGAAATAAATTTGAATTTTTTTTTTCTAATTTGATACAAATGAATTTTAATCAGTCTTTTATTAAAAATCTTACATCAGTCCAACACACATCAGTTTACTTAATTTCACAAAAGCCAACTTTTAAAATGTAAAACTTTAAATCAGATCTATGTTCCTGCTCCTGTGCAACATAAAACAAATCAGCTTGCTAACACTCGATACAAATGGTTATTTTTAGGGATAAACTTTAAGATGAGATACAGTGTCATACTGAATCAAATTCTAAAATAGCTCAACTTTTTATAGTTCTATATTAGGTAGTGAAGAAATGACATGAGCAAATATTTAGCCCCTATTACTATTAGGACCTTTTACCTTCTAATTTAAGTTGTGAAAGATAAACTCTCTGTTATGAAAGCTCTCCTTCTATTTTACCCATGCATTATTACACAAGAGCTTCTAACTAAAGTTATCCACATCCAACTGTGGGATAACACAAAGCTAGTAGATGTTTTTCCATACTCATCCACGATAAGATTCATATGACTCAAAATTGTCTTATGTATCACAGAATCATAGAATATGCTGAATTAGAAAAGACTCATCAGGATCATCAAGTCCAAGTCCACCTCCTGGCCCTGCACAGGACACCCCAAGAATGACACCATGTGGCCGAGAGCATTGTCCAAATGCTTCTTGAGCTCTGTCAGGCTTGGTGCTGTGACCACTGCCCTGGGGAGCATGTTCAGTGCCCAACCACCCTCTGGGAGAAAAACTTCTTCCTGATTATCCGACCTAAACCTCTTCCAACCAACTTCAGGCTGTTTCATTGAGTTCTGTCCCTGATCACGAGAGTGAAGAGAAGCGGTACCTGCCTCTCTGCTTCCCCTCACTGAAGACCACAATAATGTCTTCTCTCCAGACCTTCTTTGGGCTGAACAAGTTTATCAGTAGCTTTTATTTATTTATTTAAGGCATAGCATTCATTTCCAGCTATATTTCCTTTGCTGTGGTTTCTCTATTTTCTGAACCTTTTCTGGACCTTCAAATTCTCTTAGCCAGTCATGACTACCACTACAGAGTGTGTGGGGGCTAAGCCTATAACTTTCATTTGCAAGTACTACACCTCTTTCCATTTTTTCCAATTCCCCAGGCCACCAGCATCAGATATTTCTCTGTTCTCACCCAAACGTGTTTCGGGTTCCAACTTCTGCTTAACTGCTTTCCATCCTGATTACTGTGGTTTACAGCCTATTTTAGTTCTTTGTCCTGTCTACCCTGCCTATGTAGTGTCATTCCTTTATCCAATGCAAAATCTATATTCACCTTACTTTTCCTTTCCTGAGTACGAAAAGTAGACATAGACATCACATACATTTCTTTGTATACTTTCTCAAGGGTAAAGCTCACCAAACTCTACTCAGAGCACAAAATCTAGAGTCTCCATCATTTTATCACACTAAAGAAATGCTGTTTCATTTCAAACTATTACTATAGCCATAGTGATCTAAACTCAAGACTAAGCCAAGATTTAAAAGAAAGAACCTTTAATTATAATAACTGATTGTTCAGCCAAATGGTCTCTCTCTGGCTGAAAAACCATGTCCTAATCTCATTTATAACAACAGTGATCTTTCAGAAAGATTTTGTTAAAGAAAACCTACATGGATAATGATGAAACACCAAGTTTTCTTCTTTGGGCAAATCAATTAATGAAATTATATTTTGTGCTTGGGTGGGTAGGGTTGAGTGGGTTGGTCAGTGTATCAAAAAATTCTCCCATATTAATTCAGAGACCTGCAGCCACTGCATTTCTGCCCAAAGCAAAACCTGTGTGCTCATTTTCCATACTTCTGTGACTTTCCTATGAGAGCCTGGCTTCCTCTTGGCCCATAGAAAGGAAATTTTGGCAGCTCCATTGCTAACTCCAAACACTGGATGCCAGTACTCTGAGCCTGTGTGCTAACAAGACAGTTCAAAGTCATGTAGGAAACTGAAAATAAGCTCCCTGCATTTCAGCCCAGGAGCAGAGCCAGCATCCCAACAACAGCCTTCAGGACCCCGTTTTGAAACACACAACCCAGTGCAGCTGACTGGTCATCCTGTCTGGCAAACTGATAAGAAAATCAGGGAGTTTCAACTAGCAGCCACTTTTCAGCTTTTCTTTTTTTCCTTCCTCCACCTTGCTTCCATGTGGGGGTAGAAACAGGGCCACCACACATGGAAGCAGCCCCAGCAATGCTCTCCCTCCGTGCAGGAGGGGAAAAGCTGGCAAATAGCACTGGCAGGGAAGAGGCTTCAAGGTGATTCAGTGCTGGAAGGAGCTGGGTAAGCAGCAATTTATTCTGCAGTATAGTGGCAAATTTGAAAAACATAGAATTGAGTGTAACTATCTGTTTGTGGCTACAGATCAGCCACGGAGAAGTGAGAAAGCTCTAGAAGGCTGAAATTATATTGGGCAAACTTTCTGTATTTTTTTAAACTAGCATTTATGCTCAGCTACAGCACAGGGTAACATAAGAACAAGCAAGAATTAAAGACTGAGCTAAAAAGGAAAAAATCATAGCATGACCCTTCTGATGGGTCAAAGTTAAATGTTTCATTTCAAAAATTGCAGTGCGCAGCTCAGGGACAACATTTTTCAACATGTAACCAATTCTATGTTCTCTTTTCAACAAGGACATTAGTAAGGGCCCATAAAATGAGCAATGAGGTCAGCGAACTGTGCCAATGCCATAAAAAGAAGTAGGGAACCAAGAGTTACATGCCTGACGAAAACTATTAACATGCAAACAAAAAAAAACAGAAAAAAAAAACCAAGCAAAAATCAAGGCCCTATTAACACATCCAATCTGGTTTTGTTCAAGTAAATAAACTAAAGTAATTAGTTCAGTTGTGGATAACAGTTCCCCGAGTCTTTGATATTTGCTTAGCTGATTGCATATTTGTCTCTCACATTAGGCTAAGGCAAATACACATACTGTGGATATTTTATATTTCTAGCTCCCCAGACACAAAAGAATAGTTTAAGTTGATAACAGATACCCCTAGGTACATGAATTCTGCCTTTAAATGCTGAGCCTTTTTTAGACTGGTGTAGGAGTCAAGAAAATGGATGGTACAAACAAATACAGATGGAACATTTCTTTCATTTTTCCAAAATATTTCATGGGAGAACATCAGTTTCGCAAGCCTTTGAAAGAGCTCCTACGAATTAAAATAAATTTATGTGTGTTTTTATAAGCTCACTACTATACAACTGCAGTCTTTTTTCCTTAAAAAATAATTTTACACAAGCTATACAGAGGAACCTACTGCTTCTCACAGGCAGACTCTACACATACTTCTGCAACATAATATCTAAACTAGAAATCTGAACCTTTGTTTGGACTTCTTATTAGCCAGCTCTCTCTCTCAGGGAGCACCAAGAACCGTGCAATTCCTTTACTGCAAGTTTTTGGCAAAATTTTGCCAAACCAGGTCTCTATAATCTTTTATCTGATCAAAAAAGAATGAATTAAGTTATAAAAGGTGTCATTTTCAGGGGTCAAAATTTAGCATTCATGCAGTACGGTTGTCAACAAGACATAACGGCAGCAAATAGTTTCTTCCTCAAAGGAGAAGTGTAGTAAGTGGAAACATAGTGCTAAACAAACACAACAGGCAGCACTGATGGTTAAAAGACCAAAGAGTTTTAAAAATCTGGACTGGAAATGGTCAAAAATTTCAAGGGGATTAAAAATGTTATGCTTCTCTTTCCAGACCTCCAACATGAGATTTTTAAAAAGTGATTTTGTTTTTCGGAAAGCCTAGGGAACATATCCAATATTTCTAAACAGCAATAATTGAGAAGGGAAAAATACCCAACTAACAACTTAGCAACAACAAAAAAAAAAAAGTTCAGTATCATAAACTGATGTTAAGAAACCAGCCATGTCTATAAAGGGATGAAAAACATGCTGTGCTTTCAAAAAAAAAGCATAACATTTCTTTAAAGGGGTGGTTGCTATTTTTTCTGTTGGTCTCCAGTGAGTGTGCAGAGATCATTTTCTTAGCCCTGGACTTCAAAAATTGTCTTAGAAATGAGATTTTTGAAATTAGCATTGCTGTTGAAATCAGTTTCCTCTCATTCCCCAAGTTCTTGTTTTGTTCTCATCCACAGCATACACATTTTCTTCCTCTCTTTTGCTCTTTGTGAGTCTGAGAAAGTCTAGGCTCTGAACTGGTTACTAATACAGTTCTGTAACTGCCTCTTCTATTGACCTTCCACTCCTACTGCTCCAGCTGAGAGGCTGGAGAAACAAAACAAAAATCCAAATCAACCCATATTTCAGTTCATTCTACTATATTTCCAGATCTTAACTGAAAAAGACATTTTAAGCCACTTGTTACGGCAATTTTTTCCCCTCCCTGCTCTTCCTACAACAATCAAAGCTGCTGTCTCAGAATTGACAAAATCACAGTGAGTTTCTTAGACTTTCATTTCTCCAGGACTAAAGAATAGACACTCCTGGATCTGATCACCAGGAAGACCACAGGAAGACTGACTTCCATTCCCTCCAAAGGTTATTGTTTCAGTGACAGCAAGGCCAAATTTCTGACTGAACTCTCCTGTGCATCCTCTGCATCACTGTTTCTCTCCTTGTGCTGTGGTCAGGGGTACCACCACGACTGGCAAATCCTCTCTCTCCATTCCCTTTCAACTCTGCTTCCTCAAGGTGCAAAAGGTATAATAATTTGATGATAGCAGAGGGAAAACAGGCTCTTAGTAGTTATTCTTTCTGCCTCTTTTCACACCTTGAACTACCAGTGGTTTTGCTTTACCTGATGATCTTCTGGTTGCCTGAGACTGTTAAAATACAAAGAATTTTTTCATGGTTTTCAAAGTCTCTCGTAAGTGACCAGATTCCAACTACTCCACTTCATGACACTACAAGACCAGAAAAGGGCAAATAAATACTATAACAGACAGCCTTCTGATATAAAGAATATTGCTGACACCTCCTTGGCTACCTAATGTGTTTCCATCTACCACAGATTAATTTAGGTAACTTCTGAAGAACATTAGAGTAAGGAGTGGCACATTCCCATCCACTTGCTGAACAGAATGCAGAAAAGAGTCCCTCACTGTCCCTGTCTATCCAAGAGGAAGTTTTCTTTACTCATGTAAATTCATTTATTGAAACAGAGCAAGCTTATGAAGCCCCATTTTTCTGTCCATTGCAGTTGTAACAATGCCCCATGGGTATCACAGTCAGGAAGAAAAATAAAAAAAAGGAGCAATCAAGGAGCAATTTTTTTAACTGGGTCCAGAGCCAAAGCTTATTACTAATACTGTGAGGACACAACCATGTGCAGATATACTTGGATGTCACCACAGTCCCAGTTGTCATACCACCATTGTGAATGAATCATAGTTTGAGAGCTGTTTAAACTGTGACATGATTTGCATAATGAACAGCTGTACTGTACAAGCCAAACAGATGCCTCCACTGTATTTTCATTTTCATTTTCTCCCTCTGCCCCAATGAAGACATTTTCAGCTCAATGGCAGTAGGCAAATCACAGCATCTGTCACTATCCTCACTTCTGCATCTATGGAACAGTGATAATATCACTCGCCTCCCTTAAAAGAACACTGAGAAACCCATAATAAAAATGATTATGTGAAGAGGGGATAATTTTATTAGCCAGCATCAGCTGCAGCTTGCTCTACTTTCTCCATCTCATGCCTCCATGGTTCCAGGTTTTGAGCAGGGTAGCCAGACTCCCTCAAGCAGAGGAGAGCAGCAGGAGCACTGTGAAACTCCCAGTGGCTCAGCATGCTGCTAAAGGAAAGCTGCCAGGCTCAGCAGAACTCTCTTATCTTTGATAACTACCATTCCTCAAAAGTAAACAAATTTTGGCAAATATTTAAGTTTTGATTTTCCTGAGTTGACTTGTAGGGTTGGAGAATTTTTTTTTTTTTTTTCTTTTTTAACTTCAAATCAGGCTCTGGGAAACTGGGAAACAGTCCATACTCATACAGAAAATAACCCATTTTATCTCTTTTATTCATGACTCTGTCTCCTTTGCTGTTTGTCCCTTCAGATGACATTCCAAAATATGCAGTACAGTCAGAAAACTACCTAACCTGAAAGCACAGAGCCTCTCACCAATGCCCTCTATTAACCTTTCTGAGGGACTCCATTTATACTATATTTTTTTTTTTCAGAGAAATTGTCTCTTTGCTTCAAGTGACAAACATCAGGGCATTGGGACAGCTAAGCAAAAATGAATTAGGAAAAAATTAAATAAATTATTTCGAAATAACGGCTATGTGAAATTAAATCTGTGTTTAAGTCTTGTGGTGACACAGGGCTAGAATGCGTTTTTAAATCCTTCTTTTTCAAAAACAGTGAGCAGAGGGCAGGGGTTGTGTGGCATGCTACCTCATCTTTGCCAGTCAGCAAAGAGCATCTCCTAGGACACATATGCCCTCCAAAGTGACACCAAATAAAGTCAGCAAATAAAGCCGAAAGCCCAGACCTCACGTTCTGCAACTGATTCATAGAAACATAGAGTATTTTAGGTAGCAAAATACCTTTAAGATCATCACATTCAACCATCAACCTAGACTGCCAAGACCACCACTAATCCATGTCTCTCAGTGTCACATCTTCACTTTACAGGGATGATGACTCAACCACTTCCCTGGGCAGCCTGGTCCAGTGCTTGACAGCCCCTTCAGTGAAGAAATATTTCATAATATTCAATCTAAACCTCGCCTGGTACACCTTGAGGCCATTTCTGCTCACCCTGTCATACGTTAAGTGGGAAAAGAGACTGACCCTGACCTCGCCACAACCTCATGTCAGGTGATTCACAGCCCTTCCCACTTTGCTAGAACATTAGGAACTGCCTCACTTGTTCCAGTGCAGTTTTAGCAACTAAGTTGGACCCTCTCTTAAATTTGTGAAAGAATATTCATCATATAATAGTAGCAAAAACAAGTTGGGATGCACTGCCATTTCCTTTTCAGTTATTGGAGACAGGCTAATGCTCACCATGACCTTATTAGTACTGGAAAGGAACAACCTTTTGACAGCTGCAGTGAAGCAGCTTTAGGCTGTTCACTGATGGTGTCAGCACCACAAGGTAGTGTTTCCACCCATGGGAGATTTCTTGTGTCCTAGAAACAAGCAAGCCAATGGAAAAAAAGGAAAGTACAATCAACATCACTTGGCAGAACAGAAACTGAGGTTTATAGACATAAATCAACTTGCTTGTAACTATCCAAAAATGTGCGTGACAGAACTTTTTTCGGAGAAAATAGTCTTTCACCTTAATGAGGAAAACATCATAGACAGAAAATCCCACTTTCAAATATGCCCAGGAAAACAGAGTTGTCCCTGTCCAGTCTCTTACCCTTATTGGAATAAGTTTCATTTTTCTATCCAAGGCAAAAAATGTCAAATGATACTGCAACTGTGTAATTTCAGATGATAGAGGATGAAGTTGTACAGCATGCAACACACCTGAGGTGAGACTTCAGGGCAGCCTTTTTCACTTATGGACAGTTAAGCTTTTTTGTTACTTTCCATAAAACCTTTCAATTTTGGAAGTCAATACAGAGCTGCATGCTTGCAGCAAAATTTTGGTAGCTACAGAGTAAGGCTACAGGTTGCATTACTATTGAAAGGACACTGTGCCTCAGCTACATTCCAGCAATGCAACAGGTTAAAAGACATTCAATTCTTTAAAAGTCTGTTTTCATCTATCCAAGTCGGGTGGGAATGTGTCTTCATGGCTGATTAGTTTTCTGTTATCATCCTTATCTGGTGGAAAGTTGAGGAAAAATTAAGAAACTCTATTCAAATAAAAAATTCTTGTCATCTGATATCCTTGCTCCTAAACTGAAGGTCACCATTTACCTCTGTCCTTTCAATTACCATTCCAAGTCTCATCTTCTCCAGTCACAAATAATGCTCCCTTCCTCTTTGCTCCTTTATCCTTGTACATAAATTTTTAAAGAGAATGTCATTATAAGTTCCTCTGCACCTTATGGCTGCTTCAGGTTGCAAAGTTCTGTCAACAGAACTAAAACAACTCTTAAAAATAC
>VXBQ01007571.1:5260-44352 GCA_013400175.1 Phainopepla nitens | reverse complement strand
CTGGGAGGACAAAAGGCAGCTGGAGCCCTGTGCTCACTCATCTTTCACTGGGGCCTGTGTTCACTGAACAGGCTCCAGAGAGACCCCTCCTCACCCACGTGGCACCAGAACCTCACCGTGAGTGTGTGAGAACTTGTGAAATAAAATAAAATAAAATAAAATAAAATAAAATAAAACAAAATAAAATAAAATAAAATAAAATGTTCTCTCTCTAAACTGGAAGGTAGCATTCACCAAACCACTGGAAGGTGAGAGCTCCTAAGGGAAGTCAGGTTCTTCCAAAACCAGACACATACTCTATTCCATCTATGCCTCTGATACTAAGAATAATTTCTAGCATTGAGAGAACATAAAACAACACCACAAGGGGGAAAAGAATTGGAGGAGTTATTTATGCCATTAAGTACTTAACAGATTTTTTGATGGGAAGATCATACACAACAATAATCAGAAAACTGAAATTTCATTGAATAAGCTAGTGCAAAATTTGCAATGCAAAGGTGAAACTCTTTTAAAAATGTGGGCAAGGCAAGTAGACATTTCACACCCTTCCCATTGTCTTCATTCTGCATCTGCCACAGATCTCAGTATTCAATGTGCAAGCAGGAGCCAGAAGTTCTCAGGGAGACAACTGGAGACTTTGGTAGCTAACAGGAGGAGAACCAAACCCATTGTTACCCTGAGAGTCCAAATGGGAGAGCTAGATACTCAAAGAAGAAAGTATTAAACAGTGACATGTAAGACCATTGTCTTTGGTGGAGAGAGTTAATAGCAAGCTGAGAATGACAAAATGACCCAAGAACTACTTTTCAGTTTACTCAAGATTCACACAAATAAAAATGCAATAGGTCACATGTGAAAAGCTTTATACAGAATTGTCTTTCCAAACCACAATGGCTAAAGAGATATTTTAATTCCTTTTTGTTTCTTTCTTTTTTTTTTTTTTTTCGGTATGGTGTCCAGATTCCTCACAGACATATGTGATACAAGTCATACTAATGCTATAGTGCTATCATCACAGTATTACAGAATCAGCCAGGAGATGCCAGAAAGATAAGATTGCATTTAGGAAGGAAGAAGTTGGCATTTTTAACCTCCAAAAGGAGCCTACAGCCTGGAGGATATTGAAATACTGCTGAAAGGCAGGTTTCATTCAAATTGAGTTCTTATTAACATATAAATAAGATAATTTTTAAAAGTTCAATCTATGCCGCATATCCAAATGTAATAATAACTAAAAGTTAAAAAGAAAAAAGTGCAGGCTGAGAAAAGCTCAGATTTCTTGATGATCTACTGATTGATTTTTTTTTCCAGACAATATCATTTTCCACATCTTTTCAAACCAGACTGGTTTTCAGCAACCAGCTCTTGATTAAGCTCTTTGAGAACGACCCCTTTGGCACTTTGCACAATCAGTTAGTCACACAAACTTAGTGCTAATTCACCAGCAGAAAGTAAAAGACAGAGAAAAATTATTTATGGTTATGCTTAATTTAAAAACAAAATTTTAAAGCTTGGGATATCTGTCTTCTGTAATTGATAGCTGATGTTTTGATTATTGTTTCCTACTCCTGAAAATAGCCCTAGCTACAGTTCAAAGATTTTTCAGGCAGGCACCTCAATCACCCACATAGTGAAGTTGTTTCATACTATAGATATTTTTGATGGCCTCTGAGGCCTTTTCCTGGAAGGTGAGATTATTATGCCCTAGGGAATATTGAAGTCTTTTATACCACACGTTTAGCTTGCACAGGAGATGTGGGAAACTACCACTATAAAGTGCCTCACAGGAAAATATTTAGGGCATTCATATATGCCAGTTTTGGACTGAAAAGAAAAATCTTTCCCAGCACAACAGAGAGGTAATGTGAATCAGGACTTCCTCACTAAATATCGTATTCAAGAGACTGCTAGAAAAGGGCAAGGCAGTACAATATAGAGCAGTCTCTCTTCCTCCTTGTATGAAGAGCAGTTATTCCATAAACTTTCAAACTTAACCTACAGTCATGTGTAGGTACATGGTTTAACTGCATTTCTTAGTGAATAAAATATTTTTCAAGTATTATTCAGCAGAATTTTCTTGAGAATACATCTCTCAGCAGAGTAGCAAAACAGTCCTGTTTGTCATGAGTGAAAGAAACTCCTTGTAAGCACTTCAACAATCATAGAGGCAGGATTTTTAGAAAAAAGTTCCAAATTTTTCTGCTTTCTGCATGATGCATGAAGAGATACTTAAGAGATTCAAGTGATAAAACTCCACAGCCAAATCCATGTTTTTCAGACCATGTTCCTAAAGCTAAAACCCAGGTGGTCTCTTTAGAGCATACTGCTGAGTTGAGCTCTAGGGATCACACTGTTTACACCATTTGGGATGTACAATTTTTTTCCCTTCGTCATGCAAACTGCTATTTCTCCTCTTCCCAGTCTTCTGCACTGCTAATACGTGCAGAAATTCAGTACTGTATTTCCCCATATGAAGAACTTGGCAAGGAAAGACCGTGTGCTCTTGGCAGAAGTTTATCCTGGGATTATGCCAATAAACAATCATTTTCTGGTTGCCACAAGCATCCCATTATTTCAGTTTAGCCATTCAGTCCACTCCAGTTCAGCTCTGTTAGTGCTTCCTTAATAAACCCTTATTATCAAGGTCTTAGGCCTCAGTCATTTGAATTCATGCTCAGCTGGGACTTGGTATTCAGAGACCCAGTCCGAATGTCCTTAAAAAAAAAAATATATAATTAAAACCCTTACTTGGCCACAGAGCAGAGACAATGAAATTTCGTTGGCTGCGAGCTATATTTGCACTCTTAAAGACTTGAGAAAAGCTGGTATTGAGACTTGTTTTACAAACAACACTTGGAGTCTTTAGTTCTCACTGAAGAGAAATGCCATGGCAGTCTTTTTGCCTTCATCCGTCTCTGCATCTATAGCCTGTTGTTTACTACACAAATCAATATCTTTGTCTCATCGATTTTTAACACTTGTTCTTGGGGCTAGATTTGGTGGGGACAAATAGGACCCAAAACCCACAAGCACCTTGAAGCTCTCAATGAGGTAGGTACAGACTGAGGACAGCACCTGAGACAGCTCCTCCTCCTGGGACACAGCTTGGCTGCTCCACTGGTTTGGTGCCTACTCAGGAGGCAGCTCAAGACATTATCTGTACAGCATGGGATTTACAGCTCTGATCCAGGAACCCCAGTTCTCCTAGAAACCAGCAGGCAGTCTGTTTCATTCAGGACACCACAGACACACTGAATTTGTGAGGGGACTGGCTCCAGACTTTGAATTTTAGGTCATCATCATTTCTGCAAAGATCAGTTTAGAAAAACAGTTTGCCTGGAGATTAGTTTTAAGTCCTAGACTGTAGGGTTTGTCACTGAAAAACTCATAACCATCTCTCTCCACTCCCTCCCTCCCACTGTCCTAAACCCCTTAAAATTTCATTTGCTCTTGATTTTCTATTTTTTACAATAATGGTGTATAAACTATCTGTTACAGTGTTTTTCTGGTCCTAGGCTGGATGATGCCTGTCCAGGAAAGGAGTAGCAGCATGAATCCCTCAGACAAAGCAAGAGTGGCATCTGTCTGCTCTTCTCCAGCAAGTTCTCTTTGTACAAGTTGGATCCTCCAAGACACAGTATTCAAACGTAAAAAGGTGTATCAGCCATGGTTCAAATTAGTAAGGCTTTACACTGTGTTCCTTCCCTTCCAATACATCCTCCCTCAATATCCTATCATCCTTACTGCCCTAGAGGTAAGCACCAACAAAACAAATCCCCATCCCCTCCACCCTCTCCTCTCCTTTGCTCTCTGCAATTATAATCAAATATGCAAACCACAGAAAATGGATTCTCTGCCCTGCATCCTAATAAGCATGGCTAGTCTCCTAGAACAAACTGCCTTGCAAGATGTGGAATTCACTGATTACTTGGAGTTAGGAACAGGAAAAAAATAATACATACGATAAAACCGCATAGACATTTTGGACATTTAAAATAAAATCCTTCTCCATTTGGTGCTTCAAGCCTCTCTGCAGGTTACTCCAGAGAATTTTTTAACCTGGGAGGATAGGAAAAGTACACAAGGTTTCTCAAAGAGATGCTTTACTTGAGACAAAATCCCTTGTGAACACTTTTTGTTTCTGTTCCCATAAACTTAACTGAAACTCTTACTGCTACTGCTGACTGAGGAATTTGGAAACTAGCATGGCAAAAGCAGCTTTCCAGGGACTATACTACTACTGTGAGCTGCTATAGTGGTAATAAAGACGAGTTAGTGTGTGACTGAAAGTCCTTATTCATGCACTCCTCTCATGCACTCCCTCGCCCAGGGACCCTTGTCGGAGCAAAGAGCTCCAGAAGGCTCTGGATTCTTCAGTTAGAGCAGAATTACAGACACAACAATCCTGAGACAACAGGACTGCCATCCACCTCAAATGAAATCAGTGTCATATAAACCTCTGAAATTGAAGCTGTCTAGAAATGCACCAGACCTTGTAAGCTTTCCACTGCTCTTTAAACTCTTCATGAGGGATTAGAGACCTGAATGTATTTGTAACTCTAAATGGTACTTCTCATGGATCCTTTGTTTCTAATTCCTTCCCAGAGGTTTAATAAGCAGAAAAGTGTCGTGGCATGCATGGTTTTTACAATTTCGCTAAAGAAGAAATTCAGTTGCAGTGAGTCTCCCAAGAACACCGTGTTTTAACCACTGAGTTTTATCATTTTTCATTTTTGTGAATTTGCAAAAAATACCAGTGGAGGCAAAAGGCCTTAATAAAACTGCAACAGCTGACATTAATGAGCACGTACTGAGGAGAGATGAGGGAAGGAAAGCAGAAAAGGTGAGGGATGTTAACTCTTGATAGTTTAAGTGAAAAGTTATGACAAGTCTTTGCTGGTTTATTTCTGCACACCTCAAACCTGCAAAGTAATCAGTCCGTTCCTATACTGGCAACACATCTACCTCCAGTGGGAGTGATTTTTTCCAGAAACGCCTCAGGACTTTATTGCAAAATCCAACCACAAGGTTGGTATAATCTGTCATGAATTAAACGCATGATTTCTCATTAGGGAAGATAACTCAAGGGTCCTCGAGGTAGACTCATTTGCAGTATCTGTATAGGTGCAATACAGCATTGCCCTCTGCTGGATTTTAAGCTGTCTACTCAGGCAAAAGTTGCCTCTGGCTGAGCTAGAGAGGATGATTTTTAAACAAACACTATACTAATTACCATAAGGGAATATCCTGCCACCAAATAAGGAATGAAATACTGAATGAATGCTTATTCCTAAGCCTTTTTTTTTTTTTTCCACAGGGCTAGCACTGCTTCAGACAAGGGGTGGTATTGACTCATTCAGCCCTTCCCCAGCGCAGCAACAGTCACAGTCACAGACTACTATGCATACACCAGAGCCCAAATACTGCAGAGTTACTTGCACACAGATACACAACATCTAAAAAAGCCAAAACTGAATTGTAGGTGAACTCTGGCTGAATTCTGGTACCTACAAGAGTGGTCAGTCACATACGACTGTCACATCCAACTGGGCGTTACCCAACACACAGCATTCCTGCTATATACAACTTTTACCAACTTCTTTCTAGGCATCTCCTGATGAAAACTCAAGGGCTATTTCCAGTCTCTTCAAAGCTATGAATACAGAGTCTGTGGACTGATGTGGGATGAGTGTGACAAGAATGAGGAAGGATCTCCTGCTTTTGACTTATTTTCTTCCTAATTTTCTTCCCAGTAGCTGGTACAGCGCTATGTTTTGGGTTTAGTATGCAAATACTGTTGATAACACACTGATGTTTTACTTATTGCTAAGTAATGTTTATACTCAGTCAAGGACTTCCCAGCTTCTCACTCCCTGCCAGCCAGTAGACTGGAGGTCCACAAGAAGTTGTGAGGGGACAAACAGGACAGCTGACCCCAGTTGACTGAAGAGTTATCCCATACCACAGAATATCATGCTCATTATATAAAATTGGGAGAAACTGGCCAGGAGGAGCCTATCCCTGCGCAGGGATGGTCTGGGCATCAGTCAGTGGGTGGTGAACTATTGCTTTGTGCCTAATTTGGGGTTTTATTTCTTTGTTTTGTTTCTCTCTTTTGTGCTGTCTCCCTTTTCATTACAATTATTATTATTATAAGTATTATATTCTGTTTCAGTTGTGAAACTGTTTTTATCTCAACCATAGGTCTTACCTTCTTTCCAATTATCCTCCCTTTCCAACTAGAGAAAAAGGTGAGCTACTGGCTGCATGGCACTTAATTACCAGCTGGAGTTAAACCATGACAAAGAGCAAACTGGATGCAGCACTATTATATAAAGCAAATGTTTTTGTCCATTCCTGCTTTTCACCATTTATCATTTGCTGATTATTCCCTGTCTTATTGACTTTTTGGTATAACCAAACAAATGCACACATATATACAGCTATATAGGCACACCTACACATGTAAATACTTATTTGAACATAGCTGCCTGCAATGGGTTAATTATACTCATGTAGCCTAGATAAAGACAACAAATTCCATTTCAGTATTTCTTCAGCTATTATTCTTGCTGATCATGTAAAAGACACAGCAGGGCCTTTTGCATCCTGTAGCTTGATGCTGTACAAAATGGGACCCCATCCAGAGAATCAGGACATCTGCTAATTCAGACCAATATACCAGAAGCTGAGAGTTAGCAAAATACTAGTTTAGACAAAAAGGAAGCGCAAAAAGAAAGCTCTTTTCCATTTATACTAATTTCCAGAGTCTGCCCTTGCACTTCTTAAGTGGTCCTTTACTTGGTTTCTTCTAACTTTGCTTTTCCCACCATTCTTTCCCCTTTTCACTCTACCTTATTCTCATTTCAATCTCAGTTTACCATTTTATTTATATTCCCTCTTCCACTAAAAATGCATGCAGTATATTCTCTCTGGAATACCTAGTCTGCAAAAGCAACGGCTTATATCCCCAGTTTTCTTAGGATTCCAACTCTGTTATGTCACTAGTGGCTCTGGGAGAAACCCACTTTTCTCCATGGGTGGTATTGTTAATACTGATAACAACAACAACAACAAAAACTTCAGTTTCTAAAGATTCTTTCTTGCTTCGTTGCTTAATGAAAATATCTGTACTTTAAACAGCCCCCTTTAGCCTGCTTCTCCCTGCAAGGTATTCAGAGTTCTCTGTGGGAGGCTTCTTCCTAAAAATAAATGTCATGATTTGTTTTCTCTTATCTTACAGCTAATTAAATCTTGCCACCATAACATTTCACCTTTTCATTGTGCTGCATTTCCAAAGTATCAGACTGCACTTTGCCCTTTTCCTGCTTCTTTTTTTCTCCCTGTACTGGCAAGCCAAGAGCAATGGCTGCGGTTTAACATAAAAATTTTCAACCCCAGTCACATGAAATGAAAACAAAAAACAAAGCCTACATTGTTTGATCTCTAGAAAGGAGTTAGCACCACAGGTCAAGGTTTGATAATCTAGTGATTTCAGCTTACAAACTGTGCAAAGTAGAAAACTTAACACTAATTAAAGGTCTGCATTATTACATATGAAAGCATTCAGACATGAAATTGCTAAGAATGTACTGAAAGAGTGACAGATGAAAGATGAGAATTATATGCATAGTAAAAAAAAAGGACAACAAGGCTCACAGTGTTATCTAGAAAACAATTCTTAAATACAAAGTTTACCTAGACACCAAAACAGACTTTTATGAGCCAGGAAGACATTAGAGAATACAATTCACAGCATCAGCCCCATTTTTCACTATTCTGTGTTTTTTTAAAATTATCTATCCTTGTTCAAATGAGTAGGCAAAATGATCCATTAATGTTTTATACTCACCTTGAACCAATGACTGGACAATATGCCAAAGCATAAAATCATTCTTGTAATGATGAGAGACACCTAAACATGCAACAATTCCAAAACAGTACCACTTATCAATTGTTTTGGAATATCAGTGGTCAGTACAGCCAATGATGCAGATGCTCACTCGAATTTAAGATTGTGGGAATAAATCACAATGCAAGTATTTCAGCAAAGTGATCCAAGGTGCAAGGCAATCTATATAAAATTCTTAATGTGTCACGCTCAGGTTCATTCCCTACTTTACATTCTAAAGCATAACCATTCAAACAAAAAAAAAAAAAACAAAAAAACCAGAAAACAACAACAACAACAACAAAAAACCCCAAAAACATTGCTGCTAAAACTTTACTTAAGACAGTTCTTGATCTTTGGGCACACTGTACTTCATGACTGATTGTATTTTTGATTAACTGATTAAATTGACCTTTTTTTCCACAACAGTAGCTATTCACGTTTTATATTGGAAAATGCTTGGTGATGATGATATATCAGAATGCAAAAAATCTCCATGTGACCACTGCCCTGTCCTGAACAACTATAGGGGAAAAAAAAAGATTTTGCAAGGCTTTAGATGGCCACAAATATAATAGTGTCAGTATATCCCTGATACTTTTCACAGCAATGTCAAAAAATCAATGCAGGAAAACTATCTTCTTTTCTCTCCCTGGGTGTGGGTGTCCCAAAAGGTCTTGGTGCATTCCAAAGCAATAGGCAGAGTCCCTGGAGGACAGGACTAGAGCGGGAGGACTGGCAACATGCAGCCTCCTTTTGAGTTAAATGTTGCCACTAGGGAAGGGGGGACAAAATAGTTTGTTCTGTTTAAAATTATACCATATAATTGCATTTGGAAATTACTGCCAACAAGAAGGTAGAAGAAGTCCAGTGTAGTTTTCAAAATATCTTGCCTGAAAGAAACAGTGTATTTAAGCTTTCCTGAGACTGACTTTTAGTCCCTATCAGAGAAAACACCTATTGAGGATTGAGTTCAAGTTACAACTGCAATAAGGCATGAGTAAGGTAGCACAGCCCAAGCAGAAAGACTTACATTCAACTCGGACCTTATGGCACCATGATTCCTGATGAAATTTGGAAAATGAAAGGGTAATGCGGACAGAAGGGCAAGGAACAACCATCCATTGTCAAAACATCCTGAAAATTATGCTATTTGTTATTGTTCATCACATGCCAAGAGAAAGTGGAGCCAAAAACTGTTTCATTTACAAACAAAGCCTAAAGTACTGGAAAATTTCATGCATTCATCATCTCTTCCCACCTCAGTTTCTACAAAAATAAAAATCAACCCAAACCAAAACAAAGCCTAAAACATTCAATGGACCCAGCACTGGACCTTTTTTTACATATAAAACTGCAAGATCACGTGTTCATGTCTATACGGCTGTATGCTTTAGAAAGTAAAAACCCACATTGAGAGAACTTGCTGCTTTTAATCAATGTGTGGATCTCACAAACTCCATTATTTTTTTCTGGCACCTTACTCTGCTGATAAGGTTAATCAGGCAAGTGCTTGCATATTCAGTCCTACAAGACTTGGGACTTTACTGGTGTGTGAGATACCTTGATTCACAAAATGTGTATTTTTTATACCTCTGCTCAGTGCTCAGCAACTGTTGATAATTTCTCAAATAGCAGTGAAGTTTAAATACAGCTAAATATGACTGCAGCTCAGCTCCATGCTGAGTAGCTAGAATATTGGAAATCTCCGCCTTCATAGGGCTCATTAGAAGCTAACTTACCTCATTACCTTTTTGCATTACTGTAGCCACACAATCTTCAGCACCCAAGCTACCACTCAGTCAGCAGGCCTTTATGGATCCCAGCCATACACTCTTCATTTTCCCTGTACATCATCAATCTTAACGATTCTCAATCCCACTCCTGAACAATTAGCTCATTAAGGCTGAATGCACCTACAGTGATGGGTGCCAGCACAAGAGGCAAGGGTTCAAACACCAAAATCCAGCCTCACCTCGTTAGCTTTTCCCTTCTGGACAGTTTGTGATACAGAGAGTACATACTGAGACCTGCTGGCTCTTTTCTACTTTTACATTTTGTTACGAAAAAAGAACCTGTATCTGTGTGCATAATAGATGTATGCATATGAGATTGCTTCTGAGAACATTCTAGTCATTCCTTGCTCTAGCAATAGGAGAAACAAAACAACACAGAACACAGAAAGAAGAAAAGTTGAGGAAAGAGGATGAAGCATTCATTACCTTGTCTTAAATTCATTAATATTTATAACTTCATCTACGACAGAAAGGAGGAAGAACAGCTTATACTGCCAAGGATCATAACACCAGCTTTCTTATGTATGGATTCAGGGAGGCAAGAGGGAGCATTCCTGCAGGTAATTAGCCTTGACTCCTAATCACATCTGCCAAAAGTGACGAGAAAATTAGTCTGATGCTCTTCCTAGATTACCAGAGCAGCACTGCTGGTTACTGTGATGTTCTGATGCACAGCAACCTGCACTACATCCTCACTACCACACGGACCAGGACCACAGTCTGCCCTTGGGACAGATGGAATAAAGCCAGTGTCTCTTCTATCACTGCCCTGCTCTACTCCTAATACCTTGTTTCCTTATGGGTCAGGGCAGATAGCCAGCTTCTGATTCACTTCATTGATCTGCCCTCCTACTACAACAGCACAAACTAAAGAAGAGCAAAATTATTTGCTTGATCTTTTCAGAGTCAACATTTGCCCAGTTTGCAGTTTTCCAGAAAAGGAGAAAAGTCATGATTCACTCACAAAGAAGGCAGTGAGAAGTGGACAAGGACTTGGATTTACATTTGCCTGTACCCCTTGTCTACTAATTCTTGTAAATATATATTTGAAAAGCAAATATACTATCTCACTGCATTTTACATGACCTGTCACTCGAGGTCTTATTCATTCCTGAAGGTAGTGAATAAAGTCCTAGCACACAGATATTGCACATACACCTTAGGAGAAACAGTTTCCAAAAGCTGATAGGGATGCCACAAAAGCTATATGTTAGATACACTGAGGACAGAAACAATCAGTCCCAACTCTGTCACTCAAGGAAAAGACTCTGAACCCTTTCAGGGTAGAAGACTGTGTCACAGATGGCAAAGGCCTAAAACAGATGGCACAAAAAAAGGATTTGGAAGAAAATGACAATCAGGAATGGGATGGGCCAGGAGACACAGGGACGAGCAGGTTGTGAATTGAGGAGGAAGGCTGATACAGAAAGTCTCTGAATATGAAGCTCAGCCCAGCCAGCTGGGATGAAGACACTGGAACTGAGGCACTGGAACCTGAGAGCACGTGAGAGCAGGCAACTAGTTTGTGTGCCCTGAAACTCAGCAAAGAAAATGGAGAAAAATAAATCCTTCAGAAAATTGTCTTCTCAAGCCAAGATGATGACAGCTTAATTACACTGGAACTTACTAAGGGTTAGACTTTTAAAAAAGCACCCTGTAAGATTTCAAAGGATGGAAACATAAAATTTAATAGCTGTTACTACTAAACCTTATAGAATTTAAGTGAAAAGCAATTACCCGTAGATGTCAGACTTTCAACTGCTAGAAGATTGGAGTAATTTGATTCCCCCTCATATAAACATTTACATAAGCCAGAGGCTGTCAGGGGATTTAATGATGGGAGCTCTACGTCAGACGAGTGGGATTTCCAGCATCTATTTCCAGATCTATGATCCAGGCCACCCTATTTCCTCTCACTCCACCTCTCTCCCTGCCACAGCATAGGCTTGTTGTAAGCAGCTTTCTGCCAGAAGAAGGTTGGATGATTAAGGTAACTACCTCACAAGGCTCAAGGATTATATCTTCATCTTCACTGAACCAGAAATAACCTTAGAAATAAAAAGCTGGGCTCTTAGTGAAAAAGCCTGGACACTGGGGGCAGGAAGGAACAAAACCATCCCAGGAGTTCAAGCCATTTCAGGGGCCAGTTAAAAGCAGACCATTCCAAGGCACTCCTACCAATTTTCCTAGAAACAATTTATCTTCACAGGTATCAGGAAAGCTGTATTTAAACAGTTGATGTGATCAGGACCTCTTCACATCACCCAGACTGCATAAATCATCAAACCATTTCTCTGCATATAGTGGAGGTTTGGACTTTCCTCCAAAACAAAGACAATTCTAATTTAGATATCTTCCTACCAAATTTAGCTGCTGGCTGCTTTGGCTTCCTGGCTCCATGACCAAAGAGGACACACAAGATGCCTAAAAAGCATTGCAGTCTGAAGTGTTACTTTGGTATAAACCACAGCAGAGGACCAACTTCCCTGCAGCTCCAGGCTGTCTTCCACAGCAATCAGGTCTCTTTGAAGGAGCAAGAGCATTGTTCCTTCAGACACAAAACTTCATTAGGATGACTGTGCCTGCACATGACTGAGACAGCAGATCAAGTGGCAATGTTGCTACTCTTAGTTCCTACAAACCATAAGCTAGTTTAGTACCACTTGTCCCCTTCTCTCCTAAGATAACACACAGTACATGCCCTTCTCTTCACCTCTAACAAGTTTTACAGTCAACATCCAGACAGCTAGGGGAAGCAAAAGTCCTGTGACTTTTGTTACCATGTCTGCTTTTCAGCAAGACACACCTCCAAATGGAAGGTACATTATTACAGCTTGCAAAATGCTGTATTCCTGCATTTTGATTCTCAAAATGGCTTGACAGGAAAGAAAACTGCTTGTGCCTTACCCAATCAGTCCTACTACAGCTTCTGCAAGGCAGTGTACTCTCACCCCCCAGATAACATACAATTAAGTCAGTTTCTCTTACCACTAGCTTTTCAAGGCAGAGCCAACATTAACAAGCGGGTTTGCTACAGAGAGGGGAAGAATGCATTCCAAGCAGATATGAAAATACAAAAAAGCTCAATAAGACTGAGCAAGGCAACACCCTTGAGGGTGAAACTATGAGACTGCCACATGAAGGAAAGTGTACCTGGAATAGGAGCATCAAAGATAGCAGAATAGATAAATCCAGTCTCTGCAGAAAATCAAATTTCTATGCTTTCTGTTGACTGCCCTAGTTTTTAGTTTGTTGCAGGTGAGTGGAATAGAGGAATAATAGAACTGAAAATCCTGCTGGAGCAGATTTGTTCCAAACAAGCATCTCACCAACAAAAGCAGATTAAAATAGGAGACAAATCTCTTAAGAGGAAAAAGAGAATAGCCCTGGTTCACCAGCCAGTACACTTGGTACAAGTGCTGCTCCTGAGGCAGCTCACAGCACCCTTTCTCTGATAGAACGCTGCATCAGACTCACCATCCTGCAGATACAGGGAGACCTCCCATCAAACGCCACAATTGCAAACACGATAGCGGCTCCCCTCCTATTCATGTGCTGCCAAAGAGAGTCTGAGTGTGCTAAAGTAGGCCAATATCTTCCTTATTAACAAAGAAACTCTACACTCTCAGTCCCTGCACTGTCTCCTTCTACCTCTCATGTAAAAAGACCTCCTATGCCTTTATTCTCCATTCACTTTTTCTCTGGCCTATTTCTGGGGTCCCCTCGGCCTGAGTTTGCATACCTCTGAACCAGTGGTTGCTGTTGCAGTTTTGATCCTTTCTTCCCCTGCCTGGTTTAGCTACCTTTATTAGCTGCAGAATTTCTCCAAAGTTAGAGCTCTTTCTCTCAGCAGTCTCTCCTTTAACATGGAATAATGAATATTACAGCTGATTCTCTCCTTCATTGGATGAATTTTAACATCTCTAGAGTTACCTTTGACTGACAGGACTGTCATTCAGTAATGCAAGCCTCAATTCTGCTTTTGCTTGTCAGCATTTGCTTGGCAAATCAAGCTATTCCTTCCCTATCTTCCCTAGCCCCAAACTCAAAGCAAATAAACAAAAAAATGCACATGAATGTCACATTTTTCTAATAACTTTCCTAGTACCTCATTTTTACCTCCTATAGTTAACATATACAGCCTCAATTCCTACTTTTACTCCATTGCAAAGATGCAGGGTTTGTGCAAATTAGCCTGAAAAACCCAGTGTTCCTTTTGCTACAAGTCCTTCATTATTGCTTTTTAAACAAGCGAAGAAAAGCCTAAGATTAAAAAATGTTACATTACTAGACCAATTACTGGCTACTGCTGTCTTATATGCCACACATCAGTAAAAAAACTCCATGAAAATACAGACTTGGGAAAAAAAAAAAAGAATCATGAAGATTATTATTTTACAAGATTCCAGAATTCATTTTTGTATATGAAGGAATGCATAATAATAAAAAATACAACAGCAGGAATCTGTCACAGTCGACTTTTAGCAAAGAATCCTAAAAGGCTCCAGCAATAAAAGCCACACTTTTCTAGCAAAATAAAAACCTCAGAATCCTCCTCTACTTTTAACAGATTAAGCTATTCATTACAGGGCCACAGGGAAGCTCAGGGATGCTAGCGAGTGGCAAAATAAGCAAGAAACCATAATTACAAGAAAAATCTTTCTAAGAAGTATCAAGTACCCTGAATGAGAAGGAACTAAATCTTTCCAGACATTCCAACTTGACCTGGATGCTGAAGGCTTCATATCATGTATGATTCAGAGTACAGAGAGACTTTTACAAACTTTGGTTGCTGATCATGCAGCACAGTTTTTGACAACAGTATACTCAGGACTGGCAAGAACAGTATTGCTCAGTCTGGGATCTAGGCAGATTTAGCAAGCTGAGAAACATAAGGCTGGAACAAGGTTTCCAAGCAGGTTCCTCAAAAAGTTTAGCATCAAACATTTGCATTTTCATTTATCACAGAAAACTCAAGAAATCAAGCATGACAAATTTTTTCCACTCCACAATTAGCAGGCTTTCCTGCTAATTCATATTAGGCTCAGGTCATCGTAGAAGAAAACACTGAAACTTCAGAGATCGAGGTATAAGAAGTTCTAAAACTCAATAGTATCAGAAGCAAGATCCATACCTGGAAACTACCAGAAAATTCTGCTTTGAACAACTGTCTCATCAGGTCACAGAAGGGAAAAAAGGGGAATCTTAGCACAGACTTGATTAGCACTATGACGAGACCATTCAAAGAGGGGATGTGAATTCAGAATGTAACACACATGGCATGAGGTCCTGGTGTATCCTTCCAATTCCTCCCCTGTGTAATCAATCTTCAGAGAAAAAAACATCTGCAAATGGCAAAATTCAGCAGGTTTAATTTTGGCTTTTTTTTTTATTGTTTCGTGTTGGCTTTTTTTATTATTATTATAGGGATTGATGAGTTTCCTAAATTAATGTGTTTAAAACACCTAAATTTTGGATGTTTGGAAACAGCTTGATACACTTTGCTGTTTCACATGCTGTCTTCTGGGACACAGACTTTCACTCAAGGACTGTTTGTATGATGCCAAGAAAATATTCCTCATCTTTGTGGGCCAAGTCCTCCTGGCATCTCTTGGAAAGAAATTAAAAAATAACATAGTGAAATGCCAAAGTAGCTGGGATTCTTTTGTATACTCAACTTCCCCCTCCCATTTCTCAGAGGAGAAGGGCTGTTTACTTAATCAGAAGATTACATTTGTTCATCAAAGGATGAGGGGAATCCTCCCTAGCTCACGCACCCCATCCACATGCAGATTTCAGAGCACGGCCTCACTGAAGCACAGTGTATGACAACACAAATGAACTACCCCTATATTAAGTCAGCAGATGTAATCCTGACAGCAGCTCCAAGCTCTCGGTTTCCTCCTCCTCCTCTGATCTCTCTCTTTCTCCTGCCTCCCTCTCTCTTTGCTTTGATGACTTTGACAGCCAAGTTCTTGGAGAGTTACTCCAGGTTACAACGTGTCACCTTTAATGGAATTCAAAGCTTTAATTCAGAAAGTGGCCACTCTTGACCTCTGGCCCCACTGCCACCCACTCTGCCACCCCCTCCTTTCTCCATCACCATGGAAATGAATAGCTGAGTGAAAAAATGGGAGCAGGCAAAGCCTAAAGCTTTTCACAGAGCCCCCAAAAGAAAGATGAATGAAACTCATTCATCACTGAGCAAGGGACCCAGAGAGCAAGCCAGAGGCAGAGCAAGCAAGGGAGAGAGACAGCCTGAGATAGAAAAGGTTACCTCATGCAGGAAGTTATGTGATTTGAAAAAGAAAAGCACAGGAGGTGTGAGGGAACAGAGCTCACTTGCAAAAACTACAGATTCCACTAAGAAGATGCTGGTTTTGGGAGCAGGGGTGGTTTCCTCAGCCCCTTCCCAAGACAGAATTTCTTAGGAAAGGATTACTAGGAAAAGGATAGAAATTTGAGGGAGAAGGGAGAAATGCCTGAAAAGAAGTATCAGTAGAAGTCTGAAGGATGGACCACTCATGCCACGGAAAAAAATATAATTAGAAACAAAGCTGTGTTTTTAGTGTTTAAATTCCATTCAGCAAATCTTCTTCTTTAGAGAGAAGTATTCTTCTCCCAATGCATACACCTGCCTTTCCTCCCCATCACCTCCGCATCACATAGCTTGATTTGTCTTCATAGGTGAGATCAATCAAATACCAAAGCAAATTTTAGCACTAGGAAATAAAGCACTCTAGAGGCAATAGCTTAATTCACTCAGATATAGCATCTGTTTTCTGGTGCACTCCTCCAATTCCCCCCTTTCTTGCAACCTCACTATAACTGCAAAGAGCTCCTTCTTTTCAGAGCATCTGAATCAGATACACAGTAAAACAATAATAAATAAAAACACAGTCAAATGACACCACATATCCCAACGTCAGGTGAAGTAAAATGTGCTACTGCATGCTGTGTTATAGAGCTGAGGGAACTTGCTGATGGCAACGCCAGAAAGAAAGGGAGAAGGACAGAAAGGAAAGCCTGAAATGCAGCAGCTCCAAAGAGCTTAATTTGCTTGCACCACTTGAAAAAGAGATAAGCGGGACAGAAGGAAGGCAACAAGCTGTGACAAGTGATTCCCTAAACCGAGAATCTTTTGCAAAGGTATTAGACAAGAGTGTCATAGATTATAGTAGGATATTTATATAATTGATGATTTCCCAGAATAACCAGTCAAAATTCATCTCAAGCATACCAAAAATTAGGCAGAAGCCAGCAAGGTCCTTGGGGATGAAAGGGGAGAAAAGTTGTAAAGGGCAGATCTCAGTAAGAGGCAAATTCTTACCTAAGACTGCCTTCCAGCCTTATCCCAACAGGGAAATAATAATGCAGTTCTCCTTTTCAGTGAAGGCCAGTCCAAAGCTTACCCATTAAGTATGACTCAGAAGAGAGCCTACCTAGAGATTAAGTGATAACTCCAGGAGATAGCTGCCCCTTGCAGAGCCATTACCATTCTGAACCGTGAGATTCTTTTTCCTCCTTCCGAAAGCTAATCAGGCACGATTCTCTTTCATTCCTCCAATCCTCTTGCCACAATTTAATTCCTTTTTTTTTAGCATTCCAATGAAAAGGTATCACCCAAGAGGCAGGAATCATTAAACTTTATATTCAGTGTTAATTCAGTGAACTGGATGCCAAACCAAGCTTCCTGGGAATGACATTAGCACCTCTGCTGGCCAGTGAGCTCAGATCCAGAGCTCACACTTAAGCTTCAGCTTTTGGTTAATCTGTATTACCCTCCACTGTCGCTCATACCCTGCCCTTGCCTGAGCTACCCTGAGGAGGGAAATTCAGGCACACAAGCAGAAACACTCACTTCAGTGAATATACAATATACAGCCTGGGAATCGCAGTAAGAGGGAGCCAGTACATTCAAAAAGCTTTTTGAATAAAGAGAAACAGAATTGGCAACTTGTATACAAATTAACTGAAACTAAAGCTGGCATTCTCCATTGCTTCCAAATCTCTCTTCCACAGCTATCAAAACACATCTATCAAAAATGGAAGTAGGCAGAGGTTCCACTCCATTTCACCTGCAGAATGCCTACTATTGAGGTGGTATTTTTACCTTCATCATCTGTTATTGGGGAGTCAATCCCTCCAAACACACAAAGGCTTGCTAAAACCACAGGTATTGTCTATTAAAGCTAGCAAGGCACATCTCAGTACAGAGGGATGCCAGCAGGCACATCTCAGTACAGAGGGATGCCAGCACTAAAGGCACAATGCAGAATTGCTGCTACTCTTCTGCTCTTTGTCCTTCATGAGAAGCAGCTCTGCTAACATGGAAAAGCTACAAGTAATGCTACAGACTCGTAGGCTGAGCAAAGAAGAGAGAGCACTGTGACACAGCTGAGGGGGAAAGGAAAGAGACAAGAAACCCAACAGTGATGGTCCTCATATCCTCACACCTTACCTCATCTTCCCCAGGCCTCTGACCTCCAGACATCCTCCTCTCTCCCCACCTCCACGTAGCTTTGCCTATTCAAAGCTGGCTTGTAAACAGAAAGAGAACACTTAGGAAAGGTTTTTCTAGTTCTCAGAAAATCACTGTTTATTCAGGGCATGGCAAAAGTTAATAGGATGATGCTGTTCCACACAGACAGAGCAAACGCACAGCTCTGGTATAACAAACTTTACAGTTAAGAATAGATATCGGTAATATTTTAGTGAGGAGTTACCCTCTAAATTGTTCTCTCTGGTGGCCTCAGGCTAAGGCTTTGAATTGTCTTGAATGAAGGTGTCTCTGGTTGATCCATGCTTAATTCCTGCTGTAGGGCAGTTCAGGTCAGCTCTGTGCTGCACATCTGTTTAACATAAACAGACAGATTTTGGAAGCAACAAATTGTGCCACAAATGGCTCCACAGAGGTGGGAAGCCTCATTTGGTCTTCAAAGAAACTTCCTATAGTAAATTTAAAAACTTCAGTGCTCCAAACATGAAGGACACCTGCATGTCATTAAGTACTTACTGCTGAGCAGACAGCTTTCTGGGTCACCATCTGTTCACCAAGAGCACCAGCTCCTGGCTGCCTTTCCCCAGTTCAGTGTGCTGCAGGCTTTGAACTCTCAGCCTTGGCAACTCACAGTTACTCAAAAGGTAGCATGGATGGTTCTTCTGTGTCAGCAACACAAATCAAAACACAGTGTCCCATGTGAGAACAATTCAACCAGGCACAGTTCAGTAAAGTCTGTTTAAGGATTATAGGAGCTAATCAGAATAGCTCATAATGTATATGCCTCTGTTTGTGGTATCTTCTGCTGCCCTTCTAATCTCATCAAGCCGCCTACTTATCTGTAGTTATCTGGCTCTCGTAACACTTACTGTGTGTATTGTTTACACAAAAGTCCTCTCTTGAGCTAGAAAGTTTGCTACCTAGGCAACTGCTCACAGAAGAAAGTTCAAAATTAAGATCCCTTGGCCTAAACAACACAACTTGTTGAAAACACTTTTTGTAGCAACAGGAGGAGCTACCTGCATAAAGCTTGAGAATAAATATTTAATCAGCTCTAGAAATCCAGAATCACTTTGCTGCCGCTCCGCAGAACCCAGATTGGCCCAATCCTGGCACTTCTATCCAAAGTTTTCAGCCTAAAGTTTCAGCCTTTTGAAGTTGAATTACCAGATGGTTCCACTAGATCAACACAATCATCAAATCAGGCAAAATTAATCACAGAGACAAAACAAAAGGTAATGGGTCCTAGATCAACACAATCATCAAATCAGGCAAAATTAATCACAGAGACAAAACAAAAGGTAATGGGTCCTAATGTTCACTGGGCAGAATGATTCTTGTGTAAAACAAAGCAGGACAAAGAGAATAGAGGCTGCTCTAAGGTCTGTGCAACTGATGAAGTCTATAACCACCTTCCACATCAAAGGCTTACAATTTCTGCTTTTTTGCCCCCTGTCCTCCCCACCCAAGTTGTACTACACAATTTAAAGACTGGCACAGTTCCATGTTCTCAGAGAGGAACAAACAAATCTTCCCATTTGGGAAAATCCTGCTTGGTATTTGATGTTTCAGAATCTTCTTAAATAAAGCCAGCAATTTATTATAGCTATAACCAGTGCTCAAATTTAACTAGAGTTCAAAGCTGCTAAGCTTCTTCGTTCTTCTCAACGACAGGAAAAGCAGCATTTCCCTTGATTCTGGAAACAGAACTGGCTTATCCACATAACCAGAAAGGCATGTGGTGCTCCCATGAGCAAAGGAAGCTTATAAAGCTGATATGTCCTCCACCCCACCTAAACACAATCCACCTACCTCAAAAATGCATGTTTTTCTACATTCAGATTCAGCTTTCTATGAGGCTTCATATAGACTTGAAGAGAGGAAGATAATGCTTGGATGGAGATCTTTTTTGCCTATAGACCTGTGTTCCAGGAATAAGGGCTGTGGCCTGCCTGTCTGTTGTCAAGAAAATATCTCTTGATTGGAAAGGAAAGCATGTGCTTAGCTAGCATTCCAAAAAGACAAGGTAAACAGGAGAAAAAAACAGAAAGAAAACAGGAAAAAATACCAACAACCAAAACTTAGAAAGGAAAGAATAAGCAACTGTCTACTTTGCTGGTAAATGACCTGCCAACACGGCCCTTTTAGTTTCTATGATGCATGTTTCTCTGTTCCCTCTGCTTTTCACAGGATGTTTGACTGTTTCTCTAGGTTTACAGAACCCGAGTTACAAATTGATATGATAAAGGTCAACACAAGAGGTGTGACTTGCAACGTCACTGCCTTTGTAGGAAGCAAATTGGTACCTAAATTACAGTATTTGTATATTACAGTTAAAAAGGAAACTCAATTACTTGTTAATGCAGGACACATTTGCTATCTTTTAAAACACAAGTCCTGCTTCCCTGACCTGCCCACATTTCACCTCCGACAAGCTGAGAAAAACTTTTCTGTCAAGACAAAATGGATGTCCTTATGCAAAAGGCCCCAAGTTAGTCCCATGTACCAATCTTCTGGTATCCACAACCCCACATTTGCCATTTACACTTTGTAAGATGAGGTATCCACTGCCTTCCAAGGAAATGTTTTGTGAAATTATCATCCTGCCTTCCACCATCAACACTGTAATATACTAAATTAGTTTGTAATTGAATTTTTCTTATCATAGCTTTCCCCAGCAAGTTTAAGAGGCCTTCAGTACTTGTAATTTTTCTTCCCTAGGAGATATTTATAATGTGGTTATCTGTTCTTCTTGAGTTTGTCAGGCACACCAAGCTTTTTAAGCCGCAGAGCAAACTTTCTCCAGCCACTAGTCTGCTGGAGAGTTCTTCCTTTCCTTTCTTTTTTTTCTCTTTTGCATCTTTTGAACATGTTGACACCAACACAGGATCCCTTATCCCAGTATCTCCATCATCACCCTGATCTGGCCCTCTCAGGTATATGCCTAAAATTTGGTTTTAGACTTTTCTCCACAGCACTACCTTCAGAGTTCATCTGCCAATTCCTGCTTCCTGTGACCCCCTAAAATACTTTTTAATCACTGCTTTCCAGAGATTTCCACTACATAGGTTTCATTAATATGTATGGAGAAAGAAAGGACTAAAACATGCTGTGCTAAGACACTTGCATCATTATTTTCAGCATTGCAACACGACAGGGAAAATGTCACCCAACCCTAAGACACAGACATAGACACAAAAAGGAACAGGTGGAAAGAGGCTCCCTGCCTTTTCTTGACGTCTTTCCCTCTTTCCAAAAAGGTAGAAAGAGGTCCTCAGCAGCCTCGGTTGTCTCCAATGCTCAGTTAGTAATGACTTTTGCAATATTTAACATTTTCCTTATAGACTAAAGTCTAATTCTTCATTAATTTTTAAAAGAAAAGAAAGTTAAAACATGTTTTCAGGCTTCAGATTTAAAGAAAATACTTGAAAGTATGACCATCGGGTTACATTAAAATAATAAAAACCTACGGAGAAGGCCAGAACAAAGAATCCCATAGTTGTTTTGGATTTTCTTCATCTAGCGATTTTTAGGCAAATATCCTGACAGGAAAGGGGGAGGAGTGGGGCTGTCAGTACTGTATTCAATGAGTATAATTACACTGAATTAGTGCTAAGGGGTTTAGAGAGAGGGAAAAATACTATTCCACAGAGTTAATATAAAGTGGGCTTTCATGTACATACAAACCCACAAGGAGCAAGCTACTGCCTGCTGAGACCTATTTGAGAGCCAAGGGATTGATCGGACTCGGCCAGCCCTTGCTCGAGAGAAAAGCTGCAGTTGTGAATTACTGTAAAGCAGCATTCACATGATTGATGGGTTTACCCCCACCACCACATTTGTTTCAAAGATCCATTTTGTCTTCTATGGCGACGGTGTGAATTAACCACACTCACAATGGCTGGCTGGATTTTGCAAGACCAATCCAAGGTCCTGGAGCTTGACGAAGCTTTTATCTTATGCAGCCATGTGACTCGAAAATGGGGAAGGGATGCTATTTAACACCCAGCCTTGTGAAGAGCACCATAACATCAACCTCCTCAAAGAGTCTGCAAACTTTCTGCCATCAGACCAGCCAGCTCACGCCTGGGGAAGTCTTTGAAGGAGCTCGGCCTCTGATTTCCCTTGCAGTCCGATACTACACCCACTTGTCCTTACATTCCAGGGACCATAAGGTGTATTTCTTTCATCTCTTCTTAACCCAATAGATTTTCAGCAATAGATTTTTTTTTTCTCCTTTTTCCTAATGAAGAGCGAGAGAAAGCCTGGACTTGGTATCTAGTAAAAGATCCAGAGATTCCACACAATTTGTGATGGGATTTCTCCTCAAGGCTCAGGCACTGCAAATTAAAAGTAGTTAGGATAGCAAAGAGAATGGGAGAGAACAATCATACATGGGCCCAGATCATGACCAGCTTTTAAAAATGTCCTGAAATCTTTTGAATGGACAGTGTGACACAAGAAGCTGGAAATTCATGAAAGCCCAATCACACACCTGCTTGGGGACTGTCCCACAGCATCCCAGGATGATTTTTCAGCCAGGACTAAATAAATCTGTGTCAACTGCAAACTGCTCTGGACTCCTCTCAGTTCCCTGGAAGGTACTATATACATGAATAACATTTTGTTTTCCTTTATGTAGTAAATACACTGCTTAAAAGACAGGAGAATAAAACTTCATAAAAACAAATAATAGCATTAAATACCATTAACTACACCAAGTTTGCTGCACACAAGCGAAATGTAATCTTCCTACACACAAATCTGCCAATGCATTTCACACTGCATCAATTCATTTCTCTTACCCTGGTCTTCCATAAAAACATGTCTTATCCTACAGCACTCCCTCTGTATTCACAGTCCTGCTCTAGCCACAAGGATGAAAAAAAAAAAACAAAACAAAATGATGCATTGCTACTGTAATCCTTGGTGTCCCTGTACTCGCCCCATTTCTTAATCACTACCTGCAGCATCCACTGCTCCCCACAGTGTGAGAGCCCTTTTCCCCAGCTCCACCATCCCAACAGCTGTCCCAAGCCTAGCCCTGGAAAAGGGATCTAAGAGCATAACAATGCAGCTTGTTTTCCAATCAATGTTAGGCTTGGGAGCTACTCAGCATGTCCTGTCTAGGTTTGCCATAGCACATTGAAGTCCTCTCCTCAGGTTCAGAGTACCCTGCAATCAATCCTCTTTGGTCCTTTCTTGGACACCATCTTCATCTGCCTTTACATCTATGGCAGGTGTTCCAGGAATCATAAAGTCAAATATTTTGAGGGTTCTCTGCCTCTTCAGGAGCCTCCCCAGATCGAAAGAGGCAGATGCTGAAGTTGCACCAAATGGGGCCAAGCACATTTTAGCCACTACACCCAATTCTCACTTGGAAATTCTCACACCAAAACGTGTCATAACTGAAAGCACACAGTAATCAGGTTAGTCCCTGTGCACCAAACAACCCATACAGACCACAGTTAGAACTCAGCTGTCCTGAGGTGACTGGGTTAAAAGATGAACACTCGGCATTCTTGGCAGCAAATAGAAATTGCTCTCAGACGGCCTCCTGCTACCACACATTTCCAAATTTTGTATGTGCACATTTTATTAACCCCAAAGGACAGTGTGTTCCATTTTACAGTGAAAAAACTCTCTCAATTGCAGAGAAACTGATTTGTCCAGACCATTTTGACTTCTGACCTCAGTTGCTGTGATTTGCCTATGATACACACGTGCTGTGTGCTCCACCACACACACAGGAAGGGAGGAGAATGGAATCAATGATAGGTTTCTCTGGGACCTCACAGAGCTGCTGGAAGCCTGCAAAGCACACACATGGGAAAGTACACCACTAGACAATGCCATGGATGCTGCGTGAGCTGTGGTGAACATCAGAGCCGCAGAGAACACACTACTGCTGTGTTAACAGGGCCACCAAATCCCATAGACAAATCCCACCAGACCAAGCTGAAGGCTCACTCCAGTCCCAGGAGGCAGGCAGTCCTCATTTCTACTTGTCATATGACAAAAAGATTTTCACTGAACTCTGATCAGCACACTTAAATTCTTCCCTCCCTCACAAATCCTCTAACCGTGCAGCTCAGTGCAGTGGCATTAGCTGCTGGATGTCAAACACAGGTGTGCTATTAAGAAAGGTCAAGTTATTTCATTTCCAAAGCCTTTGCACAGGGGAGCACCATTCAAACCAGGTATGATTTTCCTCAAGTTCCACCTAAACAATGATTGACTTTAAATAAAAGCTACTTCTTGTCACCCCTTCATTTGCCACACTCAGAGGCATGGCAGGCAAAAGTTCTAAAAGCTCCACCTTTAGAAGCAGGAGGTTATCTGCAGCCTCAGTTGGCTTCTGTCACTCCTGGTGCTGTGTGTGTCACAGCAAAACCTGTAACGCATTTAGGGACTCACATGATGACAAGGAGCACTAAGCCCTTGTGCCCATGCACAGCACCCTCCATAAAAGCCACTTGAGCTCATCAAGATTAGGAATGAGCTCTTTCTTAAGTCCAGCCCAATCCAGTTAACAGGCTTATATGGAAATGCTGAGAGACAGGGCTGACAAGTGGCATCACACCTAACTTGCACACACCAGTTTGCTAAAAAGGAAGAACATGTCGGTGCTGCCTAGCTCAGGCTCACAATTGCTTCTTTCTTCTTCATATATTCATTTTACAGATGCTATTCTCTAAAGATATGAAATTAAAATGGCTTAGGTCACCTTTGTGATTACTAATCACGGTTATAAATCTTGTTCCAGTAGCACAAAGAAAGAAAACCAGCTTTCAAAGACAAGCCCATTTCATACTTCCTGATCAAATAGCCTTCCCTTCCTGCTCTTGGCATATGTTTGCATAAGTTGATTTTCTTCTGCTAAAAAGATGCTGGCATGCATCAAAACAGCAAAAAAAAAAGCACCAAGATATTTTGAGACTGCTTGTTGTGACATCAGCTAGTGATAAGACACTACTGTCCCATCTCTCTCATTCCATCTGTGCACAGGAATGCAACCTGGGGAAAGGGTTGCACATGACCTTCTGCTGAGATGCAAGCACAGTGGCAGATGTCCAAGCTCTACCCTCCCTACCACTGCTGAGCATGCAGGATAGCTCCAAAATGAAGGCTGAAACAAAAGCTTCCTCTCTTTCAAAAAGGAGTTGCTTTGGGATTCCACACTTAAAGGGCAATAACACTAAAGTACCCATAACCTCAACTTACTAAGACTTGATTTTCCATAATAGGAATCAGAAAGGGGAAAAAGAGAGGAGAATAAATATCAATTTTGCAAATAATATAAATAATTCTAGGATTTAAATGAAAGACACTTTAGAAGTATAAGCGTTACTATGAAAAGTTAATATTAAAATAATTTTGTGTGAGGTGCATGGAGCCTAAGTCAGCATCAGGTAACCGAACACAGACTTAAGGGAAAAAGGGAAGTTTGCACAGGATATTTCACTTTTCACTTCTGAGAACATATAAGTTTTCAAATAGTTATCCAGTTATCCGTTTATCACAGCTGAAAAGCATCAGGGCAACAAATCAGACGTACATGGGTGCAATTAGTTCACATTTCTAATATCACAAACAGCTTCCTGGAGCACAGTCTGCCCAGGTGTTAACTAAAAAAAGAAAAAAAAAAAAAACAACCAACCCCTCCCCCCCACAACAAGGCAGGAGCACAAAAATTGTTAAATTATACAGCCAATCTAAATCACAATGAGCCTATATACATATATACATTTACGTGTATATTTAGTCACTTTGGTGAACCTTCAGATACTAAGGATCAGGCTTTCAGCTCAAATGCTTAGAGGGAATTCTAAAAGGCAAAAACATACAATATTGCATATATACCAGCTAAGGAAGAAGAAGTCAGAAAGACAAATAGGACTTTTCAGGCTTTCCTCATAGGGAGGTAAAGTAGGGAAGAGTTTCCAACTAGAAATTTTGAGCTACAGTTTTGAGGATGATAACATACAAGCCTCAAATTCAGACCAGGGCTGATCAATGTGAAATAGTTGGTGATCAAATGATGACATTACCATTTGCTATAAATGTGAAAGTGCGATAATTTTTATAAACTATTTCTTTTCAGTGTAACCAACCCACATGGTGGCAGTTAGTTTGAAGACTGCAGAAGGAAAACCTACAATGAGTAAGTCCCAAACAATGAAAAAAAATTGATTAAGGAATTAGGGCAGATTCTAGACTTATTTCTAAAGTGAGGACTGTGACGGTTCAGATACATTTCCACAGGATGTAAACACAGAATTCTCTCACAGTCATTTGAAATCTCCACACTGCAGCTACCACCTGATTATGGTGTATGACTGGAAGGTCATTATCAGTGCTAAGAGAACCAGGTTTTAAAAATCACAGAATCTGGGTGTCGCTTCTTTCTGTTCCCTGAGAGCCATCCTTTCAAAAAGCATGCCAAGAATGAGCACAAATATTCTGAAATGATGCCAAAGTGCAATCACTGATGATACTTCTGGTCAGTCAGGAAAAAAAAAAAAAAAAGAAAACAAAATTACTTCATAAATGTAGTTTAAGTAGTTTAAGAAATTTATTCACTCACAGAATATCTTTAAGAGAAAGAAAATGGAAATGCAGCCCAAGTGAAACTAACAGGAGAGAACAGCTTTGGCAGGTGAGATGTAAAATGGAGATTAAGAGGTCCAAGAGCAAGGCTGAAGAACAAGGAAGCAAATGCATAGTGACAAGTAATAAGGCATTCCTTAAGAACATGGGAGACTGGAACTCCAAAGAGCTGGTGGGTCCTGCAGACTCTCCTGATGCGAAGTCAGTGAGGGCAGAAAGAGAGATTGCACAGAAGTTAAATGGCTCCCTTGCTTCAGTTTTCACTTTAGAGCAGGGAAGGGAGATGCATGCCCCAGGGTTATACAAGTAAAGAACTTGAGGCAGAACTGCCAGACAGAGTTAGGGGAAATAAAATAAAGCAAATGAAAAAAAAAAAGATAAACTGCCTGAGAAATTTGATTGCACTAAACCACATTTCCAGAGCTGAGAAAAGGCAGTTAAAGGCAAGTGTAAACCAGCTGAAATAGGAGCCCCACAAACTAGAGAAGTCTAAAAAAGCACATTTCTCACAACGATAAATCATGCCCCACTAACCTACAAAAAGGCTTTAAAAATATATCCTGGCTCTTTTCACTAGATGTAAATTGTTCAGATTTTCAAAGACTTTGAAACTGTTCGGAGAGCTTTGTCATCTTTGGGACAAGAGGAAAGGTCCTGTCACTCTTTCAATATTAGCCACGGAACAGACTCCCAGGATAAGGATTTTTTTTTTCTTACAAAAGGGAGCCGTTTTAGCACCCAAAGTCCTACCCAGGATCAGTGTTGAAGAAGGCATTGTGAAACATCTGAAAAAAAGAATAGAAAACAAGGCCACAAAACATGCTGCCCATATGTGGTGTTAACCAACAGTATGGGGGTCCTTGTCCTCACAACTACCCAGGAAACAGGACAACACAAATACCAGATAAAATTCACCACAGACATATTGAAGTATATAATGGAAAAAAAAAAAAAAACAACAACAGCAACAAACAAATATATTTATCTGCTTCCGTACCACTATACACCAGTGATTACTGAACTAACTTCTAGACATCAAAAAAGTTCTGAAGACAGATAATGTCACAGCCCTGTGTTTAGCAAAAGAGTCATTTCAGAGTAGACAAAACTTCGGAACTGCACTTCTAAAATTGTAAGCTGTAATATGAAAAAAAAAGTTTGACTGTGGAAATTAAATTATAGAATGCTGGGTTAAATTTCAACTAAATGTGATTGCTAGAGTAAGGGCGTGAATTGTAGGCACACATCAAAATAAAGAAACTGAAATATTCTGTTGATTTAGAACTAGGCATGGGGCTGTAAAAGGCTACGGAAAATGAGAAACATGACAGAATGTGTAATATTTATGAAAGGTGACCTACTGAACTATTTAAATAAAAGGAGATTAAAGCAAAGACAAGTTGAGGTTATGAAAATTAGGACATTATAGACACATGAATTTAACATTAAGATTCAGGAAACCTCAGTTACTCAGAGTAATGAAAATACATCTTCAAAACCAAAACAGGCTGCTTGCAGCTTATCTGCCTAGGGGAAAACCCCTTTTAGAACTGCCTGCACTTAAAGCTAAGGAAGATGAACACTATTTGCAAAGCGTTTTAAGAAATCCACATAAGCCTAGTTTCACAGAACTCAATCCATGCTCTTCCATCCACTTTCACATGTTTGCAGTGGGACAGAAGAAAGTGGTCCATGCCTTGGGAAAGCTAGGCCTAATTCATAGACTGACCCAGCTGCTGCTACAAAAGCACTTTCTGCCTTCAGTGGTTTAGTTCTGCAGGGCAGCAAAGCTGGGGCCATACAGGAATCTAAACAAGGAAACCAGAGTTCACCTGGGATCAGCAGCTGCAGCCTGGAAGTTCTGCTACTCCAAAAAGTATTTAGGCCTAGACTAAGTTTTTTGTACCTGAAGGAATACAAGATAGACATAAATCAGACTAAAGAAATATCCTTTCATTTCATACCAATTACACTTTACATCAGGCAGTGAAAACAAGCTTATTCTCTGCTAAGGGCAATGATCAAAGGTTAAAATGTTTTTTGCAACAGAAGTTATGATTATACAGAGAGAATAAGAAGAATGAAAAAAAAAAAATTCAAAACACCATGTCCTGTGAAGCAGTTGAAAAGGACATGCACAAGTTTTGGGGAGAAAAATGAAATAAAACTTCCATTTTTGTTCAATTCTACAATAATAGCAGTAATAATTGTAAATAACAATTACAAATTATTTCAACTGTTTACAATTATTTTGTAAATAGACAATTTTGTAATAACTTATAATTATCGCAACTGTTTAAAATGTTTACAAATACTACACTTAGATTCTAATTCTCAAAGGTATGCTTTGACCAAAATTTTACACAGATCAGGAAAGGATAAACTTGAGAAAATGTTCCTCGTTGCCCACTGCTGTATTCTATAGCACTTATTTCTGAGACATTATGATCATAAAAATGGCCTAATGAAGAGCAGTAGCTGGACATCACAGGGCGTCATGAAGAGCTTACTGTAGCCAATGTGTCCATCTCATATGTAGGCCAAGTTCTTGTTTCCATTCCCTCAATGCCCATTAAGTGCTGGAAGTGTTCAGATACAAACTAGAATTCCACTGACCTGGAACAGAAATCATGGACTCAGTAACTCAAAAATTTCCATTTTGATAAGCCTTAGATGAAATATTTCAACCTCAATTTTTCTTGACTTAAGACAGATAATTTACACTTCACAGACTTCTCCAGCTTTGAGTTTTTTGTTTGTTGCAGTTTAAACGAGACAAGAAATTCCCACCCCCAATTACTTGAGAAATCTCAGTTGGTAAAATCCCAACTGGAATCAGAGCCTTATTGCATATGCTTTAAGTGTCAATGCATAAAGATGTGGACTTGTTATTTACAGTACATGTTGCACAATTGGTAAGTCTAAAGTTATCTAAAACATTTTTGCTATGCATCCCTACATTTTTTAAAGTTTCTCCAAGCAGAGACTTGCTTTTGGTGTGTGTGCAAAGCATGATGTCAGGGCAAAGTCTTTACACATTTCTCTTTTCCTCTATAAAAACGCCTGCCATACCCACTCATCCCACAGTTGTGGTTAGCACAGGAAAGAGGGGCTTTTATTTAAAGGACTTTCAGATATAGTCATAAATAATTCAAACTAAAATGTAGTACATAGCAATTATATGAACAAAGTAGATGCTGTAAGATGACACCTTTATTTTTTAAATCTTTTTCTTAAGTGGCAGTATTCAACCTACCTCTATTCTCAAAAGCTCTCACCCTTTGGGAAAATCAGTACAGAAGTGCCGTATTTGGGCACAGAGAAGCAGCCACAGAAAGGCCAGGACCATGTAGGACACTGCACTACCAAGTAAGAAGAGGTGCTTGTAAATGTTAACTCAGTTGCAAAATACTGGAAGTACCTATAAATATTTTTGAAAGCAGCTTCAAAATAACTTTTCTGGATCAATATTATGAGTAAGAACAGGAAGTTCACACACTTCTCTTCCCATTACCATCCCTTTTTGAACTTCAGATTTTTTTTTTCCCCATCATAAAAACATGGCAAATTTTCCAGGTAGTTAGGAACAGAGAGAAAGAATGTTCCTCTCTCTTCTATATTTCTGATTTCAGCCAACTTTACAAAACATTTCAGATGTTAAGCTCAGAAGATTTCTCCCTTCAGAGACAAAACCAAGGCTTGATCCCAGTGGGAAGATGGCAGCCTCCACCTCTCGTCAGGATAACCTCAGCACCTTCACAGCACCAGCTTGTCATTCAGGGACAGGTTTGGCCAGGGACAGGGACAGCCACAGACTCTGCCTTGGAAAGGTATGGTTATTAACACTAACTAACAGAAGCATTTAACATTGGAAAGTGGAGGAGAAACTCTGCTTATCATTAGCTTGACTTTATAAAAAAAAAAATAATACAACAGCAGTTCATGCTTAAACACGTGTCCAGAAAAATATGAAGTGAAGATGTCAAAGGCCCCATGGTAAATGTATTGCTATAAAACTTTTCACAAGACCTTTCATCCCACTCACTCACAAAGGGCATGGACCTGATCACATACTGTGTCATCAGAGAGTTTTATTCCCACAAATTATTTCCACTAAACTCATAAATGAAGTTTGCACAATCAAGCAAAGATTTCACACGCACTTTTACATTTACTTTATCTAAGTAAATCTCACTGTTCTCAGTGAGGTAACTCAGAGCCCAAAAAGATATTCCCACAATGCACAAGACACACAAAGACTATAACTCAAATTAGAAGCGATGGAAAGAATAGAACAGCACCTCTTAAAACACATACACCTATAATCCCAATGATGACTCTATACAGATAAATCTAAAATACAACTAAAACCCATGTACCATTTCATGACAGGCTCTTCAGCTAACAACATGAAGGGAGACGAGCTTGCCTTTTCTTCTTCTACCATCCCATAAATACAGTTTCCCATGGTATCTGCAAGCACAGCAAAGACAAGATTCAATGCAGGTACCCCTACTTAGGCAGCCCATATTCCCTGCAGCTCTTTACAAAGCCTCTGCTGGTAGATGGTCTATTTCAGATCAGTACTAGAAGGAAAATGAGAGCAACCTTCAGGCTCCTCTGAACTCTGCAGATCTCTAGTCAAACTGGCTAGAGGATCACCACACCATAACCGGCTCCCACATGGGTTTCTGATTTGGTTTGTGGGGGTTTTTGGTTTGGTTTGGTGGGGGGGGGGTCTGTCCTTCTGCTGCATAAATAAGCCTTGAAGAGGAGGAGGCCCAGAGCACGGAACAAGTATGCTAATGCCATATCATACCAACTGCCATGCCAACAGCAATCACACACACACGCCTGCTCACACGCTCCTGCCAAATAATCACTTAAGCAAACATCAACTAGAGAGATTAGCAAAAGCATCTGACAACGCGCAAATCAGACAAGAAACATGGGCTGAAGGGACAGCTTAGCAAAGTGAGGATTCAGCAAGTGAAATGACATGAAGTTCCTGAATCAAAGTGTGCAGCAGTTTTTGGAAGACTGATGAAAATCCTATCTGTTGACTAGTAGATTTTTTCCATCCACCGGTCCCTACTGCATATCAGTTGCAGCCAGACAGGCTTCTAATAAAAGCAAGTGACTCTTGCACAGAGGAAAACAGCTTTCTGGCCTCTGGGAAGGCAGCAATCCAAGCAAACAACCAGGCACTCAGGTGGCACAAGCTATTGGGAAGCAACCACGGCATCTCAGGGGCTTTTCAGCACTAAAAAGCAAGCTAAATGCCTACAGTAAAAGACTGGTTTTCCAGGTGAAACCACCCTAGGCAGAAAAAGAACTTCGAATTATATCTGTTTAGTGTGATGGAGTGGGGAGGCTACTTTTAAACATGTAATTTTTATTGTTTGAACTAAAGGAACAAAGTGTTTTTCTACCAGATTTAAGGCAGAATATCAGAACAATCTATTATCTCTAATTTACTAAGATGCTTCACTCCAAAGGCAATTTCAATGAAAGCAATGAGATTTTGCTTCAAGAAGCACAAGAGTCACAGCCATTTAGCAGCATTATAGCACATTTGTGTCTTATTTTGAAGAATTTGTTGCCAAAACAAAGGAGGGGGTACTCTTTCTAAATCTTAGACTGAATTATATATTCCTTACTCTGATGAAGCTCTTGCTGCAGCATCAACTTTGCCTGAATAATGTTCGGAGGATGTGTGCCTGGTTAAATATTAATCTCTTCTAGACAGGAAGAATATGATTTCTAGTGAGCTGAAAAAGAACTAAATATTGAAATGGAAGAAGCTTGGTGGTCTGAAAACAAGCTGTGACTTTGTAGCACCATTGCACAGACACTACCATATCAGAACTGCCATCTTTCTACCAAGGCTATTTCTAAATCACTTCCTATCTTACTTTCAAAGACGACAAACCTTCCTTAAGAGATCCATCCCTTGCCATCTGACAAAGTGCCTAAATGAGCATTACAGAAATGTTAAAATGGGCATTTTGAGACAATGTCACTTTGCCCACTACTGCTGCTCATATGCCGTAAACCTGCTAAAAAAAAAAAAAAGACAGAACATCTAAAATAGTTATCTTCAAAAACAAAGTTTGTGATACAACAAATACCCTTACACAATGTATCAAGCACATTTTGGATGCTCCTGTCACAGAGGAAAAGATACTACAGACTGTGAGCCTTCTGTTGCAGGCCACAGATGGGTGCATACATTTGCACTGCACTACTAAGGTTCCTTTGCACTTCGAGATACATGATGTGTGAGGAGTAGAGCTAAAAAAATAAATACATACATAAATGAATCTGTTGTTCTAGTGATCCAGTAGAAACAAGGAAGCCTTAAATGAAAGAGTCATATCATCTTTAGTTGGTTATGAAGCTAATGCCACTGTTTGCAATGAGAACAAAACAGGTTTTGTGCCTGATATCCACTTGAACTGAATCTGAAAAGTTAATTCAGTTATTTCTGTGCAGGGACACTCTGGCTCCCACAGATATATATACATATATACTGTTTGTGTCAACGCACAAGGAATTTCTGTGTACCCACGGAGTCAAATTCTCTTTTTTGCCTTTTTAATACTTAGGAACAGAAAAGGCAACAGGTAGATGCAATTAGCAAAGTCATATGATGAAGACAAGAGCAGCGTTGTCTCTGTGCCTTAAGGAGCTCAGAAGATCAAGACCAACTTTGCACTCCAGCCTAAAAAACAGTCTATCTCCGCCTCATAGTCCTGTGTCTATCTCTACTGAGCTGGACCAGCCTCCCTAAAATATCTGAGCATCAGCCCAGGTGCCCAGATGAGCTTTCGGAAGGAAAGCAGAGCCCATCCAGTCTTGTCTTCCCTCCCAGTTGTTCTGTCTGGCTTTACTCTTGAGAAGAGAGTTTTTGTACAGATAGGGAATTACTCCAAAATTATTGTTTGAAGACGGCAAAAATTCTCTTTCAATTATGTTGTTAGCTACCTGTAGACCAGTGTCAAAATAAAGATTTAGACTGGGGTAATAGAGAATTCCTCTTCTTTCTCTTCCCTCCCCACAGCCATTTGATGATGGTTTCATCCACAACTAAATAGGGGATGTTTACAAGGTCCAAGCTATGCTAAAACTGTGCAGAAACTAATGAGGAAGGAAGATTTTTATAACGCTCTTGTGAAACATTTAATGAGCTCTGAAATAGTGCTGGCAGGCCTCAAAGGAGAAGGGCCCAGTTTGAAACTGAACTTTGCAGTTTACTAAATGGCAGTGCGCTGGAGCCCCAAGCATTATTTATTTTCAAAGACTATTTTTATCTGAAAATACCCAACTCCTGTAATGCTCTTCTGCTCTAAAAGTCTTTACCCCTCTGTTGCAGCTGCCATGCCATCACTGGCACCTGCCAAGCAATGTGCTCCTAAGGCCCAAAATAACACATTAATGCATTTTTCTTAATGTAATGGAACTGGATTTTGCCTCAGATATAGTTAGCTCAACTCCTCACCTCCAGAGGTCACCCCCATTGAAACCAGCATGTGCCATTCTGGGAAGGCGAGGAAGGGCTTTTTGGAGTGGAGGGATGGTGAGGGCGAAAATCCCCTGCCTTTATCAGTAATAATACAGCTAGCTCTTTATTACATTCCCACTCCCCCTTCTCATCTCCCATCAAACTGCCTACTGCTGTGTTCTCTCAATCTTCAGCCTGAAAGACATGAAAAAGCAGTCTGCAAGACGACTCCAGTTTTTCAAAAGTCACTCCCACACATATAGACAAGGAAGGAAACAAAAAAGTTAAAAAATAGGAAAATCATCCCAGTGCCACTGCAGAAGGTAGAGCCAGATACTTTAAACAGCACAGTGATTCTGTTCCTTGGAATAAAAGGTGAGACATATTGGTCAAGAGAGTGTCTAGCTGGGTGAAGTCCTGCTGATCCTTTCTACCATGATAAGGTGAAACACTGCTGAAACAAACTGAGCTACTTTACTACCACCACCTGCAATAGGTCCTTTTAAGTTTTCAAGGTCCTTACTTTTCCCTAGGGGAAAAAACTATAGGAGCCTGAAGAGGGTCTGAAAAGTACTGACAAACTTGGCATGACATCAGTTCTTCTGGCAACTCTGAACAAGAAAAATATTAAGAAGCAAATTCCATACTGACTGCCAGCTCTTATTTCATGGGTTGGAACAAGCTCACATTAAAGGTAGTAGGATTAAAGAGTTCTTCAGCTGATGACCACTTCTGTTCAATCTAAAATCAACAGTTTGAAAACCATATTTAAAGTTTTAAAAAATCTATATGGTCTTTATCTAGTGCCTAATACTGCTGACATGAATAAAAGTAGTCAGTGCTCTGGAATTTAGTGATACACAGATGTGCCTTTTCCCATCTGGCTTCACCGCTCTGCCAGTCCACAGCGACACTGCCATACCATTTCTTATGCAATGACTCTGCTCTGTGGGTTATTTTAGTAAAACAAAAACATCCACATTATAGAAGACATTGCTGGCTCTTCTAATTCCATTTTTCCACAGTGCTTCTGCTGAAAAAATTGATGTCAGACAACTGACTCAGATTTCCCCAACTCCCCTCAAATACACACTGAGCACTTGACAATGCCCACTTTTCTATTTTCCTCTCCACGGCTCCATTGGAGAGGACCCTCTGTGCATTCAGAGCAGCACAATGAAGAATGATTTCCAAAGCATTAACTTGGAGCCATTGAGACTTGGATGTTTTCAAAATGACTCTATTGTGCTCCAAGGATTCTAGACTATCCCAGCTACTCTAGAAGAGAGTCTTTTTCCCCTTTCTCAGAACATCCATCCCTTGAGCCATCCCTGGAGCGCATTGTTTGGGCCGATTCCTTAGTGCTGCAATTTCCATCAGTCAAAGCTCAACAGATACAAATAATATCAGGATATGGATATAAATTAGTGCGACAGACCCTAAATAGTTTTGACAGGTTTAGTAAGTATATATAGCGACACAGAATGCTATTCCTGCTGTCAGACATCAATATGTAGACAGAAGATTGGGGGCACCATGGAAACTCAGCGACATAAGAGTGGTATTGATTGGATAGAAAATAAGGCTGCAATTTAAGCTTAAGGCTGCCAGAGATGCCAAGAATGGAGAATGACCTCCAGCAGTGAATTTTCAGCATAAGCTCCCTGTGAACAAGCCAGTCCAAGAAGGATAAATCAGGGACAAACTCACCAGGGATATGGCTCAAGCGAGTGTCGGCTGCCCTAAGCAGATGAGAATCACTCTATGTGTGCACGCGTTACAGTGACCTAGTTCGTTCAAAGACAGCATTTTGTATGGTTTATTATGGAGCCTCGGAACAAAGAGATTTCCTCAATTAAAGTCCTGAAATGCATCCTCTAAATGAAAATGCTTTTGATACACTGATCAGCAAGAGGTTGTAAATATCGAAGCAAAGCATACATTGTTAAAGACCAATTCCCACAGAAAACACCACAGTTGGGAATGTAGGTAATGAGGGAGCCTGAACAGAGCAGAAGCAATGAGCCATGCCAGCTCCATCCCTAATGCCCTAGTCTTACACTAAAACACTTGTTATACCATAACACTAGATAAATTGTACTTTCCTTGACAAAAAAAACCAACACACACAAACACGCACACAGAAAAAAAAAAATAGTACGAGCTAAATGAGTGCATTTTAGGAGCTCCTGTAAAGAATTATTTTTAATTGTTATCTAAGGACTCAGGAACAACCATTCCCAGAATGATCAAGAAAAAACAGCGGACACGACAAGGAAGTACCTTGCCGAAGCCACGACTGCTAGAAGTTCACTAAGTAGAAATATTCACATTTGTGGCAGAAAGATTTATCTACGCTACCATCAGTACAGCTGTGTCAGGAATAAGATAAGCCTTCAAAGTGTCCCCAGTGTCAGGCATATGGTACTGGGATAGCAGCACTATGTCTTGTAACCCTATAGTAAGACAAACCTTCTGCTGGCAAGGATGCATCAGCCACAGACTGCATCTCAAATAACTGAGGATAGACATCTGGATAATTGCAAAAAAAACATTTTTCTTAGGCCACTTCTAGACTATAAGTGAATTTTTACCATTTGTAAAAGAAGGACTTGTTGTTGGCTTCTCTTTTTACCCAAGAGCTGGCTCGGGAGTAAAGTCGGTGAGTTTCTGTCCTTCAGTTTCATCCAAAGCTTCACACAAAAAAATTAACTGAAGAGTTTAACTTAGCCTGGAGACAGGAGTGTATTAAATCTCCACATTCCTTCTCTTTAGCAAAAGTCACTTAATTATGCAGCAGGAATTGTTTTTGCTGCTTTTTGAGGTCAGTTATAGGGGTTTAGGTTTTTATTTTAGTTCAATGAAGAACCCTCTCCACACAGTTCCAAATTTTCTTTCCCACAGCAAATTAACAAATTTTGTCACAAATGCACTGGTTCCTTTTTCCCTTCAAACTATTTCTCATTATTAAAGTTCAGAGGTTTGTTTTTGGTTTTGTTTTTGTTCTTATTCCTTTGCAGGGAGAAAACCAACACAAACACACAGAAACATTACATTTATTTTGTAATCAGCTCAAGAACACTGCTCAGAACATGTAAAAACCCATCTTTTTCTCTCCATCCCTTCCCTCCTTCTCCCTAATACAGTCAGTGTCACACACAGTTTATTTCTTGTTCAAAAAGTTGAGCTTTGCTAAAAGCTCAAAAAAAATCAGTGTGCAAAGGGAAAACAAGGAAAGGACATCAACTCAAGAGCTGATGAGCCACAGGTAAAATGTTCCTCTACCATAATATAAGTCATTGCAAGCAAACAGGATCTAGTTAAAACACCCCTCTCCATAGCTGCAGGGTTATCTCACAGAGAAAGATTGAACTCCTGTCACAAACATTTCCCCAGTGCTCTCAAGAACGAACCAGTCTCTCAGGCGTACATCCCAGAAGCCAGCTTCCGCGGGTACCACTAAGTTAAAGCTCAGTACACATTCACCACCAAGGCAAAGCCGCTGGCAGCATGAAAGAGAGGTGCAACAGCCAAGTGGACAACGTAAAAGGAGCAGATAAGCTCCCGTAGAATGAAGACTACCTCTCCCCCATGAAAAGTTGTACTTTTAAAAAGGAGAGAAGAAAGGAGGGTAAGGACATAGAAGCACCGAGGTTGGACGACCATGAAACATTTGCAGAATAACGTAAGTTGAACAAAGAGGAAACTGCGTTTTCACCATTGTTAACTCAGATTTTCCCCCAGCCTATCCCTCCCGAGGAAGGAGAAGACACAAACTAACGACGGCAGTTTTAGATAGATCTATCAGCACTTGCTAGATTTAGCTGTTTCACCAGAAGTAAACTAGGGACAAGAAGGTAAAGTCCCAAGAAAAATGTCAGCCGAAGCAATGGGTCTGAAGGTACAATTTAAACTCCCGAGTCTCAGCCGGGACATTCGTGGCACAGGGTAACTGGGACCCGCAGGAGGTTTGCTGCTCCGCTGCCCTTTTGTCCTCTCGAAACGGATCTGCTCGAACCCTCCTGCCTCGCTTCCCCGCTGGGTCACGTCACCCACCGCCACCCCTGTCCCTCTCATTGTGCACGGGCATTTAACCTTTCCCAGGGACCGGAGCACCGCGGCAGCGCTCCCCATCCAGCAAAGCGCGGTCCCGTTCCTGCTCCTGGGCACTCCCAGACCTCGCCCCCCGCCTGCCCCTCGGCCAGGCGTCTCCGGGGGCTCAGGTGTCCCCTTCGGGCGCACCCCTGCTCCCACACAGCCCCACGGCCCCTCTGGCCGGCCACCATCTGCAGAGTCCTGCTGGGGCAGGTGTCCCGGAGTCACGGCAGGGACGAGGGGAAGAAGCGCTTCCCACTCTGCCGCGGGGAAACAAGCGCTGAAGGCACCATCCCTCGGGCAGATCCCGGGAGTCCCCGCCGCTGCCTCGGACTTACTTCGAGCGGCAAAAAGCTCTTCTCCCGCAGATGAAAGGGGCGAGCCGCGACCGTCCCCGGTGAGCAGCGGCTGGTTCTGCCGCCGCGCGTCCCTGCGCTTCCCCACGGACGGGCTCGCCGACCGCCGCCTCACGCCCGACTCCCTCTCCCACCGGAGCTTTCTCGCCGAGATTTTTATACTGGAGGCAGGGAACCTGATCCGTGCTTTGACTCGGCGGAGCCCGGGCTGCGGCGAGGCGGCGAGAGGAGGGAAGGCAGGCGGGCGCCGGGGCAGAGCGAGCGGCCGCGCTGCCCCCTCGTGTGATGCGGAGGGGGCGCGCCCGCCGGGCGGGTCACCCGCGGGGCAGCCTCGCCC
>VXBQ01007569.1:0-229162 GCA_013400175.1 Phainopepla nitens | reverse complement strand
ATAATTTCATGATCACTGTGCCTTAAGCGACCTCCAACCATCACATCTCCCATCTGGGCCCATCTCTATTTGCAAACAACAGATCTAACATAGTCCTTCCCCAAGTGGGCTCATCCACCAGCTGCATCAGAAAGTCGTCCTCTATACATTTACAAAATTTCCTGGACTACCTTTTTTGGGCTCCATTGAGTTCCCAGCAGATGTCTGGCAGGTTGAAGTCATCTACAAGAACAGGGGCTGATGATCCTGAAACATTATCTGACTGCTGTTAGAATAAGTTGTCCACCTATTCACCCTGGTAGGGTGGACGATAACAGACTCCTAGCAGGATGTCAGCCTTGTTGGCCTTTCCCTTAATTCTTACCCACAGGCATTCAACTTTGTCATTTGGTTCAATACCTATGGCATCAAAGCCTCCCTAATATAAAGGGCCACCCCTCCACCTCTTTTCCCTTTCCTGTCCCTTCTGAAGAGCTTGTAGCCATCCAGTGCAGTGCTCCAGTGCTGTGTGAGTCATCCCACCATGTTTCTGTGATGGCAACTACATCATAGCTCTGCTGTTGCACCATGGCTTCCAGCTCTTCTTGTTTATTACCCATACTGTGTGCATTGGTATACATGCACCTCCGCTGGGCTACTGATTTCACCCCTAACTCAGGCTTAACACCTTTGAGCCTGCTTCTAGACAGCCCAGCTACATCCCCTTCCTCCTTCAAACCTAGTTTTTAAAGCCCTCTCAATAAGGTCTGCCAGTTCATGAGCTAAAAAACCTTTTGCTCTTAACTGAGAGATGGGTCCCATCTAGTTCCAGCAGGGCAGGTGCTGTAAAAGTTGCCCCATGATCGAAAAATCTGAAATTTTGCCAATGACACCAACTCTTGAGCCACTTGTTAATGATTGAGTTCTCCTATTCCTTTCACCGTTTATCTCAGCCACCAAGGGGACTGAGGAAAAGACTACCTGTGTCCCTGTCCTATCAACCACTTGACCCAGTGCCCTAAAGTCCCNTTGACCCAGTGCTCTAAAGTCCCTTTTAATTGCCCTGACACTCCTCTTTTTAATCTCATCACTGCCAGCCTGAAGTATGAGCAGTGGGTAATAATCATTGAGCTGGATCAGTCTGGGGATATCCCGTAACCCGGCCCCAGAGAGGCAGCACACTTTCCTGTGGGATGGGGCTGGTCAACATATGGGGCCCTCTGTTCCCCTCAGGAGGGGAACTACTACTGCTACGATTACACTTCTTTTCTTTTTGATAAAAGAGGTGGCGATCTGTGTGACCAACGAATTGTAATGGGGAGGCTCACTGGGCAGATAATTTTCTTCTAAATCATCTAAATCATCTGGCTGACTCTCTAGATCCAGGGTCTCATACCTATTCTGAAGTGGCACCTGGCTAGGGGGTGGGGAGGAATTTTTATTATTACCTCCCTGAGCAGGGACCCATTTCCACTCCCCTTCATCTACCAGGTGCCCTTCTACTGCCGGACAGTGGGAGGCATGAGTCCTCTGAATCTTGCTGGACTTCCCTCAAAGATGGAAAGGCTGAACTCCACCAGTCTATTTCCCTTTCACTTTCCCAGATACTTCTTAGTCTTTCAACTTCCTCCCTAAGCTCAGCCACCAGTGAAAGGAGATCGTTCACCTGTTCACACCGCAGGCAGGCTTCCTCCACAATGCCCCCTGAAACCTCTGATAAGCTCAGACACTCCAGACAGGCATGGGTCTGTACAGACACATCATTTTTTGAGGGTTCCACTTGGTTATATATACTTGTACTAACCGCAGTTTTTGATCATGTAAAAACCATTATTAACAGCAACCCTAAAACCAACCAGCCAACAGAAACACTGCAGACAAGACACAGCAAATCTTACTAGCAAAAAAAAACCCTAAAAATACCTGTGCCACGCCCCTAGAGACGTGCCACGCCCGTTTGCCCACTCCTGTTCGCTGCGCTCCCATTAGTTGAACAGTAAAAACTTAATGGTGAAATTTTGCTTCACTTACCGATCAGAAGTTAACTAAGGTAGTGTTGCAAGTCTCGTTCCTAACAATGAATGGTGAATGTTTATTAAGTTTGTTCTTCCCTTGCTGGACAAGCAAAATTTTTAGCTCTTAAATTCAGTCTCACCATCACAAGGGTCACTAAAAGCCACATCTCCTCAGGTCTGACTTTTGATGAGCGGGACATCATCGAGCGAGCCTTTCGGCAGGGCCTCATCCGAGTCCTGGCAGCGACCTCCACGCTCTCGTCGGGAGTGAACCTGCCCGCGCGCCGCGTCATCATCCGGACACCCACCTTTGGTGGCCGACTGCTGGACATCCTCACCTACAAGCAGATGGCTGGAAGAGCTGGCAGGAAAGGGGTAGACACAGAGGGTAAGCAGAGCCTTTATTGACATTCTGTAGGAGAGGTGTTAACCTGATTAAATCCAGGGCAGTACTTTGCAATTAGAGATTAATCATGATGAATTCCTTCAGTATTCTGTATGATTAGGTTAATCAAGATGAATTTGTTTGGTATTAATTTGTTTGATATTAATGGAGTAAAAGCTGTAATTCCCAGGGGATTGTTTTCACTGCCTGAGGCTGACTTTGGTATTTATATGTCAGTTACTTCAGGAACAGGCTATTTTCTCCTTTGAATTCTTGTTAGCTTCTAAGGCTGTGTTGTTCATTTGCCTTAATTCTGTGGTCCATGGTCAGTTGACTAAAGTGTTTAGAGTTTCAGTGAGAAAATTTGCAGTAAACTCTCATCAGACAGGCCTAAAATGTAAGAAATGCATTTAAAGTCTACAACCGTAATTTAACAAACTTCTCTTGTCTGAAATTATGATTTAGATTTATTAAACTTCTGCTAAACTTAACCATCAGTTTTATGGATCTTGAAAGTAGTAATGTGACAGAGACAGGGAGATATGAACAGTAGTTCACAGATAATATGGCACCTTCTTGCATACAATAGCACTGATTTATGTTCAACAAAAAAATCCTGCCTGTTATTTTAATTTGCAATGGAAATTTATCTTTGTGGATGATGTTTGCAAAAACATCAGCTGCATTATCCATGTAGAAAAGAAGAAGTTCAACAGACACGCGAAGTGGGATTTGCCCTCCTGGTTGGTTGATTGGTGCTTGCTGGAGCCCTATGTAAGCAGACTGTTCTTACATTTAGCTTTCTATTTTTGCCTGAGTAGCATAACAACAGAGCATTTTGCGACCTATATCTCTGCAAGCTCTCCCTATGCGTTCAAGGAAAGGGCAGCTGCATGCTGGATTTCAAAATTTTCCAGACTTTCTCATTTGACTGTAGCTGGCAGGTGTAAAATTACACTATTCCTTGAAGTTTTTTTCTTTTTCTTCTTCAAGTTACAATAATTAGTACCCTTTTTGACAGTTCTAATGTGACTGTGTTGTGCACAGTAAGCAGTTGATTTTATGCTGATGAGCTTCATGAATGTACCATTTTTTTCCACTCCACAGAGTCTTTTGGATGAGAACATAAAGCTATGTTGCCAGCTGCTACTCTATCAAAGAGTAGGGAGCCTGGAGAACAGAAACTTCAGCTGAAAAAAGGCCTTATGTGGATATGAAATTTAGCTGACAGACAGAAGATAAATGCTGTTGAGTTGAATTCCTCCTTCTCTCCCAACATTGTAGTTTTGAATTGTCTTACATTTTGATTTTTTAATTTATTTTCTTGATTTGATGTGTGCTGGTTTTGCATTAATTTATTTTTTGGTAAGGAAGGAAGGGAATTAGTAATATAAGTAATTCTCTGTAAGTTCCTTGGCAGCTTCCTTTAGACTCGACAAAAAGACCAGTCAGTGCCTAAGTTTAAATATTGACTCATTGTTAGAGTATGCCTTTGTGAACTCACATGTAAAGACAAAAAACTCTGGGAAGTACTCTTTTCATCTCCCGGCTCTCACAGGTAAGAGGGGCTGGCAGGCCCAGGCCTGCTCCCCAGCATGGCCTGCAGGCCTGGCGGGGACAGGGCTGGGCCCCTCCGGCTGGGAAGCCACAGGGCCTGTCGCCACTGGGAGGAGGAGGAGCTATTGGCAGTGGATGCTGCAGCTGAGGCTCAGGGAGGCTGATGAGATCCCAGCCATTCCCCCACTCCCTCCCCAGAGTGGCCACTGCCATCTCTGGCCCAGGTCCCCGCTATCCTGGACCAGCCCTTCCCAGCACTGCTGCCACACGAAATCATGCAGCTGAAGGTAGAGGTGGCCTTAAGATCCTAGCATAGCTCCCCGTCATGACCCTCTGCAGGCTCCAGGTGAGATCTTAACTCTTTCAGTGCACAGATGAGACTTGCAGACCTTCAATCCTACCTTGAGTGAGAGAAAAGAACAGAGGGTGAAGACATGTAATGAACAACATGAAAGACACCAAGGTCAGTGAAGAAGGAGACAGGTCCTAGATGAAAGGAGAATGAGGAGATGCCTTAAGTTTAGGTTGAAAATCCTCATGTAAGCTATGGGGATGGGCTGTGATATACTAAATATCCCCATAAACCATGAAGAAAAGACTTGGTGGGGGTGGAGTATTCAACTAGGAGACCATGAGCAAAGGCATCCATGCTGAATACACAGATGCTGAAGTAGCTGTAATTCTATAAGAAGCTTGTACAGAGAGAGAAGAGTGATGAAGACCCTTTGCCCTAAGAGAAGAAGAATCTTTTCTCAGATTTTAAAGATAGATGAAGAGAAACTTTGCTTTTGAACAGTTCATCCTTAAAAGTAATAGCCCATGAGTTTGACATGGCCCAGAAACACAACTCTGGGAAGGTTGTGAAGATGGGAGGAGTTTCATGATTGCAGATTCCCGCAGGGCTGCCATTTGTGAAAAGCGAAACCAGAACAGAACTGTTTTTTTTTCTTGTCTAGAAGCCACGTAGCATGACAAGGGATGGCTCCTCTCCCTAAGGGAACTGAAAAAAAAGACTATTCTTAAGGTGGTAGCTGACCGAATGTTTCTGTACATTGTCAGTGAGAAAGAAAAGTGGGTGTGGGAGAGGGGAGGAGAAGTGTTCTGAAGGTTTTAGTTTGATTTGTATTATTCTTTTAGGCTTGTTAATAAAAGTTTTCTTTATACCCTTTAAAGTTGAGCCTGCTTTGCTCTTCTCCTAATCCTATTGCACAACAGGAAATGAGTAAATTGAAATTGGCGAATCCAAACCACTATGTGATGGAAAATAAAAAATACAGTTTTGGAGAGTGAAATTTGTTTCTTTTTGCATTCATCAAAACTACCATTTTCCCAAGGAGAAATAGGTGAAACTGAACAAAACTTAGAATTTAGTCGGGCCTTTGTTGGTTTTAATGGAGTTTTATGCCTAAATATCCAGAGTCTTCTGGTGTTTGTTTCGTCTGATGCTAACCTGCTCCTCCCCTAGTATCTGAAATGTTCAATAATGGATATTGGAAGAGCTCAGTTCCTTTTTTTTATTTTTTTTATTGTTTACTAGATTGCAATTATTAGCTTTAAATTATCAGTGGCATCTTGGGAAAGAATATCCCCCAAGTCTTTTAAAACTGTCAGATAATGTAGAGCTAAGTGGATATCCATCTTCTGTTAGATTTTCTTTTCGATACATCACTCTGAAAGAGTCAAAGGGAAGTTTTCAGAGGAAATTTCAGGTCACATCAGAACCCAAATACAAAATGAACAGATGTTCTTTATAGCTAAAATAAAAATAAGGTTTTCTTTTGCAAAACAATGCTTTACAGGCAGTTTATTTTAGCTGCCTGTAAACTCCTGTCAGAACTCCCCAGTTCTGACAAAAGTATGTGGTCAACAGATATCAAAAGTTTCACCTGGCAGGACAAAAAAAATCCAAGACGCATCCTCTGAGCATTGTTTCATCCTATTGTTATTTTACGTAATTATGTTTAAGCTGTATTTCATTACTCACCTACACTGCTTTTATTTTTTTCAGTTCTTTAAATTTAAGTGCAGTTGTGTTTTCATTACTTCTGGATTTGCTAATTACTGTAGCATTTCCACAGCTACAATTTTATCCTAAGTTAACATTCCTAGGAATCATACTAAGATACTCACTACCAAAATTACCTTGTGTCCAGACTACATGCATTTAAATCTTCACAAGTTATCATAAATCTTTCATGATATTTACTGTACAGCTAATCCAAAACTAATGTTCTCCTTTTAGTCAAAGGCAAATGTGTCCTCCCCATAATTCATTTATCCTGTGCCAGTTGCCAAAGCTTGTAACTAGCTAAGGTCTTCCAGTAATCTAGTTTCTCTCTAATAGCTTTGTGAGAAAAATATCTTTTATGTGACCATTGCATTTGCCATGGCTAAGCTGTACTATGATCTCCTTAAAGGAATTTACTTGTTATTTTCATTTTTCTCTCATGGCTCTGGGATGTTTTTTGTCTCCCACAAAATTTCAGTAGTTAGAGATTAACTGAACAGTGTCTGACAGAATTTTAAGGTAGGATATACTGAGATGTACTTTCAGTGGAAACCATGCAGGATACTTATGTGTATGTGTGTATAAATGCATATATAAAAGTTCAGAGGATGCATAGTTACTTACAGCAGTAATTTTGCATTTCTGAATTAGTTATTTCTGGAGTGAAAGCTGGTTGACAATACAAACGGTCAAAATACTGTGCAGCTTTTATGTTTTCTTCTTACTTTTGAGAATTTTTTCAGTTTATTAATGTAATGAAAAAGTCAAATTGATGCCACTGTATATTATAGTTCCAGTCACCTCCAGAACAAGAAGCAAGAGGGGTTCAGCAGCAAAGCAGATGCATGGAGAGGCTGTGACATCTCCTTAGATGACTTGGCAAGACCCAGACTAGCTTAATGTAACTTTGAAGCTTGCTCTGCCCTAGTTCTGATGTACTAGGCATCTGTGCAGTTCTTTCATAGCCATTCATATCCACTGTTTAATGTTACACATTTTTTTCTCCTTTTGTTACTCAGCTTTTTTGAAAATACTTGAAGTTTTCAATTCCAATAATATGTCCTTGGTGAACTGTGTGCAGCTGTTACAGTGCTAAGATGCTAAGTGTTATAGTGCTAAGATGCAGTAATAAGGTCATTGTTTTTGTGTTTGTTTTGTTTTCCTTTTCTTCTCCAATAGGTGAGAGCATTTTAGTCTGCAAGCCCTCAGAGAGATCAAAAGGTGCTGCTCTACTTCAGGGATCTCTCAAGCCTGTTTGCAGCTGTTTGCTTAGAAGAGAAGGGGAAGGTGTTGCTTCTAGCATGAAAAGAGCAATACTTGAGGTATGGGACACTCAGAGAGGGATTAGAACTGAGCTTGTACCCTTGTAGAATGGTTTCTTCTGTGAGACCATCAGATGTTTTCTGTGCACTTCTTTTTCATGTGTTTCCTCCTTTGTCAACTTAGTCATCTTCATTGGGTCTGCCAGCTTGCTTCAGTATTCAGAATTTTGTCTAGGATGTTTCTCTGCTTGCTGCAGATTGGGATGTGAGCACACTCAAAGAAACTTTGCTATTGCATTTAGATGTACTCAAGCAGCAGGCAGAACTAAGTGTAATTCTTAAACTTTAGATGTGACCTGACATTCTTAGCTGGAGGATGCTTGTAAATTACTGATCCTAGAGGTTTTGTAGGCTTAATTGGGCCATAATGACATGTGTGGAACCTTGTAGGGTCTCTTATTTAGCCCCTCAACTTACCTACCTCTTCTGCACAGGAATGATTGAAATTTTGTGAATACATTTTTGGTGAGCAAACAGGGGTGGTACCCAATTTGCTCCCTCCTCTGCAGGCTTCCTTTAGGAGTGAAAAGAACCGAAAGGATTTTATTCCACATAGGTGAGCTTATGTCCTTTTCCAAAGCTGCTTATGGGCTTGAACTTAGATTAGATACAGGACTCCTTAAATAGAATTTGTTTGCTATACTTTTGAAAGCTTTTGTGATGCTTTAGAACTTGGTTGTACTTCCATAGATTTTGAATTGTAGCAGACCAATGGAATTTCTAAATGCATTTTTCTTTGTAAGAGCTATCTAAAAGAAGGGGGCTTCTTTAAAGCAAAACCAAAATCCAAGGTGAACAAATTCACTCTCAATCAGGAAAGCAATGGTGGCCTACAGCATTCATATTTATTAAGAGAAACCTTCAGTATGCTGGATAGCCTTACAAGAACTCCACCTTCATGGTTTGCTTTTTGTATTCACAAAATTGCAGTTTGTGTTCTAACATATTTTAATATTTTACAGTATTGACTAAGAAAAATGCCTCAGGCTGGTCTCAAATCTAAATTGCTGCTATGTGTATGTCCACTTTCAAAATAAGATTTTGTAAATCATTCTTTTCCATTGCTAGTCCTCCTACTTCTACCCAAGATGACTGACTTCTTGCTAAGAAAGTCCTTAAAAGTTGGCTGTTGCTTTGTCTCATATTCCCTTCTCTGGGAAAATGGTTCTTTAAAACTGAAATGATGTATCTCTCTCTTTGATTCTCTGTTCTGATGTTCTGTCCTACTGCATCTCTGGCAATATAAACAGGTAGTTTTCTTCCACAGATCATAGTGGGGGGAGTAGCCAACACTCCAGAGGATGTGCAGACCTACGCCTCTTGCACTCTGCTTGCGTCCAGCTTGAAAGAAAGCAAGTGTGAAAATGGGAAAGGGCAAGACAAAGCACAGGCTGGACCTATTGAGGCTTGTGTGGCATGGCTGCTGGAAAATGAATTCATTCAGGTTGTGGACTCTGGCAATGATGTGAAAGGTAAAGTTGGTGTTCCTCCCGGTGATTGTTTTGATTTGCTAACTGAGTACATGTTCAATGTAAATCAATAGTAAGGACTTCTCTGCATTTTTATTTTATTTTAAAGAATTGTATATCAAGAATTTTCTGGCTTTCTAGAAGGTATCTTTACACTTGCTTTAACATATTTTGCATGCACATGTTCTTAGAAGGCACATCGCATCACCTGCCCATCACCTCTAAGATTCCTGGTCTACAAATTCCCAAAATATCCCAAAAAAAGCAAACTTTAACCACAGGATTGGTGCATATTAACTGCAGACTGGGATTTTTTGTCTTTCTAAAGAAGAGAAAACAGGCAAGGCTCAGCCTGTTATTGTTTCCATTTTTCTGTCTTCAGAATGGAGACTTACACTATTTCTTATTGAAAAAGCAGCTAGAAATCTCTCAAATGCAGCATAATCTGAAAATGATTATAAACTTGGACTTAAACGTTTCTCTATGTAATATATATATTTTTTTAACAGCAAAAGTTTATCACCCAACACATCTTGGCTCAGCTACTCTTTCCTCTTCTCTTTCACCAACTGAAGCCATGGAGATCTTTGCTGACCTGCAGCGAGCTATGAAAAGCTTTGTTCTGGAGAATGATCTGCATGTCGTCTATTTGGTAGGTTCCTGATTCTGTGTCTGTATTTTCTAGTACCAAAACTAAGGGGAGACAGAACAATGCAAAGTTCTTGGAGGCTCCATGAACATAGATTTGGGTTTTTCTGTGCTTTGCTTAGCTTATTGTTCATGAAGAAAAGTTTCTAAAGTGAACATTCTTCAGAGTTAGTGTGTTACCATAGTGTCTATTGTGTAGGCAGATGCTGCACACCACTGAACCCCTTTGTTGTCACTCTTTACTTCTGAAGATTTCAGAACTTAATAAGTTTGGAGCATAAGATAATGGTATTTTTTCTGAGGCACTTGATGAAACAAAGTGATTTCTGTATGTGTGTTTGGGATCAGTAGGCTTAATTTCATATTACTTTTGTAGGCCCAGAAAAATGTAGGGCGTTTAGTACCTATTTTGCTTCCAAAAAGCCTCAGAGAGCCATACCCCTTTCTTTCTATGGGTGAGCATTTCTTTGTTTCAGTTGCAGTGAAATTCACCCCTGATTTAGTTTCCTTGCCTGGTAATGCTGCCAGGGCTAAAGGAAGGAGTGTCCTCCTAAATCTTGTTGGGGAAAAGTGTCCCAGAGTGTGTCAAGATTTATGAGCACATACACTTGAAAAGCTAGGCACTGCTATTTAAGATCTTGGGAGAGGAAGCCATGAACTTGTGAAGATTAGTGAGGAAACCAGATGGAGTTGCACTGAACGACTCGGGATTCATGACTGCTAGAGGCCCATCATGCAATCATCAGCTGAAATCTGATGGTCAGCTTGAGCCTTCTTTTAATGTAAGGTGTATTCTCTTTACCAGAATGATAAACCAAAGGCAGAATTTGGGAATCTTGTCTGAAAAGAAAGTTCACTTCAAGAGGAATGTGCTTGCAATTACAAAGCTTGTTGAGCTGGGACACAGGGGCAGGCAAAAGTCTGAGTGTAACTGTCTCTGCTTGCTGTGTTCAATAACCCAGTTATGGGCTAATGCTGATAGATTTTTTTTTTTATCTACTGCTGTCCCATATGTACTCATTTGTCTGTTTTAGAGGACCACATTATATTTTGTTCTATTTCTGCTAGATAAAATGAACTCCTTTGTGTTATGCACCACTGAATTTTTTTCCCATTTGCATCTCCAAAACAGAAAAAAAGGGATGAAATTTGTTCCTGTTCTGGGGTAGAGGCAGTGATGGCATTATGTTTTTTTATGCTGTACTTTTTAATTGCAGCAGCTTGTCTAAGGTTATTTTAAAGCATACACTGTTGAACAAAATGTTCTTGAGATTCTCTTCTGTTAAGCTACTCTAAAACACTTTCTTGCAAGTCTGTTCATTTTCAAGGCCAAAGGTTTATTTAATTTTGTTGCTTTTTTAGTTTTTTTAAGTATTGTTCTTCATGTGTTCCTAATGGCCTACAGGGAGTTTATCTGCTAAAATGATTTTTAATTCTTTTAAACTTGAATCTTTTACTTGTAAAAATATGAGACTGAATTCCAAGCCCTTGTATTTTAGGGAAGTTGATTGAAACAAATAAGGCTTTGCTAGACTAGAGAGATCATTTTCTCAAAGATAAAAAAAACAAATCACAACAAAAGCCCAATAAACAACGAAAGATAAACTCCTATCTTAATAACTTTGGTTCTTCTCAGCAGATGAAGAGGCATAGATGATTTACAACCATGTAGGCATCTAGTATTCTGTGCCATTTAACATTTGTGCTAAACAACTCTTAGTTCTTTCAAAATAATTAATCTTGCTTTGTATCGATAAAGATGCGAAGACATTTTGTCTCCTTATAGAGAAACTGACTCTGTGCTGACTAAACATAAACAGAATTGTTTTTATGTCTAAAAAACATTTCAAAAAGTGATCTGGAGGGCTTTTTGTTAGTGTTAATAAAAGTTGAGATTTTTTTGAACTCCAGGTAAATGAAAGCTTCAGCAAGTTCTGGCAAAATCTGTGTCCTTCCTGCTTTATCAGATGCTGTGGCAGTGGTTACTTGTTTTAAAAGGTTTTAAAAGGTTGATAGATATCTGTAAATTCTGTTAAAAAAAGAATAAAATTTTGTTTTCTTAAAAGGCATTGAAGATACATCTTAAAAATCATTTAGTGGCTTGGATTTAAAGAATAATCTCTCAAAGATTCTAAATTGTTTAATCATTGGAGTACCCATATGAGTCAGATCTCATCAGTACAAATATTAAAGAAAGTGGATTAGAAGAGCTTTTACTTTCTCCATGGTACACGCCTGTGACTCAGTGCCTTTACGTAGTGCGTAGGATGCTCTAACCACATTCCCTAGGCTGTAGTTTTGTTTACCCAAAACTCTGTTCAGTTCTGTCTATTTCTCTGAAACAGTTTTTTGCATTGTCTTATTTTCTTTAGGTCACCCCGGTGTATGAGGAGTGGACCACAATTGATTGGTACCAGTTTTTCTGCTTATGGGAGAAGCTGCCTGCCTCAATGAAACGTGTGGCTGAGCTGGTGGGGATTGAAGAAGGCTTTCTAGCTCGCTCTGTAAAGGGCAAAATCATAGCTAAAACAGAGAAACAGCACAGACAAATGGCCATCCACAAAAGGTAGCCATAGAACGTGGGTGTGAATGTGCAGGGATTAGTGGCTGTAACATTTGTAATGCACAGGCTCTGTGTCTATTTTCAGGAACTGGCTCTTAGTTTATAAGTGAGCTGATAGCTCAGAGAACCTGGACCTGGTCTGCTCTGGCCCCAAGAACACTGTGGTGGCACAAGATATTTGTGCCAATGTTTTTGGAAGCCATCTTCTCCGTTTCTTTTGTGTGCTGTACTGTAATACTTCTCTGCCCTATGTATCATGGTACATTTTGCCATGTACAGTAATGTGCCCTGGGTGACAATTTTATTTCTTCATGTACTTTGTCAACAGATTTTTTACCAGCCTTGCCCTTCTGGATTTAATCAGTGAAGTTCCTTTACAAGATATGACCAAGAAATACCGCTGCAGTCGTGGTCAGCTTCAATCCTTGCAGCAATCTGCTGCAACTTATGCAGGTGAGTTGTCTGAGCAAAATACCCGAAGAGTCTTAGGCTAGTCTGTTTGGTTGTTTGTTTTTTTTTTTCCTTCCAGATTTGGGGCTAAGATAGCCACAGTGTGGTACTAACAGCAAACAGCCTTGTGAAACCACTTATGGATTTATAGCTTAACCTGTGATTGTCCCTGCTGTGGAACCACAGAGTGTGCACTGGGAAGGGGGGCCAGCTGAGGGAAATCAAGCAGTGTGCAGCATGCTGAGGTCTGTGGAAACCAGCTGTGTACTGTGCAGGAGCGTAGTTTGTTCAATATTAAGTATGGAAATTAGTGCAAGTCCCTTCTAAAGCTTTGCTCTGTCAGGAAAGAATACCTTTCAGCATTCAGTAAAGTTTGGAACATCTAAGATGCGACATGGCTTTCTTCTGAATGCAAAATTACTTGGCCAGAACGTATAAGGTTACAGTTTTCCAAACAAAGTGAATGGCTTCTGGGTCATCTATCACCAGATCACAGGAGGTCAGACAGCTGCTACCTTTGACTTCCCTAAGAAGGCTGTGTGGGAGTAGAAGTTGCAGCCCACCATGTGACCGGGATTTTTTTTTTTCTGTTGCTTAAATCCCTCATTTCTCTCTAAGTGGGTTTTCAGTTTTTAAGACAGTTTTAGCTCGACTTGCAAAACCCTCTGTGTGGGTTGCAGCATGAGTCAAAGCCCCAAAATGAAAAGGTCACGCCAACTGATGCAGAGTAGTTTAATTTAATTCTGGTAGTATAAATAACTTTTTTTAAAAAAACTTTTTAGTATAAATAACTTTGTAGCAGTTTCATAATTCTGTATTTCTAGTGTTAATAATTTTCACAGGGGTAATCTGGGAAGGAGAATGAACTACTGATATGACATAGAGTTAAGAGATATGATTAAAGTTGTATGCTATAATCACTGTAAAATTAGTGAGGGATGCCGTGGTTTTCATAGTCTGTAGATGCAGCCTGTGAGTAAGACACTGTCTTTTCTGTGCTCTTTTCCTTCTCCCATGCGCTGGGAACTGCAGCTGCAACCTTTATCATAAGATTTGCTACCTCTTATGATCCTCTCACTAATTGAAATCCTGCAGGCCAAGGTCTGCTTTTATGGATGTCAGCACTGGGTTTCCTCAAAGATCTGTAGCTGCCCTTAGTGACTCTCATCACTGCTTTTTCCTTTGCTTTTTTTTTTTTTTTTTTCAGTATGATTGTTTCATAGGACTCCTGTTCCAGGATATGCATGTACTTCAAACTTTCAGTATTAGCATCTTTGAAAAAACAGTGTCATTCAGAATTTCTGCCTCACTGATTAACTAGTTAATTGCAGATTGAGTTCTGGAAGGCTAGCTCCTAGTCATAGTTGTAATAAACATGAGTTAGTTTCTGTAAATAGTGGGAATGTGAGAAATGCAAAGTGACTGCTGTTTCAGATTGGGGGGTGGGAAGTGAATCCAGCTTAGTAGAACTGGAGTTCAGACATGAATGTAACTTTTGTGTTCCAGGAATGATAACAGTTTTCTGTAATCGACTGGGCTGGCACAACATGGAGTTGTTGCTCTCTCAGTTCCAGAGCCGCCTCACTTTCGGGGTGCACAGGGAGCTCTGTGACCTGGTCCGAGTGTCTCTGCTGAACGCACAGCGTGCCAGGACACTTTACAGTGCTGGCTTTGTCACCGTGGCTGATCTTGCTAAAGCCAGTCCTGATGACGTGGCAGCTGCTCTGAGGAACTCAGTACCATTTAAAAGGTGAGAAATCAGTAAGTCCAGAAGTCAAGTAAAGGAGTTTGTAAAATGAAGGGTTGCAGGATGAAGCCTGCAATAAAATGTGGTAACCTTTTGGAACTTTATGTCAAATGTTAGGTAGGTCTCTCCAACTGGTCACAGTCATTGCATGATTATTCTGAAATTAATAGAAGCATCTTGTATTTATAGAACAAGTTTTTGAGGCCTAAATTTTCTTCTTATTCCTCTTTTCAATGCACTGTTTAGTCCTGGGTAAATTGTCAGTGCTTTCTGGGGAGTTTTTGCTGTCTCTGAAAGGCAGCTTCACCATATGTTCAAAGTAGTTGATGATTTATTACTGATAATCTTTTGGGATTCTCTTGTGATTTATATGTTAGTGCAGTAATAAGCTTCCTTGATCAAGTACCTATTGGACTGTGCCATGACACTTGTCTGGTTCATGCTCTTGAAGTTTCCTTTCTTTGGAAAACAGTGCATGGAGGATGACTCATTGAGACCTGCATCTTGCCCTAGTAGGTAATTGGGACTTGTCTGGGGTACATTTGAATACAGAAATCTGGCAATGCTTTTAGGGTATGCAGCCAGTGATATCTTTCATCAACATATATTAATATTCAGAAATAGTTATTTCCAATTAAGTTATTTCCCATCAAGTGCATTATATTTTAGGTAGAATGCATCTGTAAAGGAAGCTGTGAAGACAGCTGAAATGGGAGCAGAAGAGAATAGCGCCAGCTCCTTGTGTTGTTTGTTTAGTTCTGGATGTTTGGATGTTTACATCTGTCTGTTACCTTCCCCACAGTGTTCGTAGGGCTGTGGATGAGGATGAAGAGGCAGCAGAGGAGCGTCGGGCCGTGCGCAGCATCTGGATGGCTGGAATGAGGGGCTTGACTGAAAGAGAAGCAGCCTCTGTCATTGTGGAGGAAGCTAGGAGACTTCTGCAGCAGGATTTGGCACTGATGGGGGTGCAGTGGAACCCAGAGTCTTTTCTCGAGACTGATGCATCCTCTGTGATTAGCAGTGAGTCAGAACTGGAAGACAGACTGTATAGATCAGATAGAGAGGAGTCTGCCGAGTCTTCAAGGGTGTTAAACAAAAAAGGGTGCAGAGTTCAACACTGTAATGGCCTTGGTTCTCAGACTGGAAACTTATCAAATATTAAAAAGGGATATAAAAGGCGACTGAGCAATAGCACAGAAAGCTCTGTATTTGAGTGTGAAGTCCTGGACAGGAAACAGGCTCGAGCAGAGGAAGGCAAGGGTGATCTTGTGTGCAGTGCTAGAAAACGGCCAAATGTGTGTAGAGGAAATGAAAACATCGAAGAAATTTCTCTGGTCAAAACCAAGATGGATTCCAGAACAGCAATCCGAGAGCACCTAACTGAACAAGGAAAAACACCAACATTGAGAACAGAGTCTTCAGCCTCTAGATTGATTAAAAGCACAGATACACATTTAAATCAGACTAGGAACAAAAATACTGCTTCAATACTGCAGGGGTCACTTCTGGAAGATTCAAATAAGCTTAGCATAGACATACAAAAGCTGCCTGTTTCTCACACGACCGTCTCTACAGATAATCTTGTTTCAAACCAAAATAATAAGGAATTTATGGAAACAGATTCTGTTACTCACGAAGTCTCAAGTTCTGTAGAGATGGGGGAAGTTAAGATTGGGAAGAATGAACCCACCACTAATGAAGGCATGCCTAAGGGAACAGCAGCTTTTCAGGCACCTGTTATGCTAAAGAGTACTCCACACACCAGTGTGAAGACACACACGATTGTAGGAAGTAGAGGAATATCTGGTAGTGCTAGGACGCAGAGAACTGACAAAACTGATGGTGAGCAGAATAAAAGGAATAAAACTCAAACAGATGTGAGCTGTGCTGAGGGGAGGATTGATAAGCATTTTTGTCCTGGTGAGGAGAAAACCTGCAATATTCAGATTCAGAATGCTGGCAAAAATGGGAGTGAAAAGTCCAATGGAGTATTGTTACAAGCTGAAACACTGCAGAATGGCAGCAGTCATCCTAGAGATTTTCTGCAAGGGTCTTTAATAAAATCCAGAGGTGTTTGCAATGCAGATGGTGTTCAGAATGATCCAGCCTCTCATTTGTTTTCTGACTCTAGAGACTTTGAAGACACCATCCAGTTGGATACTCAAACTGAGATGATAATAAAACAGGAGGGAGCAGCTGGAATCACAGGACAGCAGGGGATACAAGGTTCAGAGCTGGCAGCAATACCACAGCAGGAAATATCAGAAAAACGAAGCACTTTGTGGACTGAGAATGATACTGATAAAAGGCTTGCTGCAACAGTTAGGAAACTGAGCTTCCCAAGTCTTATCACAACAAATAACATTACAAAGAACACAGCTCAGCACTGTAGTAATAAAGTTTTGGAGTCTGGAGGCCTTAATTTACAGCCTGTAGTGAAGAAAATAGAACCTGCACCTTGCCTTAAAGAAAGCGATTTCTCAGTGACTGACTCACAGCTACACAGTTTTCTACAAGATTACCAGACCCAAAATTCAGTGAAAGAGGAGAACATGTCTAAAGACCTGAATAAAGCAACTTGCCATTTTGGTAGGGAACACATTGTGCAAGTAGAATGCCATCCTGTCCCTGAAACAAGCCTAAATATGAGTGATAGCTTGCTGTTTGATGATAGCTTTAGTAATGTCAGTGACCTTTCAGCTGTTCACATCATGGAAGCTGATGGAAAGGACCCTGTGGCTTTGCTTCCTCCAGATGGTGTTTTGCAGAATTCAGGGCCTGTTGAGAATAAATTTGATGTCAGTGACAATCGGGAAGAACATGAGAATCCTGCACAGTGTAACAATGTGTCTCTAGCATCCTCAGATGTAATAGCAGAAGTTTTAGACCATGGAAACTCACCATCTTTTCTGAAAGATATTCCTTCTACATTTCAAGGTCAGTCGGGATTAAGAAACTCAGTCATTTGTAACAACGATCCCAGACCAAAGAATTTAGTAGGACATCAAGGTGAAAAGCTGCAGAGAAGCCACCAAGGTTTGGAGAAGAACTCCCATCCCGTGGTGTGGACTGGATGCTCATTTGAACTAAGCCCAGGATTGCAGGATGTGTTGGACAAATGGCCTAGCCTCTCAGGCACTGAACCAGTTTCAGCAAGTTCCAGTTTGAAAGGAGAGTTAGTTTCTCCTGTTGTTAGTCAAGAGGCAGATCTAGTTTTTGAATCTGACTCTTGTGAGCCAGAGCCTTTGCCCACTTGCCAGGAATTAAAAAGCTCTTTCAAGGTTAAAGAAAACAAAATGGAAAACTCAGAACTTCAGCAAGCAGATGGCATAACACTTCAGCTCAAGGGAAGCAACAGAACATCCTGTCCTGCACCACACAGTAATAATGGCTTTATTCCTCCAACACCTCCCAAAGAGCTTTTTCCAAAAAGTTTTGTTTCTCTCCCTGTGAAATCTGCGAGAAAGGGACAAGTCTCCTGCAAGAATGAAGGGCAGACGGTTCAGCTACAGTGGAATAGTGAGGGCAATGCAGAGCAGCAGGTAAAAACATTCCAGGTCAATCTTGAGTGTCTAGACCCAGCTGAGACAGATGAGATAAATGATGATCCCACTATAGACCAAGGCTTTTCACTGCAGCTATCTCAGGATGTTTTTCCATTTGTTCCCTTAAGTGCTGAAAGTTTCACTATTATTGATGTAGCAAGCGACAAAGCACTTTTCCAGACTTTTGTTGCAGAATGGAAGGAGAAAAGCAGATTCTCCATCTCAGTGGCATGTGAAAGAACAAAGTGCCTTTTGTCTCCCAAATCAACGATTGGTGGCAAATTCAAAAAAGGTCAGTTTCCTGTTCTAATGCATTATTTTGTGAACAGCATGTGAACAGCATGTGGTATCTTCAGCTTAAAGCAGGCCTAAAGAAGGAAAGGATATGCGAAAAAGGAGGAAAATCACTGATATAACAGAATCATGGAATCTTTGGGGTTGGAAGTGTCCTCTGCAGATTATCTAGTCCAACCTCCCTGCTAAAGCTGGTTCACGTAGAGCAGGGTGCACAGGATCACGTGCAGGCAGCTTTTGAATGTCTCTAGGGAAGGAGATTCCACAACCTGTCTGAGCAATCTGCTCCAATCTGTTCTGTCACCCTCAAAGTAAATTAGGTTTTCCTCCTGTTCAGATTAAACCACACATAAAGCATCCCTTCCAAGTTCTGGCCTTTTCTAGCAAACTCTTCAAGAGTTGAGATAGAAGTGTATTCCTTCCTTCCACTCTAAAAAGCATTTCACATTTGCCTGTCAAAAATCTATTTTGATAGTTAAAAAATGTTGTTGTTGTTATGGCAATGCGACGACAAAGAATCTAACTGCTTAATCTTGTCATTGTAAAGGAAGAAATGTTTAAAAAGCAGCAGCAAACTGCAGCATATGAATACTTCTGTGGGGAAAAAAAAGAAGCAATATTGCAACAACTCAGAGACTGATCTGAATTTCACATGTGCTTATATCAAATCAAGTTTACATTTTGAAAATATGTAACCTTGGTTCAGAGGCAGTCACAGAAGAATATTCAGATGCTCTCACATACCAACAAGCTGCTAACACTTCTTTAGTATAACCAAAGACCTAAGGAAATGCTTGACACCAGCTCTCCAGCCTCTACTAACACTCAGCTCCTTTGCTTTACTGAGACTTGATAATATTCAATTTTAGGCTCAACTGTATGTATTTGCATTTTCAGGATCCCAACTCTTCTGTATTTTTGGGTGCCATTTTATAATAGTAACTTGAAATTATTTCTTTAGTGAGTTCTCCTCAGCGGATGCAAGTTAAAGATGATGGATTTCCTGTCCGAGGATGCGAAGACATCTTGGTAGTTGGACTGGCAGTGTGTTGGGGTGGAAAAGATGCCTACTACATCTCTTTGCAGCAGATCCAAGACCAGACTGGTAAGCGAGCAAACAAGCTGTGCTGGGTTATTTGACACTGCTTCTCAAAAAGTTGTTCAGCAGATAAGGTTCTTGGAACTGCTGTGATTGTCCCGACCCCAGCTCAGTTGCGTGGTGGAGTAATTTAGCAGTCGTAGGTGTTAAACACCCTTGGACAGGTTGCTGTGGATACATCTGTACCACTGTGCCATAGGGGCAGGTAATTGGCTCAGACACCGGACTGTGAGCATGCATATGGCTAAAACATTTGCTTACTCACAGGTTCTTTTTATCTAACTTGCTTTTCCCTTTTAATCTTTTCCAATTTTTGCTCTCCACAACAAATCTAGCACTCAAATGCTGAACATGCTTCAATGTTTGCTATGTGACCTTGTGACTAGGGTTTGATTCCTGGCTATCCTTTGTTTGTTAGTACAGACACAGCATGTTGCTTTTGGGAGCCTGGTCTGGTTTGATAGAATATGTAATGGTGCTATTGTATGTTCAAAGTTCAACTGTAGCTTTTGTGCTTTAGGTGGTTGCATTTAAGATTCTTCTCATGCCTTTCTTACTATCTAATGGTGAGAAAGATGATTTTTCCTTGTATTTCCTGCCTTAGAAATCAATCTGAGTTTGGCACCCCCACCTTTGGACCAAAGCCTATCTGTGACAGAGAGACTGAACCATCTGCAGCTGTACCTGCAGAAGAAGCCCAAGAAGGAGCACTCACTTATCATGTATGACTTCATTCAGCACTACAAAACTCTGCTGATGGCCTGTGGCATCTCCTTGGAAGGAAGTTTTGAGGACCCAAAGGTTTGCAGGATTAAGAAATTTCACTTGGGTGAAACTGCTAGTTTAAACACAACAGTGGAAAGACAAAAGTACCTTCTGGTACTTCTGTTATTTAAGTATGAATCTGTCAGGAGATTTAGTGAAATTTTCTTTCAGTGGGCAGTCTAGAAAAGCATTTAGAGGACATTTACTTTACTGTGGATGTTCATGGTGCCTGCAAGAGAAACAAAGAGTTTCAGAGGTTAGCACATTATTATTTCATATCTTACCTGGCAGGGGAAATGAAGATAAATCTCTCCCCAATCCCAGTGGACTGGAGTTAACTCCTGTTTTGTTGCAATGAGAAGCCTGGGACTGAAATGTCACAAGTGCTTCTGTTCAGGTTATTTCTTCTGAGAGCTGAAAACTTTGTAAGCAAAAGATTTACTCACTATGCATACAGATCATTTTGCTACCCCTGTTTTCTCAAAGCAAAACAAAGTTTACATGGAATTTCAAAAGGTTTGGGTACCAGTTGTAACTCACATGAAACACTAGCTTGAGTTAAAAGCATCTTGTTGCTTATGTTACAAAAAGCTCTGGGTGCACAGAAAATCCTGTTGATTTTTAAAGCTTGCTTTGTATATGGGCTGAACAGCTTCATGGCAATATTCATCTCTGCAGGAAAGTAGCTAAGGTGTTCAACACAAAGACAAGCATAGATTTTTTTTCATACCAAGACATAGTTTTAGGATGAAATTGAAGAGCTGTAAAAGGATCTTTCCTTTCACTGTTCTGTGCAATAGTCATACTCCTGTTGGTTGATTTTAGTGATACAATGAATATATAGGTACATCCTCCCCAACCCCATATATACACATGTGGGTTTTTACTTCTGCTTGCATGGCAGAGGCAGTGTAGAAATCTGTGCTTCATCCTGTTTTGACACAAGAAATTGAAACATACATATAAAAGAATTTGCTTTGAAGACAGGAGTTTAAGCTCTACCAAGAGTAAAATAGCCCATGCAGAATTCTTGGCATTAGTACTGCTCTGCAAAAGATAGGAGAACTCAGCTTGACTACTATTCTAAATCACTAGCAACTTCTGATCTCTACAAAGTAATTTTTCAGATTAAACACGTTTTGATCCTGATTTTCATATTTATTCTCTTTGAGTTAGGATTTAATAAGTCAAAAGACACTTCAAGATGTGTTTATTTAACAGAGGATAAAGTTTTCAAAAGTACAGAAACAGCTTTTCTTTTAGAAAGAAATAACTTTTCATCTCACTCAAGAATTAATCTCTTCACTGACTTAGGCTCTCCTGAAGGTTTTTACTGAAATGATGTAACAAATTACTGCTGTTTGCCTGCCAAACGAAGAAAAATAATATCCACTGTATCCATGAAGTAACCCCTGGTTAAATAGTTGCATTGCATTATGACTAAAAAGTAAAAAAAAAAAAAGTTTAATGGAGGTCTCCCTTTCTAAGGTTGCATGTTGGCTGCTGGATTCTGGCTCAAAGGAACATACTCTTCACAGCATGGTGACCAGCTTTCTCCCCAGTGAGCTGCCCCTCCTGGAAGGAGTGGGCACTGGCCAAGGGGTGCAGAGCCTCGGGCTAAGTGCCAGCAGAGACCAGTCTGGGCGGTACAGAGCAGCCATAGAGTCTGTGCTTGTCTTCAATGTCATGGACCAGCTCCACAAGGAATTACAGAAGGAAAATCTGACAGGTAAAGAGACCTCCACGGCTTGGGGGCAAAGATGGAGGGTAAATACAGCTGTGCTACCAACAGGCTGAATGGTCAGTGCAGAAGAGAGGTAGTTTGGAAGTTCTTATCTAGATATATTCTGTCAAAATGTTCATTTGTTAAAGGAGAAGAGGGAAATTCCCTTGGAAGCATATATATTCTGAAAAAAAAAAATATAATTCTTATATCCCAAATCTCCACCACTTCCAGTGGTTAAGGCTGTAGCAGAGTCTGTTCTAAGTCTCTAAATCAAGCAGATTTATACCTCCCAGGTGAGTACCCTGGCCATTCTGAGGGATTTGTGGGTCCATCTATGGTTTCTCATGAGCATTTTTGAAAGTTTTTGGATTTTCTTGTCAGAAGTAATTCCTAAAATCCTCAAATGTTTTGTGAAGGAGATTTCTTGCTCTTTGGCCTGCCCATATAGCATGATATGTCATGTATGCATTGTATCCATGAAACTCTTGTGATTCCATAGTGAATGATCCTGTATGTTTGCACTAATAATTGCCGAGTGCTTGTGCTTTTAAAATAAGCCATCAAAAAAACCCCAAAAATATACCTATTGGTGGTCATTATGATAATTTCCTCTAAATTATATCCAGAGCCAAGGATTGTGATCCAATCCTGCTGGAGTATTTTGTTGCGAGTTTACCACATCATTTATGATTGTTACAGTTGAAGCTTAGAACATTTAAAAAAGATGTGGATAGTGGAATTAAACTGCATCAAATTAGAAAGCCTTACATTAAGCATATCTGCAGTTCATAAAATGTTGATATACAGAGAGATGTGTCTTTTAGAAAAAAAAAATTGCTGCTTTCTTAAATACTTTTAAATACGTCTGGAACACTTCTTATTATGAAATATTTCTTATTCCAGAAACAAAAGTATTTAAATAAAATCTACAGTAAAATATTTCAGTGTGTCAGAACATTTCAGTATTTTCAAAACTGGGGATTCTACTTTTTTTTTTTTTTAATGAATGTGTTTATCTGCAGAGTTGATCTGTTTTATAAAATATTTTCTTGAATTTGTACTTACTACAGATATATTTTCTAAAGTGGAGATGCCCACCCATTATTGTTTGGCTTTGCTGGAGCTGAATGGCATTGGTTTCAGCACAACAGCCTACGAAACCCAGAAACAGGTCATGCAGGCTAAACTCAGCCAGATTGAGTCCAAGGCATATCAGCTGGCAGGACACAGCTTCTCCTTGACCAGCCCTGATGACATTGCAGAGGTATGTGAGGGTTGGGATGGGAGGGGGAGAACTTCCCTAGAAGGTATCATCAAGAGGCTTTGGCTAAAATAAGTAAAAAAATTCTTCATGGGAAGATGTTGTGAAGAAAAGAAAAAATGCAAACCCAGCTCTGCTGAGAGTTCATTTATCCTCACACTCATTATGACCTTGCTGCCTGCAAAGGCTGTGTCTCTCCTGCTTGTTACTGATCATTCTGGTTTCTGCCAACTTTAGCAGAGATAAAGAAAGTAGAAGTGGAAACGTGTTGGAAATAAAAACCAAGTGAAAATAAGCATGTGGTTTGTATAGGACCTTGGCCTCTCAGGGTGCATGAGATGATCTGCCAATTAAATGGCTTTTGGAGTATTTTGGATGAGTGGTACAGGACTAGAGAAACTTTTTTGCAATGCCAGTGTCCCCACACGAGATGTGATTTGCTGTCATGTAGTCTTTGGGTCTAAGAAGAGTTGTACTGAAAAAGTTGCACTGTTACCCTTGTCCCTGTACAGGCATGAATGAGGAGGAAAAAGTGCTGTAAAAGTTTTGAATCAACGACTGTCTGCTTTTAAGAACCGGTATTTTTTAAAGTCTAAGAAACAGATAATGTAAAATAGCAACTCCTTCATTCCTGAAGAATTTAACTTATATTTTTTAATGTACATTACCTGGAATAATTGAAATAGATTAAAATTGCTATGCATGCTTTTCTCCTCCTCTTCTTTTTTTTTCTCCACATCCTATTTTCTTGTTGAGGGGCTGTACTTTATATGGAAGTAGTCAAAATCTGCAAGCACCTATCAGTAAAAGAAATTCCACAGAAATATTCCTTCTTTGTAGTGAATGTAGAAGTCTTGCTCAGTAACAGTAGTCTAAGTTAGAACTTCTGAAATAATGCTCAACTTCAGTTTCATTCTGCTTCATGGGAAAGGGAAAGTAAAGTTCTGTCTGAAATGCTATTTTCTGAACTAGGGAAGCTTGTATCTCATGTGGAAATTTATTGTGAGTCATGTGAAGTGTCTTGTATAAGTTACTGGAACTTTACCCTTCTAGTTCTGTGTCAGTAAAACTTCTATGCTACATAAATGGGCAGGAGAAAAGCTTTCTGTTCCCTTCTGCCAGCTGTGAAATCAAAGACAATAGCTGCTAAGTAGTGTATAATGCTACGTAAAGACATAAAGTGAAAAATTAAGAGCTGTATTCTGTCTGTCACTAAATGAACATATATTTAATTTTCTGGTTTTTGGCAGTTTGTTAGAAAAACGAATATTGTAGCTATTCTCTAAAATGTATTTATGACCACCTCTTTCTGTGCCATTCATATTGTTCTGAAGCTTGCTCGCTGCTAACTTCCTTTTTTTTCACCAGTGTTCTTCCCACTTTCAGTCATCTGAACATTACATTTTATTACAGTTGACTGTCAGTAATAACCTCACTTATTGGATGGCGTTAATTACCTTTTCTAAAAACATACCTCTGAACTTGAACTTAGAATGTTCAGAAAATTAGATTTTAAATTGCATTTCGTAGTTAATTAAAATGAGGAGGAATGACTTTGATAGCCGGGATCTTTAATCAGCTTTTTAATTACCTGAAGCATTTGTAATATCCTTTGGCTGGAACAAACTGTTTAAGTGCTCAGTTGCTTTTGTTTTCTCCTGGGAGTGGTGTGCAGAAACTGATTTGAAATGCTGGCCTCTTTCAGGTGTTGTTCCTGGAGCTGAAGTTGCCACAAAATGGGGATGTGAAAGTCCAAGGGAACAAGAAAACCCTGGGTTACACCAGAAGAGCAACTGCGAAAGGAAACAGGGTTAGGCTAAGCAAGCAGTTCAGTACAACCAAGGTACAGTAAAATCTGTTTCTAGTCTGAAAGTAAATTTTAATTGCCTTTTGCTCCTTGAGTTACCACTGGAAATTCAAACGGGGTTCTGCCTTCTCTGTTAGCAGAGTTAGTAACTCCTACTCTGCTAAAGCTTGAGCGCAGTGAGGACATGCCTATAAATAGCAAGCTTCAATACGAGTAAATCAGGCAGAATCTGATTTCCCAGATCACATGTAAGACCAAAATAGCACAATAATTTTGTAAAGCCAATAGCAGAAGAATTTTTCCACATCAGCTTAAAAAATACTTAAATACCACGTCGACTAAATACAATATTTTCTCTTCCTGCTGTGATATATACATATACAGATATGAAATCTGTATTTTTTGCTTCAGGGAAATTTGTCTTCAGAATGGCTAATCGGATGGCTTATCAAATTTAGTATATCAGAAGCTTGTTTAATGTGAAGGCTGTTGACATTCTTGCCAGTTGATAAAGATTGTGGACCTGCATTAATACCAACTGCTGCAGGCTAATGAGTGCTCTTACCAGACAAGCGAAATTGGCAGATATATATGTTCCTGTTTTCAGGACTCATTAATCTGTGTTGTTTTCTTAGTTTCCCCTTGTTCAGTGTAGTCGGTACTCGGAAGACAAGTACTGGTTTCTGGAACTCAAGTGGCAGTGAAGACATTGGGTGCAGTGGTGGTGGCAGAGCAGGGAGCAAGAAGCAAAGGGAGGATTTCCTCCTTTTGTGATGAGGGATGAGGCTGCAGCTGCCTGCGGCACACAAAAAAAAGTTATTTTGAGAAATGTTTGCACGCCACTGTCTTTTGAAATTCTTGTTAGTCCCTTCATATTTCTGATTAAACTGAAAGGATTTGATTGCTAGTGATGAGCTTTGTCTTTAAAGGAGCATGGTCAAGGGCTTCACTTGATGTTCCTAGTGTACAGGTAGGAGAGAGCAGGGAGAAAAAATATGCAAGAAGATGGAGGAGAAGCATTAATGCTGGACAAGAGGAGACAATGTAGGAGACCTATGGCAAGTGATGCTTTATTTCATAATTTCAAGTGGTTTATTGGTTGGTGCAGATTAAGAGTGATGACGAGGGTGCAGAAGTCCAAAGAGAAGTGATTGTCTTCTCGTGGTTAATAAAACTGCAGCTGTCAAGTGGTGCTTTGATTACCCAAGTGTAGGTGGTATAAGTGGAGAGGATATCAATTTAATTTTATGGCAGTGACACTGGAAACTCACTGTGGGTGAAGAAGTCACTTTTTCCTGCAGAACTGCAAAAACTTTATAAATAAAATTTTAAAGGCCGTTGATTAGTTGTGCCCTTTTCTTCCCACAAGGATGTTTTGGAGAAATTAAAGACACTTCACCCATTGCCAGGGCTGATATTGGAATGGAGGAGGATCAACAATGCCATTACTAAAGTGGTGTTTCCACTACAGAGGGAGAAGAGATTGAATTCTGCACTAGGAATGGAAAGGATATATCCAATTTCACAGACCCACACAGCTACAGGTGAACAAATGTGTGCTAATGCCTCAGTTCTTACTGGTTTTTTGTCTTTTTGTATGTGTGTGCAGCTTTTTTAAGAGGAAAAGGTAAGAAATCAAGCCTGTGCTCTACTTCAACCAGCCAAAGATACTGGTATATCTATTTGACATATATCTGCCCTAAAAAACCAGATGTGTTTAAAGTACCTTTTGTGTTCACTGAGCAGTACAGTATTATTCATTTCTTGCACATATTAGCATGTAAATCTCTGACTCCAGAACAGATTCTGGGTTTGGGAGTTTCTTATTAGTGACACAGAAATGAGGAACCATCACAAGCCCATTAAACACAAATTACTTTTTGTTTTTTAAAAATTTTTCAGTGGTTGTGTCCTCTCACTCTCCTGCCCATTGTATTTTGGAAATGCAGTGTGGGCAGCTGTACTGAGTTAGAGAGACTCCTTTTGGACCCTTCCTTAGTTCTGCCCTGTCTTCCTTTCAGGTCGAGTAACCTTCACAGAGCCAAATATCCAGAATGTGCCACGAGATTTTTAGATTGAAATGCCGACTGTGGTTGAAGAAAGCCCACCCTCCCAAGCCCATGGAAATGTTAATTCTCGTGCTGCTTTAGGGCGCAGGTAGGAGGATCTTGACAAAGGTTCTGTCTAATCTTAATGTGCTCGGGTTGTCAAATTTCTCTTTTCTGACTTCACCTGTGGCTGCTGTCGTGTCAGTGTGACTTGTTATTCAGACTCTCTCTTACAGGGAGATAAATACCTAAAAATCATTGATACATGAAAGACATAATAATACTAACAGCATGTGGTTTCATGTAGCTATTTGCTTTGTTTTTCACATTCTTTATGAAACCCTTCAGTGAGATTAGTGTTTCATTCCCAACTGTTAAATGGAAAGCCTGAGTGTGAAAATAACTAATCTGAAGTTAGGATCTGATTTGACTTGCTAAGAACTACTTTGAAAGGGGATAGAATACTGTGGAAAGAGCAGAAGAAAATTGATTTGTTTTATGCTGTGCATCTCCCTTTGTAAGGGAACAGGCGTGAACATATTTTTCATTCTTTGTTAATAATTCCATTTGTGATAGTGACCTGCAGAAACTACCAGATAGCAGAGAAAGATTTCTAAATTTGTGTTTTCTTAATCAAATACCCTGTTTTCTATGATTCTATGATTCTACTTTGACAGTATTACATGCCAATGCCTAAGCAGTTGTGTGGAAGTCTACTGAAACACCAAGGTCAATCTTTTAGCATCTACCTTGTGAGCTTTGAGGCTTCCTAGTTGGTGGTGCTTTTCAGTTTCTCTTTCCTTTCAGGTTTTTGTCCCAATTGTGTCACCTGAGTGACTTTTCTAAGCTTTTTTCCCCACAGCAAGATGTGAGAAATTTGGGAAGGTTTTTGGTTCTTCTATCTGGTGCCTCCTACCACCATGTGTTTAACACCCTTGTGCCTTGGGAAAGTAATGAGAAGAGAAGGATCTTGTCCAACTCTCCTCAGAAGAACCAGGCACAGCGATGGAGACATGAATGTTGTTCTGAGATAAAGCTGTGGCAGTGCTCAGGCTTGAAGCAGCTTTTCAGGATGGCTGGGGAGTGTGCTGGTTTCTTTAGAGTCTTTTCTGTAGGGAAGAGCCCATCAAAGGACTGGAGTGCCTGCCAGACTGTGAGAAGTCTTCTCAGGCTGACTTTTCCTATGTTTTCCTACATTCCTTAGTTAAGCAGCCACTGTGTTAGGAAGATGGGCAATCCTAAAGGCATAGGAATGACTGTTGGCAAAAAGAAATTTGTCATCCAGCCAAGTCTGATCAGCCTTCCAGACTATGGTGCAAACTGTCTATTGTCTTACTAACTACTATTGCTACTCTTTCCTCCTGTTGTAAGAAGCTTCTGACCAAAGGAGTGTAGCTAAATTAGGTCATGGTATAAAGCCCTTACACATTTAACTAAACTGAGAATCTATGCTGAACAGTGTGATTTTCTGCTTTAGCCAGACATGCAATTGTCCCTCACTTTCATTTATTTTCAAAAATTATTTCTGAGATTTTTGTGCTTTCATCTCATTGATCCCTACCATTCCTGAAAAGCCAATATTTAAGAAGAAAAAGAAGTGCACAAGGGAAAGCATGCTGTTTTTTCTGTGCTCTGCTGAAACTAGTCTTGATCTCAGAGATTCCTTTTCATTTTAAAAAAGAATTTGCTCAGATGCCTGATCCAGACATCAAGGACTTACAGAGGCTTTTTGCCTTCCAGTGAAGAGCCCACTGGACTGTCTGGTAGACTGGTGCTGGTGGGAGAATGTGATGTGAATGGTGTCAGAGCTGTGCACTGTTCAGTGAAGGTGCTCATGGATACAGTTCCATCTGCAGCTACAAATGACTTGGTGGGACAGGAGACCTAAGCAAGCCTTGAGAGGATGAAGAGCATGTGGGTGACACTGTAAACTTTTGGCCTCTAAGGAAAGAAAATTGAGCAGCTTTGGGGCAATTTTTCCCTTGGTCTTTAGGGAGGAAACATGCAGTGTGTTCTGCAACTTCTGCTCTGTTTTTACAGGCTTACTTGTGAATGTGTGTGTGTGTGCAGTAGTGAGGGTGATGTTGGGGTTGGAATTTTTCTGCCTCTGGGCTGGTGTATGCATTCTGCAGAGGAAAATCATGTTGAGAGACTTGGCACTCAAGATGAAGTGTTGAATTTTTTGGATTCCTGGGATTTCTATTGAATTTAGGATTTCTGTTGTCTTTCTGGAATAAGCTCTTCACACATCTGGGGCCATTCATCTTACCTGCTTTAGAGCGGAATTATCCAATTTCTGAACTGAATCCTTAATGTACTAAGAAGATTTATCCCTAAATCTTTTCAGAATCAATAAATCCCTTTCAGGTGTTTATGTAGTCTCTGTCCAATTCCTCTCTGGTTAAATTTGTGTATGGATTGTTCAGAAGAATGGAATAGAGGCCAGTGTCTCACTAGTTTTCACTGATTTGTTGTCGTAAAAATGATCACACATCTCTTAGTATTTTAGAAATTGGTGAAGGACAGTCATTTTTTTCCTCCACAGATGCAGAAAGCATCCCAGTATTTTGCCTAATGGGCTAAAGGCTCAAGCTGCAAACAGATCTGAAGAAAGAGGAATACCATTTTCTGTTAGCATGAGGCATGCTTTTGTTCCTTTCCCAGGTAATGACCAGGTCCTGCTCAGAAATTGTTAAGTATATGGTTAGCAAAAAATCCTAGATATAATGGAGGTTCAAGAATTGATAACAGTGTATATGTGTCTGAGCAGCCTACTTGGAAAACTAGTGCAGTGGTTAGCATGCCTTCAAAATTATTCACAGGACTGTAAAAGAGAGAGTTTCGGCTGGGCAGAGAATTCAAATTATATCATTCATGTATTCATACTTTCATTTCATCTTTAAGAATACCTGTTTTTTTAAAGAGGTAGCTAAGGCAGCTCTTAATACACAAATTGCACTCTACCTAGTGTTCTTTCTATCCAAATGTCAGTTCTCACATTGCTTGCTCTGTCTTAGACATCTGGACAGATATTTGTTTGTATGGTTTTGATGGATTCTAAATGTGATTAGATGTAAAGCAGGCAGGCATGAGCATTGGGGAAACAGGCAAGACTTTGTCCTGCTAGAAACTGCTGTGAAAAACTCTCAGAGCAGAAGATAAAGGACCGGTTCAGTCCTTCTTGCTGGCAAGTTGTATAGGATATTGGAGTAATTTATGAAATAATGCTTCCAGCTAACTTCTTGACTTCAGGTGGCTTAATCTTGGCTGCTGATTACTCTCAGCTGGAACTGAGGATCCTTGCTCATTTGTCTTGTGACTGTCACCTCATTCAAGCCTTGAATGGTGGTACCGATGTCTTTAAGAGCATCGCAGCAGAATGGAAAATGATTGATCCCAAAGCTGTTGAAGACAGGACCAGGCAACAAGCTAAGCAGGTAATTTTAGGGGAAAAACTCAATAGCAGCTTTCTGGGCAGGAAGGTTCAGTGTTAACACACTGTAGTATATTTTTCTGTCTGAGTTTGGCCATGATTGTTCAGTAGTTGCTTTGTCCATCCTCCCACTCTCCGTACGTTGCAACTGGAGCTGTCAGGGTTTTGGGGGATGAGGGTGGGGAAAAGCAGCATGAATGACTTAGACTCAGAGGGGGTCTCTCTTCTTGAATACTTGCCCTTGTTTCCATACACTTGTCTTCCAGTGAATCACATTTTGTTTTGGCACTGCTTTCTCTGCATGGCTGACCAAACTTGCAATTCTTCACCCTTCACTCTGGCAGATTTGCTACGGAATCATCTATGGAATAGGAGCAAAATCTTTAGGCGAGCAGATGGGGATTGATGAAAATGAAGCTGCCAATTATATGGAATCCTTCAAATCAAGATACACAGGTTTGGACATGGCTGTTTGGGAGCTGGGTGGCACTGGGGGTGATTGTTGTTTTTAATCCCTTCTCTCCGTGTCTCTTCAAATCCTAAATTTGTCTCAACCTACTACTCGTATCTCTTGAAATGCTTTTAGTTTTGAAAATGTCCAGTGCATGAATGCTTCTTATCATTTTTAAATATAAGCATTTCTTTCTTCTGCTTTTGTCTTCTGTTTTCATGGAGTTTTAAACTGTTTTACATATTACCCTTTAATTTTTATCCAGCTGCTCAGAGTAGTTATCCCATGTTTTGGAAAAAGACATGGTTGTGTTAATTTTTAGGAAAGCTGTAGAGAGAATAGAGCTGCAATCAGAAAAAGAATGGAGGGCAAATGGGACAAGAGGCAGCTAGCTTTAATCATAGGACTTGAAAATGAACTGGAAAATTATGTTGTAAAGATTTTAGGGTTTGTTTCTTTAGGAGACAGATGCAGAGAAATGGTTTTCTATTAAGATTCTGTTTATTCTCCATTAATTTCTGAATGGTCTCTCCATAATGACCATTAGGAACAACTTCCTGCTTCTTCTCTCTCAGTACATGTGTGTGCATACAAGGTGCAGTGTACCTTATTCTGCTCATGGATTTTCACTTGCTATGTGTTGCCAGGCTGACTGCTAAATGACATACCTAATGAATCGGCTTACACTGTCAGTCTTGATTTTGAATAGCTCCTTTTACATTTTATATTTTGTAAACATATAAAATCTGTTGTCTGAAGTTAACTTTTCCCACTTTAGTACAGTTATTACCTGAACTTGCAGTGCAAGTTCACTCTTCCCTGTCTCACCTTTCTTTGACCTAAGTTTCTTTTTAACACTCTTGGTGGATTTGCTCCTTCCCTTGCAAAGTGCAGGTGGGTGATTTTCTTTCATCCTGGAATCTGAAGGGACACAGCCTGAAGTCAGGCAGCCTGAGGCATCAAGGGTTCTGGCTTCTGCTTTGAATTTACTCCCTCCCTACTACTTGTCTTTCCAGAGCTGGTCCAGGCTGTGACCTCTCCATTATCAGTAATACACGTATGACCCTCTGTGCCTGGGCACTGTGCAGGATGGACTTCCCTCCTCCTTGTGCACAGCCAGATATCCTGACACTGTGCATTCTCTTCCACCTCAAAATCTTAATAGGTTTTGCAGCAGAGCTGAATGAGTGATCGTGTGCCTTTGTCCACTGATGGGGTCTGGGAAATTTAAAGGATTTCCTCTGTGCTACTTGGCTGCCCCAGACTGCTTTCAGTGACCCCACTGAGAAATCAGTACAGAGCATCAGCTGTATTACAGAAAACTTTCTCTCTCCTTTCACAGGGGTTCAGGACTTCTTGAGGGAGACAGTGCGGAGCTGCAGAAGGGATGGGTTTGTGCAGACCATCCTGGGGAGGCGGCGATACCTGCCGGCTATCAAAGATCCCAATCCCTACAGTAAAGCTCATGTATGTTGAGTGCTGTGCCTTTTTTTAAATTTTTTTTTTTTAGTTTTATTTTTAAAAGATCAGATTTCTTTGCGTAACCATGTCTGCAGTTTTACAAGGTTTGTGAGCCATCTTAGTCATGACCTTCTACTTCTTGCTTAGTTCATTGTTCCCTCAGTCATTCTCTGAGTAACAGAGCTTTTGTCATGGCCTGTTTGACGTAAGTCTTCTGTGACTGGGTGTGAAGCTGTCATCACTGTTCTAACCTCACTTCAGAACTCCCACGTTGGAGCTGGAGTGAGTAATTTATTGAAATCAATGGACATGATTTTAAAAACATCCATATAGGGGTACACTTTAACTCTTCAGGCTGAGTTGCTCCCACTCAGCAGTCTTTGTATGTTACATGCTGTCAGCACTTGAACAAGAAAGTGCATTTAAGACCTATATTTTTGGGTATTTTTTCCTTTTCTTATTTTCCCTGCAAGGAAAATAACTTCTTAGATAAATACTTACTTAGTATATACCTTTGCACTAGCATAATTTTTTTTTCCAGGTCATTTTGGACACTTCTGCCATGGACTCTACTTCAGTAAAAGTAAATTGACTCCCTGGAGAGGTGTTTCTATGGGGAGGCAGCATTATACTTCTCAGAAGGAAGCTGGATCAGGTTGTGTGGAATTAAAGACTAGTGTAGAAGAGGGAGGAAGTGGGGCAGTTTGTACTCCCAATAGCTGACAGGGAAACAAGGAGGCTTTAAGAAAACTTTGGAAAACAATGGACAATTTGATCTGAAAAATACTTCAGCAGGAAGTTTTGTGGATGCGTCTTCTGTTCAAATTTGATTTAGTCTTTAAAATCATATGAATCAATTATCTTCAATTTCATTTCAGCATTCTCGTAATTCTTTGCACGTGTTTCAGCTCTAAACAAAGAGAGATGAAACTTTGAATGCAGTTTTCTTGTCTGAGGAGGAGATTAGTAGAGAAGTTGCTTGTGTTGAAAAAAAATGGTGGTCTGTGTGTTTTTGCACAGCTGTAATGCTCTGACAGTCAGGATTTAGTGTGGCAGACCAGACTGTTAGTCCATGAAGTCCAGTTTCTTGCCTTCAGTTGTCCATCCCTTATGGCTTTGAAGATAGGCAGAAGTGTCTTGTGGTGCTTGGATTAACTGAGATTTTTCCTCTCCCCTTGAAACTGTTACCATGGTTATATTCTTCTCCTTGTGGATTGTGACTCTTGCAGGTTATTACTCTTGATATTAATTAATTTTCAATTTGTGGAATTTTCTCGGGCACCTGTAGAAATTTTGTGTCTAAAGCTAACCTATAATGTGTCTTTCTCTCAGGCAGATAGAACAAACTCTTTATTTGGAATTTTTATTCTGTGTATATTTGGCCATGTATTTATTATTTTTAATTGAGTACATGTGACATGTTGGATTTGATTTTTTGGGGGTGTGTTTTGAGAACAACTATCTCTGTTCAGGCAGAGCGCCAGGCTGTGAATACAACTGTTCAGGGATCTGCTGCAGATATTGTCAAGACAGCCACTGTGAACATTCAGAGACGCCTGGAAGCTTTCTCCTCTGTGATCAAGTCCCATGAACATCTGGAGAGCTCCTTCCAGAGAGATAAGACTGGTATGGTTGCCTCTTTGCACATTGCTGCAAGATTTTCAGTGTTACTAATGTTAATTAAAAAAAACCCAAAACCTAAAAACAAACCTGAAAAGGTTAGTGCCTTTGGGCCTAGAGGTGGAAGAAGTTTTATTTCCTGACACTGGTTAAGTCTGTGTTTAAGGGGCAAAAAAGTCCTCAGGAAGGAGGAAGAATGTCTGCTCAGCAAACTAAAGCAAATGTGACCAGAGACTCCAGTTACCTCAGAGCAGACCTTGCAAAGCTTGGCTGTGAGAGTTCGTGTGTGATGGGGTCTGTGATGCCACCTCAAAGTTGTTCAGAAGTGGGAAGGAGGAACTGAGCAGACACTCTGGCTTCAGAGGCAGTGAAAGAATTGAGTGGGATGACTTCTGGTTCCAAAAAGACATATTTTGGTTAGAATTAAGCCTGCAATTTGTTGGCTGGAATTTGATGTACAGAGACTTCACAAGAGTATTATATGAAGCACTTATCAACATAAGCTTTTTCTGGCTGCAGATAGCAAAGCTGTGCTGGGGTGCTCATTCCCAGAGGAATGCCACAAAGACTTTTTTTTAGCTTAATGTAGATGGTGTTTTGTTCATCAGGTGTATTTTAGAAAGACTACTTAAGAAATGGAGAGCTATATTTCTTTGATAGTTCTTATGCTTCATTTGAAACATGAAGGTGTCTTAATATGAAGAGTCTGATTTGGAAATTAAATAATTGATTACCAAACCTTAAATGTGTCGGGGAGTTTATTTTGGAGAGTCCAGATTCAGAGGTCAGCTGTGAGTAGAAGGCACATGCTTGGCAGAGCTTCCCACCCCTCCTAGGAGCAGAAGCTACTGACCTTTGGCCAGTGTAATTGTAGAGAGGTGAGTAGAGATGCATTTGTGACAGTTTCCCCTGCTCTGATACTGAGTGTTTCAAGAACTGGAAGGAATTCTTTTTCAGCAAGTTAGAAATGCCTGTGCCATCAGAGGAGCATCCTGCGTCATGTGGCTGCTTCGGCATTGCTGCTTCAGTGTGAGGATTGTTTGAGGAACTGATGATGGCTTGAAACCCTTTCTGTGAACTAAAGTCTTCCTGTTAACTAACCTGAGAAATAAATAACTTTTGAGTCTCTGTGTGTGAGGTTGTGTTTGTTTATTTTAAAACACCAACAGCTTTTAGCATGGAAGGGTTTGTTTTATTTTTTGTCAGGGAAGGCCCACCAGGATCTTGGTTTTGTCAGCTGCTTACTTGTTTATTGAATAACTGCTCTTTTTTTCCTTCCTCAGTTCTACTCAGGAGCTACAGTTTCAGAAACTGCATTTTGCAGGAGGCTGACTGCTTTCTTAAACTAACCATTAAAATGTTTCTTTTTAGAAAGCAGAATCCTAATTCATTGCCAGAGAGAATGTTGTAAACTAGTTTCTGATTAAACTTTGCACGATTTTGTTTAAAATTTACGTTCAAAACAGATGGTTCTGGAGACACAACTGTCTTTTGTTTCTGTTCTGATTCATATCTTTATAATGTAAGGCTGAAATGTGTATATCTAAAATACTTTTCATTAACATTTTTTCCCTCAGTAGCTGTACAAATATTGATAGAATAGCCATGATTTGTGGTTTTGTCTGTAGGCTTTTTAATTTTCAAGATCCTCACATTCTTTTTCTCAGCATTAGGAGTGTGCAAAGGTTTTTGATACAAGAAACACACTTTTGTATGATGGTGCCTAACCAACTCTGCTCTTCATCTGTGTAGGAAGGTTGTCGAGGAGGAGGAACACAGGGATGTTACATCCCATCAGAGGAGCCTTCTTTATCCTCCAGCTGCACGATGAGCTCCTCTATGAAGTTGCAGAGGATGATGTCATCCAGGTACAGCCCTGTTCAGCTCTACTGTTACTGTATTTCAAACAAGCCTTCCTTCTGGGAGCTCACATTCTGTTCCCTGGATCCCCCTTCCCGGGGTGCTGAAAAGTCTGAAAAAACAAAGTTCAGTTGGATGAAAAAACATGTTTGCATGCTTGATCACTTGATTTTTAGATTCAAGCCATCTCCATGGCTGAAGTTTATATTCAGCGTGTGCTTTGTTGCTTGTAACAGCAGTTCATGCAACTTCTGTGTTGGCTTGATGAGTGCAGTGGCTTAGTGTTGTTGACAGGTGTAGGGGGAAATGTCTCCTCATCTGGAGGTATTTTTGCCTCCCTGCTTATGCTCTGGTGCCTAACTCAGAAGATGTTTTAGAACAGCTGTGGCTTGTACTCTGTGCAGGGAAAGGAGGATTCTGTCCTTTTGGTACTCATTTCCTCATTCCCTACCTACTTGTCTTCCTGCTAGGAGCATTGTGGTGCTGGCTGTCAGCAGAATAGGTACAAGAAATGTGCTCTGTGGTTTTTAAATGCCCTTAATGTCTGTGTGTGCCCTCTTCCTCCCTGAGGGCACTCCTGGGCCTGGGCACAGAGGAGTCTGTGTGCCTGCTCTCAGGGGCAGGTGTTTGAGCTGGATGTTGGCAGCTCAGTGCTTCCCAAGTCCTGAGCACAAGCACAGGGAGGCTCCCAGGCCATGCTTCTATATGTTGGGGTGCCTTTCTTCCACTTCTGCACAGGCACATCTCTAATGACAAAAGGTCATCTCTGATGGCAGTCAGTAACTCCTAGTCTGACAGAGCTTTCAGCAGTGCTGACTGGCCTGAGCATTCATGTATATATTAATAAATATGTACTAATAAAAGTATGAAGAATATAAGTGAGTACACTTATTAATGATATAGATACGTTAATGTAAATAAAAACAAAAGGTTTGATATTTTTGTCTTGAATCTCAGCTCAAGCTTTTTCTCATTTTGCCAGCTTTGTGCAGACATCTGCTGCTTCAATCTGTTTTTGAGATGAAAAGGCTCCTAATATTCTTCCTGTGGAAGATTGAAATCCCCTGAATATGGGCTTTAACATCTTTAGATACTGACTCCAGTTTATCATGGTATTCCCAGGAGACCTGGAGACAAGTGAATGGTTTTACTTATTATTTATTGTATTCTATTAATTTCATTAACTACTTCAACTTCGAGAGCAATTATTACCAGCTTTTCTAACTTCCTTCAGATATATTTCTCCATAGATTTTTTCTGAGCAATTGCTAAACCAGCAGGTTTTCCTGTCTCCCCTGCAGCACAGCTGCTGTCCCTGGTTCTAGGTGCAGCAGCCCTAACTGGATGTTCTTTGCTGATGCCATGTGCTGGACTTGGAACCATTCTCAGAGAATCTCCTTCTGTAGGGTTCATGTTTCTTTTGATCTGCTGGGCCCCAAACTCGATCAAGACTGGAGTGGTTTGAATAGAGTGGAAAATTGATTTGTGTGTCATGCAAGCAGCATTTTCTATGTTCCAAAATTTAATTTCCTTGTTTTCTCAAGGCAGTGTGCCTTGCTTAGGCCCTGTCAGTTTTTAATCTCTGATAACCCCATTTTTTTTCCTGCCCAGGCAGTTATTTTTCATCCTATTTTTGAACAGTAGATTGTTTCTGTCCTAATTCTCTACCCTGCTTCTTTCTGCTCTGTACTTGTCTGTGCTGAATTACATCCCATTTCAAAGCACTTTTCTAGGTTATCAAGATCATTTTGAAATGCAGTATGTAGGGGCATAGGGGCTTGGAAGACAAATCTTCCCCTAATTCTTCATGCTGTTGTAAAGTCTTGTGCTCTCATCTCCTCAAATCCTGTCCTCCATTCCCCAGCAAAAACTGTGGAGGAATTTCTGTGGTGGCTACCTGTGAGGAAATGATGAAAACACATGGAAGGGTCACACAGCTTGAATAGTTCCTCTGCTGCCAGGGTGGCTTCTAGCTGAGCTGAGGAATCACCATAATTCCAAAGCCTTTTTTCACTCTGCTGTGGAAAGGTTCACGGAATGGGTGTGGATTGAAAGATTCATTCAAATAAGCAATCCAGGACAGGCTGCATTCTGCATAGGTCTTGGGGGAGGAAAGGGAGTACCTTTGTCCAGGGCAGGTTTTTACAGTCAGAAGAAAAAAAATATGGTCCATTGTAATCCAAAAAGCTGGAGGAAGAAATAATTTCTGGTCTCCTAACTGTGTACTGAAATGAGTGTTTTCTTAGGAATACTTTTGGAGAGCAGAGGAGTTACCTCATCTGTTTACTAGAGGGCAGGAGTTGCCTTAACTAAACAGTGAGGGGAAACCTGGTCAGTATTTCTAACACCCACATGGAATGTGACATGCTTTCCCAGAGGTTTATAATTTGTGTTTCACAGAGTGCTTTTCAAGCTGGCACAACATGGAGGAGCCACCGTTCTTTGCTTCTGGCAAATTTGTTTTGTGTCTTGCTTTTGGTATATTGAAGTTTTCAGAACAAACTCCATGAAACACTTAGAGTTATGCAGCTGAGTGAAAGATGAGACTTTTCAGGACTCCCAAGTATTTAACAGAAAGTTAATCTTGGCCCCTTTTTTTGAGGAGTCTTAAACACTGCAGAACCAGTCACAGCTCTGTGCTGCATACAGTTTCTCCATTCATAAACACTAATCAGGATTTGGTTGCATTCCCATCATTGGTAAGTCAGTGCAAATAAATGCAGGACAGGATTCCAGGTGTCTGTCTGCCCCAGACAGAAACTCAGAGAATTGAAGCTGTGCATGTGTCTGATGTCTGATGTTTTCTCCTAGGTTGCTCAGATCGTGAAACATGAGATGGAAAACGCCATCAAACTCTCAGTGAAACTGGATGTTAAAGTGAAAATTGGCCCCAGCTGGGGAGACCTGCAGGACCTGGAGGTGTGACAATGCTGTGCAACTCTCCCGTGTGTGTGGAGGCAGAAGGCACCACGGGCTGGGCAGGACCAGGGCCTGTGATCACCTGCTGGCAGTGTGATCCTCCTGTGCTGTGTTTCTACTGGCAGGGTACCAAGCAGCCTTCTGAAACATGTGATGGAGCTGGTATGAACTCACCAAGCCAAACCCTTCAGAGCTCAGTCAGAGCACTGAAGCATGTTTACAGAGCTGTGAAATTATTAATTGTTAAAAGAAGGATATTTAAATGAATTCTGTTAAAGTGTGCTTGGTCTTGTACAAACCCCCAAAGCCTAATGAATTTATTACGATGAAATGAGCTGGATTACGTTATTAAAACAAGGTGCAAACATAATTTGACGGTGCCTGTGTATAATTGTCTAGGCCAAAAAAAAGTCATTTTGATTGCACTTGATGTAGAATTTTGCAGCCTCTGCCAGGATTATCTACTGATGACACTCAGGTGCTGAAGTGGCTTTACAGTTGGCTGGATTTCTCAATGAGCAGCTATGCAGCGTTCACAGTGAGTGGAGCCTGTGCTTGGTTGGCCTCTGACTTTTAAGAAAGCATTTTGGTGACTAACTGCTGTAATTCATCCTACTGCTACCTTGCAAACTGGCCTCAAGAGGGATATTATTTGGAGTTAGTACAAAATCACCAGCAGAAACATTTTAGAGAACGAAGCTCAATGAATTGGTTAAAAACTTCATGGCAATGCATATTTTTGTGAAGAAGAAAACAATCTCAGTCTGGCCAGCTGACATGGTAGCCTTGCTTGGTGTTTGAGGTCTGGTGTGTTTGAGAGTTGTTGTTACACTGTGCTGGGTGACCTGTGGCTCTTCTTTCAGAGACCATTCTAAGGAAGCCTCACACCTGCCTGTTTGCAGCCCCACTAAAACCTGCTCAGATTTCCCCCACTCTTTGCCTCAGTGTCTTTGGATCTGACTCTATTACCAGGCAGAAAGTTTTCCTGGGAGTTTGGGCTCGTCAAGCTGAGCTGGGATCAGATCCTTCAAAATAAGGGGCAAGGAAGGAGCTTGCAGGGAATTAATCTGCCTCTATTTGGCATTACTCTCCCCACTAATACCTTCTGGTCTGGCTAAATCTCACATCACAAGTTTTCATTTCCCTTCCAGACAGTTGTGATGGTTACACAAGTTCAGCTGCTTTTGTTAACTTCACACAATGCCTGACCTTGAATTCTGTCATTTTCATCGTCTAGCCCTTGTATTTTACAAGAAAGGGAGGACAAGTGCCTTCTGTCATCTTCCTTATGCCTCTAATTATTGTATCATGTCTTTTTTCTGCAGTTCCTCTCTAATGTAATCAATCTCCATCTTTCCATTCGTGCCTCCGGTGAGAAGTTTTCAAGCCGCTAATTATCCTTTCATTTCTGAACTTCTGCTGGGTCCTTTTTAAGCACAGTACTTTTGAAGTTGCTTTTTCAGCCTGATCTGAGAGGATGCACACTTGGCTTTCAGCAGCCTGAGAGGGGGCTCGAGATCATTCACTTCAGATGCGGCGCTTTTGGCAGGGCCATTATCCTGACATCAGAAGTAGCCGGCACCGAGGGCTGGAGAACACAGGGAGTGTTCAGAGATGTTCATGGGGCCTCCTTACAAAAGGCTGCATGCTGGACTCTGATCCACCACCTGCCTCTTGTGCAGCAAAACAGTCACGTGGTACTGAGCCAGAGCCCCAGATGAGGCTGCCTTCACTGCCCTTCTCAGCACTGTCTTGGCCTTCTTTCCTGTTCTGTATTCCACCTTACATTGAGATTTTTTTGTTTGCTTCCTGCCTGCTCTATGCCATGGCTTTCTACGACATCTGTCACCTGATGGCTGAGCTCTTTATCTACAGCATTGTCTTTTTTCTTACTTTATTAAAGCTTTTGTTTTTAACAGATCTGAGCTTTGGCACCCTGGTGCTTGACCATTTGTGTTCTCTGCCTGTGAGCATGCTGGCTTGGACTCAGTTTATATCCACATGGCCTAATGGTTTCCTGTCCTGGGTGTCCTGTAGTGACACACCTGTGCCCTATTCCAGGCCTCACTAGGGCAGCTGTCATTTGGGCTGCTTGTTCCTTGGCACATTACAGTATTTCCCTCCCACACACTGCCTTCAGAATTTCCAAAGGGTGGATCTCACACATATTTCTCAGCAAGCTCTCTAGAAGGGGGTGATGCTAATCAGTCAGAGGATTAACATGTACCCAAACTTATTTTGACTAACAAATTCAATGGGTTCATTTTAATTAAGCAGTAATTTGGAGCAAATGAGAAGATAAGAGGTAGCCACTGTGGTATTTGAGTCATGTTACTGGGACTGGCTTTGAGCTGTTTTCTGACTGCTGCTCTTTACATTGCTCAATTTTGATTAGACTTTAACTCTTAGTGAGACTGAGCAGTGGAAGCAGAAGAAAGCTAAGTCAGGTAAGCAGAGGCACTGTCCAGAACTGCAGAAAAGAGTTTATGTTGTTTTCTGAAGGTGGTAAGAAGGAGCCTGGCTGCTCACATTACTTACCTGTTTTTGCCTGTAGGCTCCTTTCCCCACACCTCTGCTTGGCTGAAGGAATTTTATTAATTCAGGACCTGATAACCAGAGTGCAGGTTAGTCTCCGTGTAGTGAGGATGGGATGCATCTGGTAGTGTTTGTTCATCAGCTTGTTTGTGTGTTTCTCTCTTCTCAGCCCATTCCAACCTCCTGTCAGCCGGCACAGCCGGGCACAAGGACAGATGAATGCTGCAGAAGGGATAAGATTTCTGTTTGTTAGCAGCCTTGTCCCTTGGTGCACACAGAACTCCTACTGCAGACCAGCCCTGCACTGCCCTTGTCTGGCTACTGCACCAGCAGGGATGTGTCTGCCTGCCAAAAGGAACCCACTTGGGATGCAGTCCTGGCAAACGGCTGTGGTCACTGGGAGTGCCTTGTCTCACATGATGGGAACCTGCAGGACCCAGCTCCTCACAGAGAGAGCCTGTCCCCTGGGGCTGCTGGGCAGCCCTGGTCTGGTTGGTTCCCATCTGCTTTCTGCTTAAAGTGACTCAAATTTGCATTCAGCTGGCTACTGGTACAGGGCAGAACTTGCCTGGCCTTGGGAGCAGGAATGGCCTTTGATGTTTGCTGCAGCCTCTTGGTCCTTTTCCTTACATGCAGACCACAAGCTTGTTTACCCTTGGTCTTTCTACTGCAGCTTTCCTTTTGTCCCTGGCTACTGGATGCGGTGACAGGCAGGTGACAAATAATGACATTTTTGGTCCTTTTGCCTTTCTCCCGTGCTGCTTGCATTTCAAGAGAGTTGTACATTGCCGACAAGAGGGAGATGGGAGCTCAGCACCCGTGGCTGACATTTTGAGCTTCTCCTGGCAGAGCAGCTCAGCCGTGCTGCTGGGAAGAGCCCACACTGAGCTTGCTCCTGCCCTTCCCAGAGCTCAGCCCGTGGGTGGCAGTGTTCACCCTGAAGTGGGAGCGACGGGAAGGGGGCTCTTGGTTGGCTGCTCGCCCGGGTCCAGGGCTGCTATGGCAGTCGGGAGCTCCATGTGAGTTCCCTGCAGTGGAGCATGGGAACATCAGCTGGGCATGGGTTCTGTCCTGGCAGGACCTGCTGGAGGAAGGGAGGTGACCATCCCCACCCCAACAACCACGGCTGCAATTTCTGTATTCCTGAATGAGAAGTGTAAACTCCAACCAAAGGCTTTACACAAACCACGCACCTTTGAAATACTGTAAAGAATCTAGGAGTAGAAGTTGGAAAAAAGGAGATTAGACCAACTAGTATCAATTCTTTCCTTTATTTTCTTTCCCTATTTTTTTTTTTTTTGGTTGTAATTTGGGTCTGGGAACAGCCTCAGTTTAGGATACCTTAGCTTTGTGATACTGATTTAGGATACCTGTGGAAACAGGACGTGGTCAGCACAGGAGTGTGTGGTTCACCCCAGATCAGCCTTCATTCTGAGAGACAGGTATGACTTGTTAACAACCCACACATATACTCAGCCCACATTTCCTTGACACTGAATCTGAATATTTGTTGCTATTTAAAAAAGTACAATGTTTGATTTGTTGATTTAATCACAAAACAAAACACATGAATGGAGACACTCATTTACGTGACTATTGCTTATACACCTAAGAGGAAGAGGTGACTATGAATGTCCACAGCCAGTTCCTTCAGGAGAGAGAGTGTGCTCTTACCAGACCCTTCCAAGGCAAAAAACCATTCAAGACTGAAAAATACTGTGCTTGAATTCACCTTTGGGCTTTGGGAAAGGATGGATAGGGCAGGGCCCAGGCTATTTGAGGGGCATAATTAACCAAAAACGAGCTTTTTGCCTGTGCTACAACACACAGTTTATATATGAAGGAGGCCTGGGTTGGATGCAGCTCTCAAATGGTTTCTATTGGAAAAAAAAAAGGTTTCTATGCCCACCTGCATTATGCACACACTGTGGTGTGAAAGGGATTCTGGAAAAGGAGTATAAAGTGTTTCAGAGAAGGGTTTATGTGATAATTTTATACAATACATGTAGTAAATAGAGTATTTTTGTTACACATTTATGTAACAATCCTGGTACTGTGGGGAATGACTAATTGACGTAGATAGTTGAACTGTAGAACTGTAAAAAAAAATGAAACCCTCTTCCCCCAGGTAATTATAGAAAACAAAACCTGATTCTCAAAATTTCAACTGTCGTGTCTTTTAATTCAAGATTTGCAACTGAAATTGAAGCTCTAGGAATGGATTTAATTTTTTTTATTAATAAAGTAGCTTGTACTTCATTGAAGACTTGCCAACTCTGCAGACTTATAAATAATCTAATTTAATGCATTTTCTCTGTCTATCTACAGCACTAGACACAAGATTACAAACATCTGGTCAAACCCAAAGGTGTGTGTGCTGTTGGAAGTTCTGTGTAACTGGTTTTGGATGTGACTGTGACAGAGCTCCTGGAGAGAACGTGAGAGAACAAAGTATCTAAATGAACAAACAGCATTTCAAACAGAACTAATATTTCCAGCCAATCTGGCCTGGTGTAGCTGAGGATTGCAAGGCTGAAGATACATCTAAGCTTGGATTTTGCTTGAGGTGGTGCTGTCTGAGTGGGAAAGGTGAAAGCACAGAAAGATTTCAACATCCAGTGACAGCCAATGTCCTTGATTTTCCTCCAGCCAGTCCCAGTCCTACAGTCTTTCTCAGAGTCAGATGCTGGCTCCTTGCTGGGAATGCTGCAGCTTCATGCATGCCTGTCACTGACAGCCTTGAGCAGTGTTCAGGGCAAGCCTTGCAAAAATCCCACACTCCCCCTCATCTCACAATAAATCACCTGGGCAAGAGTTTTTCCTCCCTCATTGCACTTTTTAAGTGATGGGTTTTTTCCACATACATGGTAAATCTTCATAGAAAGCATTTAACAGTGTGCACTAACAAACTTATACAACATATACATTACATATATATATTATATATATAGAATGTTCTATATACAAACATATACAACTTTTTAGATCTCTACAGACTACAAGAAAATTAATAATTATAGTCACAAGTGGTGAACTTTAACAGAAACAGTAATTGGTAACTGTCTGGAAATATGTAAAATATGTAAGAGTGGAAAGCTGTGACCTGATGGGGAATACTAGAGAAAAGTTGCTTAAAAGTTTAGTATTAAAAATTTTAAGTTTGAAGGCTGCTAAATTCTCATTTCTCTGTTGCATAAAAATGCAAATGGAAATCAATTGGCAGGGTTGTTTTTTTTTTTCACCCTGGTGTTAAACTAGAGACTGTTGGCAGCCAGAGTCAGTTTGGCCTTGTGCAGAAGACTTGTTGAGGACACTTTTCTCTCTGTGTGAGCTGCAGTGATCAGCAGTTAGAAGCTGCTCTTAAATTTTCTTCAAAGATCCCATGATTCCAATCAGCCTGAGGAGCTGCTTCTGACTGCCACACACCAGGGCAGAATGGGAAATTAGCTGGCTGCTGGACAGTTTGAATGCTGCCCCACATGATTTTGTTGCCCAGAGACCAGTGGGTTTGGATTATAGGCCAGAGCACAGGCCTGGTGAATACAGATTTAAACTGAAGATCAGATTGCTTTAATCTTCTCCTTTATTTCTCATTCTTGATGCCTGGTGAGAGCAGTGCTTCCTCACAGGACAAGTGGTTACTTCTGTGACCCAGCCCCTGGAAGGAATTCCCCAACCCAGTTCCTACTGGCATCAGAGTGGCAAGTTTGGCATATCCTTACACACATACACACAGAGAAATGCTCTTGGGTCATGGGCAACGCCAATTCCTTAGCTCTCAGCAGAAACCCAGGCATCACTCCGGCTTTGACCTTCTTCCTCGCAAGTTTCTACAGTTCTGACAACACAGAGCAGTTGTTTCTCCTGTGCCAGAGGAACTTGTGGAGTCTTATTCCCAGTTGAGCTAGACCTGTCAGGGTTTTTGCCTACAGAAAAATGTAAAAATCCTGTAAATAATGAAATTCTATTCTGCTACAAGGGGAATTTAAAACTTAACACCTCAAATCTCTTCCAACACTTTAACTTGTACAGTGGGCCAATTATGAGGCCACACTTGTGGATGGTACAACTTCCTGGGCTGTATTTTATTATAGGTAAAAGGAAGGAGAAGGAAAAGACATCTTTGAGAGGGATCATCTGAACACTGATGATACAAACACCAGTGAGTTAAGGTCTAGGTGGGAGGGGGATGGTGCCTGTCTCCATCAGTGTCCATCGGGATTCCTTGAAGGGACAGAAGATGTTACACTTCTGTAATAGAAAAATTTTAAAGGCTGTTTTTCCACCTTTTCCTCACTTTCTTTTTTTAATTTGAAACGTTGTCCAGATACATGAAAACAAACCTTCAGTGCCTTGTTTTCAATCCAATGTTGGAAAAATTTCTAACCTAAGAGTTGACCTGCGTGGCAGTGAGTCTTGTAGGACAGGGTGGAGCATTCCAGCAGGATAGGCAATAAATCCAGCTTACTGTTCTCTTCTGTGGCTGCAGGTTGCAGAGTTTTCTGCAGCTTTCACTGCAAAAAGCCAAACAAGTCACTTGGAAGCAGAAGCAAATTACTTTTAGCAGTGTGAGCAGAATATAAATTGCCACTCACCCATGCGGTCACTTTCTATCTGTGTTCCATACGTCTATTGACAATGGTTTTCCATGCTCCTCCCTGCCCCTCTGTGTAGTGTTCCTGCTCTGATCTCTCTCTCTCACAGGTTTTGGCGGGGGTGGGTTTCTGTGCAGGTCTTCTCTCCTAATTTCAGCTGAGCACTTAAGCTCTGCAAGCTGCTGAGCAGCCTCTGTGAGCAGTGTTTGATGGGACTGTGGTTTCCCATCTTGTCTTTCCTAACCTGAAGAAATGCCTTCCAAAGCTGGTTTTCTACTCCTGCTATTGGGAAATAAGGCAACTAAGTGATACAGATTTCATGGGGATGAAAAGTGCCACGGCCCCCTTCAAGGACAACAGATGAATCGAGAGCACATTTTAAAAAGTACAGATTAGGATCACGTGTCATGTGCTCTGAATTGCAAATAAACCATCTATGCACATGTCTTAATGATCTTTTTAGAGAGTGCCTGTCCAGCTGCCTGCAAAATCGTTAAATTTTGGGGATAAGATTTTAAGTTTATTTATTTTTCTGGTAGGAGTTAAACAGCATTGCTTTTGAGCAAGGCTTCACAAGGGAAATAAACAGCAGATAAGAAAATGCAGCTCAACTCATTTTTATGTGGAGAACAGTAGCAAACATGCTTGAAATGTACTGGCTTTTTATAATGTTGCTTTTAAAAAATAAAGATTTTTGTCATTTAAGGTGTTTGTTTTTTTTTTTCTCAGAATAGAAATAAATCCCATTTTTCTTCGGTCACAACATGCTTCCTTTTTCTCTTTTTTTTTTTTTTAAGTTGGCAATTAGTCATGCAAAGTTTCATAAGTGCATTAACATTCGAGTTTGTACAGAATATTTTTACCAGACGTACTCCCCACAGTTCATACCTACAGCTTCTGAAAAACTACATGCCACAGTGATGGTTGAGTTCCTTTTGGGAAAACGGAGTCATGAGTCAGCTGTTGGAAAGACCCTCATGATTCCAGCTTCTGTCCCACGGTCTGTAAAATTTCTCCTTGACGTCCACTGTGATGAATCCAATAATAGTAAGAGGAAAACATCTTCTAGGAGAAAAAACTGTCTCTGGCCGGTGACTGGTAGATTTGGGAATAAAGGTTGCTTCCCTGAACAGTGTTCTTAATAAAGCCACAAGCAGCTTCTTTGAAAGTCTAAAACTGGTACCACTTTTTGTCCTTGTATTTGAGCATCACCTACAGAGATGGGAAAAAAACCCAAACAAATGGCAATCAAACATCACCCTGCATATGAGAGACCACACATGCCCTAGGCCCATTAACTGTCAAACTTCAGAATTAATAAATGCAGAACAATGCAATACTTCACTAACAGTGTCAGCAGATCTTGAGTCCACTGAGATCTCATATCTAATTTCTTAGATATAACATTTAAAAAGTGTTACCTGCTATTGCTGTTTTTAGTAGATTTTTCCTGAGGAGCTTTAACTACCTTTCTTCTTCAAAAATTAAAGCAACTTGCTTTCTATAGGAATAAAAAGACACTTATCTATGGAGCATAGTGGATATGCCCTGACTATATAACTTCTTTCATTTCAGGGCACGTTCTTTTTTTTCACACTTACAAAAGCCAATAAAAATGTAAAGGTCTTGTCCAGAGATGTGATGCACATTAAATGAAAAACGTGCATTTTGGGAAGGATGCTTTGATGTTGTTTTACCTTCAAGAAAAATCACTTTAGTTTTCCCAGTCTTAACAGCGTGGGATGGAAAAGCTTTCCATTTCCAGCTCCAAGCACAGAAGCTATTCCTATTCCTGGCAAGGCCTGTTCTACATAACAGTACCACAGGGCTGTACTAGTAATGTTCTCTTCCCAGTAAGATCTGTAAAGGTTCCTATACACTCATCCACCTACCTGTTTTCTGCCCTACTGCAGGGATGGGCTGCATTAAGTGGCTTAAAAAAACAAATCATAACGAATTAGTGAGAAAGGCAAGATGAGAAGTGCCATGTTCTAAATTCAGAGGCTAACAATGGATGCTCATTTCTGGAAATGTGAAAGGAAGGGGTGTGCAATGGCAGTTTATTTTTGGCACTCTGATAGTTTGGGAGCAGGAACAATGCCGTGCCAGTTCACATAAGCACACTTCCAACACCATGACTGTATGAAGGAAGAGAAGGGCACTTGGCTTTCCCAAAGGGAAGCAAAGGCTGGCTCGCAGGGTTGGCAGCTCCCAGTCCCAGGACGTGGGTGCCAGGGCTCCTACCTCGTGTGCATGTTTGGAAAATGCCTCTGCGCTGGCCATCATGCTGGCAGTCCTTTCATCCAGCTCGCCCAGCTTCTGTCCCCTCTCGTCCAGGGCAATGCGCGCACGAGTCAGGTCCCCAATGACCCCGCCCGCGGCTCCTCGCACGCCTTCGATCCCTCCTGATCCAGGGATGTGCTGGGCGAGGCTTCGAGAGGCTTTCCCTGCTGTGGCCTCCCCAACTGCAAAGGAGAAATGGACAGACAGACAGGGGTGAGTTCCTGGCCCGACTCTGTCAGCGCTCCTCAATCTTGAGCTGCAGCCTTGCAGCAGGGACATCACTCGAGGGGTGCGTGGCACACGTGGAAGGCTTTGCTCTGCCACCATCACATCTGCAATGCAGTCACGTGTCCCCCACTCAGCTGATCAAAAGAAGCTGCCAAGGGGAAGAAGTTATGGAATGGCAGACAAGGACCCTCCCCTTCCTCCACTAGGTCAACTTTCTCTTTTCATCAATCACCTAAATCCTGTGAACTGCTCCATTCCTGGATGACAAGGGCAGGAGATCTCAAGAATGAATTTCTGCCCCAAAAACCCCAAAGAATAAATCACTCACAGAGCTCCTCTCTGTCAAAAGCTTGTCCGCTTCCTCCAAAAAGTCCTTTGAGAAAGCCTCTGTTTTGGGCTTCTGGTGTTTCCACAGGAGTAAACAAATCCCCAAGCATGTCCTAGTAAAGCCAGAAAAAAGTCCATGTAAAAGGTTACTGAGGTGAAAGTGGTTCTGCGTGTTTTCTTGATTTTCAACAAGCCATGTGCACTGGATCTTATCAACTAGTTTTAAAAGAGTCTGTTGTGTGAACAGTATGGTGTAGGTAATATTTGTGTATTCTGACAAATGCTTGGGCTAACTAGACTCACTCATGCTTTCAAAGGGACTTGGTTTGTCACTGCCCAGTCCCATGCTTGTTACCAGAGAAAAAAACTGCAGTTAATTCAGAATTAAAATACCAGTGATAAGGTCACATTTTGCTTAGAAACAGCAGAGGTGACACTATAATGGAATAAACAATTTGTTGTGCATTATATATTTTGCTTTAGTGATTGCCCAGCCAGGCTGGGCAGTCACTCTGCTTTCTTTTTATAGCACACCTGAGTTCAGTGCTTGCCAGCAATTCAGAGTTTGGTGGTTTGCCATTTAGCTGATTTTTTTTCTTTTTAAACAAAATTCATTACCTTCCTACAACCTTCCCTACCCCATTAGTGTACCATCAGCAATGCTAAATAAGCATCTGCTGAAGGCACTGCTCTGGTGCCACATCTTGGAGCAGTCACTCCAAACAAATGTCAGGCTCAGATTTAATTGCAGCAGTATCAAGAAAAGCTATCTCTGGAAAAAAAACTGATAGGAAAAGAGTGCAGTCCTGTTAGTGTTTGACACCAGGGGGCTGTGTGCACTGGGAACAGTTTCTGCCCTGTTACTCAGCCCTGTGTTTGCTCAGCCAAGCCTCAGCAGGGCAGATCCAGCTGCTGTGCTGCACACAGCGCTCGCTCCTGGGGGCTGAGTGCGGCGACAGCGCTGTGACTCATTGCCACTGCTCCTCTGCACCTGCTCTGGGGAGAAAAATTACTGCAGCCCTTGCAGCCTAAGTGGAGCTCTCATGCAACCCAGCTTTGTTTTCCCAGTTAGCAGGTGATACTGGGTCATCTGCTTTCTGTACACACATAATGACCATGGAAACCTTTTTTTGCATAAAAAGCCAAGATAAAAGCACCCATAGTCCAGCAGTACAGAGAAGCAAGGGCTGTCTTTCCTTTGCTTGGTAGTTGCATGATGCTGTTAAGGCTGGCAAAAAAAAAAAAAAATCTAGTTTGTAACAGCCTCTTGCTGTAGGTCTATAGTCTAAAATGCATCAGTCAAACCTTTAGATTATTTTAAAATTGGCTCCTTGCAAAATAATCTCCTCTCTGGTGCACAAAAGCTGGTGTGCAATGCTCGCTCCTCAAAGTGCCTTTTCTTTTCAGACTTGAGACAGACAGGGTTGTGATGTGAGTTGAGCAGCTCAGCACATGTTATTCCCTAGGGCATAATGAGTGCTGGCAGGACCATTTCTTTTATACTTCCATTCTGGTTCACTGCTAATTATACAACCCAGAACTTATTCCCCCTCTTTTTTTTTTTTTTCCTTTTATTATTCATGTTTCTCCCTGTAACGTCTCACAATTCTCCTCTTCAGCAAATGAAATTTTTATTTGCATTTTCATAGTAAAATAACCAAACCAAACCAGCCCATATCTAACACTGCAAAGACTTTTTGCACAAGCTGCTGATCTCTCTCTGTTGATTTGGCATCGTTCAGTCAGGACAAGTGGAGAGGAACTTGTCCTGAACAGCACTGCAGCACTGCCCTGATCAGGGCCCACTTACCCCTGGTGAGTGAGGCCACCATCCCTCCCACACACAGGCACTGGAGTGAGGTGTGAGCCCTACCTGCAGGTTGTCACACATCTCCTGGCTGTACGTCAGGCGCTGGATCTCTGTGGGAGAGCTCAGGTACAAAGCCTGCCCTTCGTTAGTGAAACAAAAGGTCCGTGCTATCCTCATGTCTGTGACAGGCAAGTAGTTGATGTCCAGCAGCGGGCGAAGGCTGGGCAAGCTGAGGAGAAGCAGATTCCCAGGTTAGTCACCAGCTGCCACACATGGCACACCTGCTCTGAGCCTGCATTTTAAACCAACACTTCACTTTATGCTCTTCACAACTGCAACAGTTAAAGTACAGATCTAAGCTGAAAATAATTTTATGCCATAAAAATGCTATATTCCCATCGTATTTTGTTTGCTTGCATGGAGAACTTTCAGCTGCCTTGCCTCTTAAGGCTTCTGCTACTGTCTGGATACGGGATGTGCACGTGGCACGGTGTGGCTTGTGCCACTTGGCTGGGTTGTTTGCAGGGCAAGGCCTGCAGGAACATCTGTACAAAAGGGCCTGGCAGGGCCCTGCTTCCACCCTGTGGACAAAGGCTCCAGCATCACCTCTGCTGTCCTCCAGCTTCCCCTGGCTTGCTGTGTTGGACAGTACTTTTCCAAATTTAAATGGCCTGCCCAGGGTGCAGCAAGGTGAAGGTACAACTACAGGGCTACTGCACAGTCAGCTCCTTGGGGGCGGGGACAAGGAAGGGAAAGCAAATGCTCTGAACAAAAAATCTTCAGAAGTGCCAAGAGTGGGACTTGGTACTTCACAAATGATAAACAGAACCCTTTCTATGGCTGAGTTCTATACTTCTCTTTAGCTGACCCACCATAACTCAGCAAAATTATCAGGGCTTTCTTTTATCATAGTTCAAAATCACCAGCCATCAAGTGTCACAGGTAGTGGATTACTAGGAAAAAACCAGGAGCTTGCTTTACTGCGCACCTGCCTGCCTTAACTCCCCATGTGGAGACAGCTCAAGGATGCATGGCTGCATCAAGGCAGGGAATTAAAACACACCCACCAGGGAGTTAATGCAGAGCATTAGGTACTCTGGAGCAAACACAAGTGGAACATGACAGCACTGTGACACCTCTTTGCTTAGTTTTGCCATGAGATTAGTTAGATAAGTACCTCAGTGTCATGATGTGCCCATTAGCACAAAAGCACGCCAGACAGACGCTGTTACAGAGGGTGACCACATCTGCTCGCAATAAAAAGGACGTTTCGGTGATGTTGTGGACATAAAGACATGTTTGGGAAGGCAATGAGAAGACTTTGGCTTGTTTTTCTGAACAAATGACTGCAAATTGATGATCACCCATATCCTGGGAGGAGGAAGGGGAATGCATGACAAGTTTCCTTTTCCTTGTTTTGTCACCGTCATCGGCACTGTGTGGGTCCCTCCAGACTTCATAGGGCCGATGTGTCAGTGTCCCCATGCAGTCCAGGCACGCGAAGGTCAGGACGGCCCCCTTCAGCGTCAGGACGGTGCCTGCAGAACAGAATTTCCTCTCACTGGCACTGGCACCACAACCAGACTGGCTGTCAGCACAGCACAGCTGACACCCAGCTTTTGAAAACACAGCACACACATCAATCCAGCCCAGGTGACAAGGCGTGCTTGCTCAGTTCTTTCTGACCACATGAGAAGGGGAACAAACAGCCTGCCAGTACTGGAAAGGTCTGCAGCTGATATCTCTAATGATGGATATAATACATGCTGTTGAAGATGGCCTGTTGTTTATCTCTACATTATACTAGTAGAATATTTATTCCCCAGCAGTAAAATTGCTCTAAGTCTGGTGACTTTCCAGCATTGTTTTTCTAAACAAACTGGGGGTGGGAAACCTCTGCTCCTGTGCATTCTGCATTTTTTTGTCCATTTTTAAAGCACATCCTGCTCCTCCTCAGACCTGACCTCTCAGCCCTCTATTCTCTCTGCTACACCATATGTCACTCACTCAGCCAAGGATCTTTCCTGGTACAGCAACCTGCCAACATTTTTGTTTCCTTTCCTGAACTCCCTTCTGCTTCTCTGCAGCTTTCTGATACTAAGGCAGCCAAACTGTTTCCAGAATCCCAGACAGAATTGCAAACAGGACTGTAATTTCACAATATGAAGGAAATCTGCTAATTTCCCCGTTCTCACAAGAAACATGTAACTTTGCCTGTCACACAAGGCAATCTTTGGAACTAACACAACCAAAGCATCTCAGTCCATGAAGTTGTTGGTTCCTCATGAGCATCTTTACCTGTGTGCCCTCCACTCAGTGAGTGACCAATGCTTGATTTTTTGAGACATTTCCACCCAAAAGGCCATTCAAAATCATGCAGCTATTGCCCCACTGCACCAAGACAGATAAAAAGCGGGAAAAGAGCTGCACCCTCACCACTTGGTGACACCATGACTGGCTCTGACTGCCGTAAGTCGTCGCTGGCAGGCAGATTAAGGGACAGGATTATGACCATTCCAAGGCCTGTTCCAACCCAGAGGCAGGAGGAAACAGCAGAGTCGTTCTTCCGGGCAAAGGACTCCATGAAGTACAGAGCTGTGATTGCCTCCTTTGAGTCCCTGTCAATACTGGACACGCTGGAGCTTCGGGAACGGCTGAAGGAGTTTTCCCTATTTTCTGCACAAATAAATACAAGCAAACAGACATGAATTGGTGCTCCGGGAACAGGCGCAAGCCTGCAGCAAATACAAACTCCCTGTAGGGTAAAGAAAAGAAAGTTTTCTTAACCTGAGCAAACATTCTGATCATAGCATGATACCAGCTTGCTGCCAGTGAATAAATAAGTGTGGAAAATGCTGTCAGACATCATCAGTTAGATCTGCATTAGAAATTAGCTGCCTATTATGGAGATTAGCATGGACTAATTAGAATTTACAACAGCCTTGGCTCAAAGGACTTGTTCTAAATAGCACAAAATCATTTCAAACCCATATGTTACCAATGCATTTAGAATTAATCCATGTATCTCATTGCTTCAGGACATGAAGGGAGATGCCATTACCAGCTTCAGAGTACATGTCCCCTGCTCTGCTCTTGTTGCCATCATTAGGACGTTCTAGTACTGTGTGACGTTCTAGTACTGTGTTCACAGCCATCATTTATTGTGAAGGTAACTGCTCCCTGGGGAAAAGACACCCAGCTGGACTGAACTCAGTCTCCAAAATGTCTCAGGGTACAAATCCACTCTGGCTTCCCAGGGAGTAAAGTGAGAAACCTGCTCTGTGCCCTTGGCAACAACTGCAGTGAGCTGGCACTGCCTAAGCTTTAGCAGGCAGCTTCGAGAACCAGCTGGAGACAGAGCTGTGCTCTCCCTACTGCAAGTGCCCGGGTACAGAGACTCTCTCTGAGCTTTTCAGAGAGACATAACAATGAACTGGCTAAGGTGTCTGCTTTGCTTTGCCTAGTTCCAGGCAGAAAGCATGAAGCTGTGTGAGGGAGCTCCTGGAATTATCAGGAACATCAGAGGCTATAAAGCACAGAGGGCTAAAAAGTTCCTGAAGAGTCAAGGAACCAGAGAGAAGATGGCAGTAGGGCTGGCTGCTGACAGTCCTTGCAAAACAACTTATGCCAGGGTTGCCATTTACCAATCTGTAGTTAAAAATGGGATCAGATCATTGGAAACCCACCTGCTCTTTTGCAACAATAATAACTGGAAGTGGAGAAATAGTTGAAGGTACTGGATCTGAGATAAAGACCTTGCTCCTGAACCTATCATTATGAAGCAGATCTGTATCTGGTATGAAATTGTCCTTCGTATAGTTCAGAAGAGAGTCACATCTTCAGAGCAAATAGAAGTGTCTAAAAAGAGGAATAGTTTCTGCCATGGTGGAAGAATAAAATTAGAAAATTACTTTCTCACATACACCAGCTTAAAATTGAGCTAATCCTCACATTGTACACATGGCTCCTGTGCTCCACTAGAGCAGCAGCTTTGCCAGTGAATCTCTTCCTCAGACAACAAACTGCCCATTGTGTTCTCCTGCCCAGATGCCCCAATGCAAAGTCATCCCTACACTGCAACTCCAGGGGAAGACTGGAGAGAACCAGTGTGAAGCACTGCTGGAACCACACCAAGTATTTCTGCATGTGCTTCTGCCTTAAGTGTTGGCACACAGGCTTGGGGCAGATTTTCCTGCTGCTCTTTCACACTTGGGCCACCTTCTGTCCTTTGAGTGCATCTGTAACTAGTCAAAGAGAAGTTTCACAGGACAGCTCTTCCTGGCACTTCAGTTCCACTCTCATGGAAGAGAAGCTTATGTCTACTTGAACTTCCAAGCACTGCCCTTGTCCATTTCCACTTTCATGTAGGCAACAGTTGTAGCTCTCCAGTTCTTTCTCAGCACTGCTCCATGTAGCTGCATAAACTGAGATTGTTGGCACATCTACAGACAAAGCTGCTAATACCTCGAGAATTAGTATCTCCCATTACCCCAAGTACTTTCTACTCCTCCTGCAGGGAACAAGTTGGTCCAGCTCCTTCCTGAGCACTGACAGCTGCCAGGTAAAGAAAGGAAGACAGTAATTTCAGGGCAGAAATCACCAGAGCTCCATACACACACACACACACACACACACACACACACACACACATATATATGTAAAAAGATATATATTTTCAACCAAAGGGTACCTAATCTTTAATAAAAATGCTATTATGTAATTAATCTTCTATTTAACAGGTGTATTAATATCACAGTCACACAAAATTCAAATATGGTGGTGCTCAAACTAAGAAAGATGTTGAAAGGACAAATGCAGTTAGTGTAGGCGACATACACAGAACTTAAAATATATGATGTGCCATTTGCATGTGTCATCAAGCTTTCTCCCTCCCTAAATTAACAAGAAATGTTCCTCACTCCTGTGCGGTACAGTTAACTAATACATCTTTGCAAAACTGACACTAACAGATATAATCTTTAGGACACTTCTGGGAACATACTGTGCCATTTTCTATTGAATACACTACTCAAACTGAAATTCTAAAGATCAGCAAGACATATGCCAAAATTTGATGTCATTAAACATATCTGAACAGCAAAGTCTGCAACTGCTATGGGACTACTGGCTGCCTCTAAAGCAAGGTAGAAGTATCTTCTCTTCCTAGATTTCAGGATAGAATTTAGTTAAGTCTTGTTCCCTGGGACTCTTCTCAAAGATATTCTACCCGAATGCTTCATCTAGAAAGCACAACATTGTATCCTGGAGAAACACAAAAGCACCTTCCTTGGGAAGTTTAAAAAATTTGCCAAATCTTTTGCTAGTATGATTTCTATGTCTCAAAATGACATCCTGTCTTCTCAAAGTTGACTTGCTAGCCTGTAGCAATCCTTTACCCAACCACCATATTCCAGATTTTCTGTTCTATTTGATTTTTCTCACTCTGCATGATGGGTGTAGCAAGAATGTCAGCTACATCCTTCTGCAGGAGTCTCAACTAGGACCACTTCCTTGAAATGCAGGTCAAAGTTGGTTTGGACTCTTTGCTTCAGTGAGGGGACAGGACATTCACCTGCGAAAAGCTCCTCAGAAGTTTCTGTCTTCTCCTCCTCTGGAGAACACCCTGCTACATGGCATTGTTTCATAAATGTGCTCCTGTCTCTAGATTGCTTCCTGCTTTGAGGAAGCCCAGTATTCCCTTTTCTCTGAGAGGCACATATCCAACTCCCAGGATCCATTAGGTCTCACACAGCCCCTCAGACCACTACCTCCTTTTTCCTCTTCCTCTCACAAACCCAGATTTCTTGGCTTTTCTTTTCTCTTATAGAGGTCTCCAGGTTGTTTCTGCAGCTGGCAGCAGAAAGCAGCATCAGAGAGATCCAGTGGCCCCTGAGAGCTAAAGAGTGACTGTAATTTGGGAGATGTTGCTATTGGATGATGAACAGCTCTGAGCTCAAGCATTACTACCTGTAGTCAGTGCATTTCAAGAAGCTGCATTCCATAGGTCAAGGCCACACAGAATAAACACCACTGCTGTCCTAAGAGTAGCTCTGCTTACTTTAAAATGTTTTCATTCAGCCCCATCCTATGCATGGCTTGGGTTTGATGAGCTTCAGATGGAAACTCAGGAACCAACTTCTTTTGTGACACTGGACTGGTTGTTAAATTTGGGTGATGAGCCAGCAGCATACAAACAGAAGCTTTATGACTTAAAAGCAACCAAAACCCCTCTAAGTTGCTTCCCGCCTCATGGAGAAACACACAGGACACTTGAAGGCACACACAGGTTAAAAAGGAGGCTGGTGCTTTTGAGTCTGGCCTTTGTTCATCCCTGTGCGAGCAGCACAGGGCCGCTCGTCGTGTGAGCATGTTCTGATTCCAGGGAAGTGCTGGAGCACTGGGAATGCAACCCACTGCCATAGAGGCACATGGACTGAGCCAAACATCACCATAACCTTTATACAAAAGCAGCCCTGAGCAGCTGTCCCAGCCCCTTTCTTGCCTGAAACAGTGTTCTGCTGCAGTGCACTGGTGTCCAGGGGAAAATTTAATTTAGGGTTTGGGGGTTTTCTGAGAATTTAAAAGATCTTTTGTGTAAATGATTCCCCATGTTTGAACTGCCACCTGTACAGAGTAGAGATTGCAGAGATTTTTTTTTTCTTTTAACTTCCTTTTGCTTAGGAGAAATAAAACCAGAATTTCCTCACTTTCCCATGGAATTAAAAAAACCCCCAAGTGTATGCCGTGATCAGGGGAATGTTCTGACTTGTCTATTCTCAGGTGCACTGAAAGCTTTGTAAGGGGAACACATCCTCACATATCTTCCAGGAACACATCCTTAAATCATACCTTCCAGGAAATTGTTACTAGGATTTCTATAAAACAGTGGAATTAGGACTAACATAAAGTTATTTTATTTATGAAGTTAGGAATCAGGAAAATAGAAGCATCACTTGTTAAGAAGAATGAAAAAAATCAAACCTATCAGTAACAAAGATCAACATTTTCATAGCAAATATTTACACTCATTACTGAAGAGTTTTGCAATTGATTGTCAGTGTCCTGGACGCTATTTATAGGTTCTTCTCTGGTTTTAAAGTTATGACTAATTGATCTGTTTATGAAATATATACAAAAGTTGACCTTTTTGAAAGGGAGATCAATATCTTCTGGGGAAAAAAAAAGTGGAATGGTTTATATTCTCCTCACTGGGAGAACTCTAAAAATTTTAATCTCAAACACCAAACATAACAGAGGCCAACAGAGGAACTGTTGAAAGCATTTACCAGTTTAAGATCATCATCTTACATTTTAAGAGAAATCTATCATTTTCAAAATTATGTGGTCAGAAAAGCATTCAAAATTCTGAATGTCAAGGGAAATATACAGTAAAGGAATTATACTTCCAGCATGAATTCGTGCACAATAACATCACAGAGACACAGAGACCCATCCTGGTACTGATGGCAATGCTTCAGCAACACAGAGGAGGAAGGGGCAGGAAGTAACACATGTTTAGGAACACTGCACATTTGCTTGGCTATAAAACCAACATTTTAACAGCACTACTATAAAGTTGCATTCCACATAACACAATTCACTAGAAGGCAGCAGAAGCTGTCCTAAGCACAAATAATGTGCTAATAATCTGGAATTTTACTGTGAATCATTTCCTATCAGATCAACTTATTTAAGTTTCCCTGAAACTGTGCTGTGGATATGCAGCTTGCAGAGCATTCCAACCACAGTGGCTGTGTCTGTGCTCTCATGGAGCTCACAGCTGTGGAATGCTTGACCTTGTTCAGAGAAATATCTGAAACATATTGCCCTGAAGTTGCTACAATTAAGGCAGTGTAACCTGGAAAGTTTCATGGAATTCCCACTTACACAACACTGATGGAATGGATGGCAAATAAACGCTTGAAAGAGAAAGTAGATTCAAGACAGTAGACCTAGATCTTTGGTATTTTCAGAATATAGTAAAGTTGAGGCTTATGTTTTAGTTCAGCAAGTTTTAAAAACAGAAGGGAACTGTCAAGGGCAGAATTATTCTTCATNTGGTATTTTCAGAATATAGTAAAGTTGAGGCTTATGTTTTAGTTCAGCAAGTTTTAAAAACAGAAGGGAACTGTCAGGGCAGTTTTTCTTCACGTTGAAAAAGTAAAAATAATTTCTATAAAAATGCAAAAAGGTCTTTGCAGTAAGAATCTATCAAACTTCCATATTTAATTGTATGAATAATTTCTCTTGACTTACATAAGCAAACTGTCTTTACATTAACATCACCAAAAGCTCAATTTGGACTTAGTTTATTAGCTGGGACATACGGTTTTTAACCAAAGACATCACAATTTTCTAGAACTGAAAGCCCAACCTAAACTATCCATTCTGCTGAAGCATCTTTCATAACACTGACGGTTCGTGAAAGAACAACTTGTATAACGTTTACAGTTGGAAGTACCCAAGGATAAGGTGGAGACAAAAGGCATCATGGAAGATGATGAAGCCATGGCAAGGCAACAACTCTGCCTCCACACCTTTCTCACCTGCGCCACCCATGATGCTGGGGACCTCAGCCTCATCCTCAGGCTGTCACTGGAGTGAAAATTCAGAGATCTGCAAAACCTGAACCTCCAGGGGCACTGGGAGTGGAAGAGGTAGGCCAAGGGAAGTGACCATGGATATAGCAAAACACTCTGTATGAACCTGAAGTGATGGCCAGCAAGGAAAAAAAGCTAAATTTGAGTGTGCAGGGCATAACTCACCCTCAAATTCAACATGCCTAGAGTACAGTGTGAAATTAGCTTCACCTGGAATCAAATAATTATTTAAATTAAAACTGACTAAACTGATTAGACATTTAGTAACTGTAAGAACAACAGTATTTTCATTGAGTTGGTTGTTTTAAAAACAAGGAAAATTAGCAGACTCTCATAAGGAATCAAGTCGATACTAGTAGAACCTAACAGAAAACGTACTCCAAGGAAAGTAAGAAACACAGTTCCTAGATCTAGAACAAGTCTTCTCTGCAACATTTTATCCGCTCCTCTGCACAGACAAGAAATATGGTGACAAACAGCACAGTTAGTGGGGACTGTGGTTTACCATAGTGCCTCTTCAGTTTTTCCTGTTATGCAAGTCTTACCAATTACACTGATGGCAAAGTAACTTCCAACACTATCAAAACTGAAATGATTTACAGGAAGAATCAACATCATCAGCCCCTCCCTGAGAAATAAATCAATAAATCAAGCTAAGGGCTTTTCCATGTGCTATGACAGTCCAACTGTGAAAAGCCATGGCACTCAGGGGCCTCACGAAGCATGGCCCCAGGACTGCTCTGCCATGCCCAGGAGATCTGGTAAGCGTCAGACTGGCTTGGCTGCTTGGGCAAGGAAGCTTATCAGAAATTATCCATTCTGCAACACAGAGAGCATTGGCAAAGGGAATGTGCTGGAGAACATGAGCTGTTCTGAAAACCTGCCAGAGAAGCAATAACCTCCTCAGAGAATTCATTTCTGCAGTTAACTACCCTTCTGATCAAAATGAATCCCCAACTATCTTCCTTAAGTCAGGCTTCTGCCTTAGTAATTTATGTCCTGTCCTTTCCTCTAGAGACGCAGACAGCTGACTATTCCCCTCCTCTCTGCAGTACTCTGCCATGCATTTGAATAATTTTGTGCTTTTTTCACAATATTTTTTTAGATCAAGCAACCAGGTTCTTTTTCTGTTTCCTCAGAGCCCTAGGAAGCAGTGCCTTAAAAACCACACCAACCATCCTCTTGGCCATCATTATCTACCTCACATCCAGATGTGAGAGAGACTCAAGAAAAAGAAGAGCCAGCAATAAAAACAGAAACCTCCCTCTTCTACTCCCACCTTGCCACATGGGAAGGAAACCTCATGGCCACATTTACTCATCCAGTGCAAAAAAATCCAATGTGTTATGGATACAGCACTGCTGGAGACGGCTTAATAGCACAGCCATAACTGACAGGAGAAAAATGATATAAATTTTATATAAATTACACAGCAAACACTGCAATGCTCAGCATGACACCAGGTGAGTCTGCTTCCCCAGGCAGTGGCCTTTTTCCTAAGATAACTACTCAGTATCATGTTTCAAGACCTCAGCTACAGTACACTGAACTTACCTGAACGTTTCCATCAGGCTACCTAAAAAGTTTTTTTTAATGGCAATTTTCACAAATACATTTGATAACTAAGATAGTTTAAATTATACAGTAAATACCAAATACTGTGTATTTTGCAAAACAAATTGGACAAAATCATGCAGAAGAGAGAACAACTTATCCCTGAATACTGTAGGCATCCTATACATATATAGACACAAAAGAAAAACTTCAGGTATAAAAGTATACTGGATCAGTTAAAATGGAACTTGTGCTGTACTTGCCATAGAATTTTGATAAAGTTATTTAAAAAAAACAACTACTTGAGTGGTTCATTTTGCCAGCTCACAGTGACATTTCAATTTAAGTGTTCTGTACCAAATTTTATCTACATATAATCAAAAGAGTTGATCCAAAAGCTAAGTGCTGAAACTGAATTATTTTAAAGGAAAGCTAAAACAAATTCCAACTCTTTGTTCTTAGCATTCCTAGAAAATTACAATGCACAGCAAAACCTTGCTAGGATTCCTTGTTCAGATGCAGTTTTGTAACACCAATATGTAGATGGCTCTTCTAGAACAAGGTGATTAGGCTGGAGTAATTAAAAACTACAGAAAGAGGAATAAAAATAATAGTAAAAAAAGGAAGACAGTTCTCTACAGCTTCTGCTGGAAGTAAATGAATTTCCAAACACAACACTTCAAAGGAAAAACTCCAGTCCGTCTTTACTTTCTCCCCATGATGTATGATGGAACCACAGGCATACATATGTATGCAGAATGCCCAGATTTCTGTATGGATGCAGACAAGGAGAAAAAAAATAACAGACTTGGCCAGCAAAAGCCAGAGAGAATCCTTTGGAAAATACAAAATGGCTTAAAAAAGCAGCGTTTGGAAAAAAACCCCAAACCAACCAATAAATCTGAAAGACTTCTTATAACACACAAAGCAAAGAGAAATGTGTGCCAGTACATGCATCTGTGCACACATCCATGTACCCACCAGCTACACAAGTACAACCACACTGAGCTCCCTCCCACAGCAATTTTATTTTTATTCTTTAATGCCACCGTTTTCTTTAATCTAAAATTGCAATTAAAAATTCAAACGAAATACATGTTTTGTTTTCCTGTGCAGAAAACAAGCAGATGTTTGGGATCTATTCACCTACACTGCAATTCTTGATCAGGTTGGGTTCTCTGCAGATTTAAAAACTATGATGTTTACTCTTAGGCTGAGATGGACTATTTTGGGTCTGTGCCACAATACAAGAGGCAAACCAGTCGAGCCACACACTTTCCCCAGGAAACTAAACAAAAATTTAATCCCTATTTCAGTGTTTTTGTGAAGACCTGCAGAAAAAATTGGGTGCTAGTCAGACCCAGAGCTGAAACAGACTGAAACAAGAGCAGTGCAAATGGCTACAGCCCTCCAAGAAATCCACTAAGCTTGGAGACAAAACATATTCCCATTCTACAGAATGTTATAATCGGTCAGAATCTCTGTAAGGATTTTATTGGCTAAGAATAATTTACATTCATGCGTATTTTTTATTGTTGTTTAAGAGCACAGTGTTAACTTAATAATAAAAAATGTAGTTTATACTCTGTTCAAGAAAGTCTTATTGAAGAAATATAATCATCAACTCCTGAAATCTCAAAAACTTCCTTTCAAAAGGGACTTGAAGTTTAGATTTCAGAAGCTCAGCAATGGAATTTTCTGTATTTGTGGGTTTGTTTACAACACCGACAATTACTGATCTCAAGAAATATACTGCTTAATCAAAAGTGAGTGAAAACAAGGTTGTTTAAAATCATTGAACATGGAATCATAGAGTAGTTTGGGCTGGAATGAACCTTTACAGGCCACTTGTTTCCAACCCACCTGCAACAAACAGGGACAGCTCCCACTAGGTCAGGTTGCTCAGAGCCCTGTCCAATCTGACCTTGAATGTTTCCAGGGATGGGTCATCCATCACCTCTGTGGGCAACGTGTTCCAGTGTTTCACATTAAAAAACCTCTTCCTTATAAATAACAGTATGCTATTGAGAATTTGCAAGGTTCTAACTTTTTGCTAAAATTAGATATAGAATACTGAGGAACTACAGAATTTTTTACTACAGCCATTAGAGTGATGCATTTATGAAAGCAGAAGATACTGAGACAGCATGCAAAATTTCAAAAAGCATAAAAGAGGAAGATGAGGAGACTGGGAAAAACACAGGTTTAGGCAGTAAAAGCAATGATGCACCACTCCTCTGCTACTGCTACTTGGCTTTTGAATTATTCTGCTAAGAATGTGGGAGAAATATCAGCACTGTATGAATCTGAGCAGTTTGCAATATTTCAACCAGCAGACAACAAGACAACGACCCTGCCCTTCCCTCCCCCCTTGCATTTCCTTCCTATGATTCATCATTGCAAAGACATTCTTCAAAAATGTTTATCTATATTAGGAATCCTTCTGCAGAAGTAAAGAGGTGAGAGTCAGCAAAATCTTGGCAGAAAAATTTATTGTGTGAAAGTTTGTTGAAAATAGACTTGATGAAAATGCTGGAAATACAGTTCCTATTGTACCAGGAAGTCAGATTTGAGTAAGTAGAGTTTGAAATCCAACGCAAGGGGAGAAGATTCATTTATCATTCTAATATATATCTTACGATTACTTACCAAAATGTATTATCTTTCTAATCAAATCATATAGAAGAGGTTGTAAAGAGCAGAAACTGGAAGCATTATTAAAAAAAAAATCTCCAAGTATTATCAGTGCTTTGGAGACAGGCTTAAAAAAAGTAAGAACCATTTACCCCCACACAAAGGCTTATATTCTTTTAATGTCTAAGAGGTCCTTCTGAAATAGCAAACTCTAATCAAAATTGTACTCTGGTAGAATAATAAAATCCTACCAAATTCTAACCTGAAATGCTATCTTTCTGGAAAGGACATAAAATATCTATCTTGACTCACCTCATGAGAATATAAAAATAAAGGAAATAATTTCTTGAGAATACATCTATTTTTTGCTGCAGTATATGCTCCTAAGTAGCCAATAAATCCTTAGCAAAGAGCAGAATTTTTTCATTTTATTTTGGAACAGCTCAACCAGAAGGTTTTGATCAAAGCCACTTTCACATTAGAGAGAGAATTCTTATTCTCAGCATATTCTTTCCCCAACGTTTTAACTTCTCTTCCTTTTCCCTCACCCAGACTAAGAAGTTTTTCAAGCATCATACCACCTTCCACCATATTATTTAGTAGAAAAACCCTCAGAAACACATCAAAACACTTGACATAACAGTGTGTCTAGAAATTCCAGGTACATGAAGAACAGTGGAACGTCAGTCATTCCTGGCAGAGCAGGCAGTAGAGCTAGAACCCAAAAAACCAATACCACCAACTGAAAACTAGTTTAGACAAGCTGGACAGAAGGCTTTGCTTTACTGAGAGACTACAGATAACAGGAGAATTATTTTAGTCAACAGACCTGCTGCAAGGTGCCTTGTACACAAATCCACACACCCAAGGACAAACTCCAACCATGCTCCATCACATCATATGCTGATATAAATGACTCTGGAGATTGTCTGGCTCTCTCTTGGCAACAGTCATTTCACTGACTGTATTGAAAGTTATAATACTATTTAAGCAGTACTTTTAAATAGGAATTTTTAATGTCAAGTAATCCAATCTTCTTCTCAAGCCTGGAAGGAAGTTAGATGATTATCTCTGAAAGAGACACACTTTCATATTAAGCTTGACAGGAATTATAAACAGCGATGAACCACATGAAGGGAATCTTTCATGACACAGGTATGCAGAAGGCAATGTCATGCCATTGGAAGTATCACTGTATTACTAAATGTTTTGTATACAAGAGTCAATGGGGCTTTAGGGGGCTGTGGGTTCTGCCTGCCAGTGACCCTATTTACTCTGGGAGGATGGGAGGGAAGAAGAAAAAAAGCATAAAAGGATTAGGTAATACTGTGGCCTTGGCAGGTACAAATACTGCTGATATGGAAGTGGTATCTGCACATAAGAATTCTAGAAGAGTTTAGTACTACGTGGGATGAAGAAAAACACTCAGCAATAGAAACTACTGTGGCAGTGGTATATTTTCCATCAGGAGCTGTTATATGACAGTGTTACTTACCATGTTTGTGTGGCACATACAGAGAGCTATATGAAAGGGTATGTTATGTTCATAACCAGTCATTAATGTGGAGGAAAAAATTTGCTATTTTATGTTACCATAAAAAGTTAAAAATCCAATCTTCTAGCCATGTGCCACTAATAACAAAGATATTTGAAACAATTTGCATTTAGGACTGATATAATTCCCCTTGCTCCAGCCTCATTAACAGGTGTGGAAATTAGGGAGTCCTGGTTCCAGCTATAACTATGATGCAGCCACCCCTGCAGGTGGGTGGGTTAGGATCCAAATGCTCCTCACAAGAAGAGGATTAGGGTGATGGTGTTGCTGATTGCCTATCACAGTTTTAAGTGTCGGTTAGCTCAAGGCAATAACCCAGACAAGGATCCTGCTGATCTTATTCCCTTTCACACCCGGTGAGGATTTCACAAATACCTGGCAAAACAGTCATTGCCACCCACCTTCTGTGGTGACTGGGAGAGAAATCTCCATGCAGGCTGCAGACTGGGCTTTCCTGAAGGGGGGCCTGCCAGGCCCTCGGCGGTTTGCTCTGGACACATCCGCACTGGAAAGTCGTTTGCCTGAGCTGCAGCTCTGGGATGTTGGGCTTGTACAGTGACCATTCACGTGATCTGGAAAGTGAATGCAACAGATGCTAGGTAAAGTGTCAGCTCCCAGGTTTCAGAATGGAGGAGAGATGTATGTTCTGATACTTGAGAATGGGTTAAATCAGATCTTCTGTGAATAACTACTAATCTGTTTTACCAACCCATCACATGTATGTAAAAAATAACTCACCACGTGTTTAAGGTATAGTTTGAAAAAACCCAAGGGCCACAGAACTGGTACATGTCCTTAGAGCTGCAGATCTCACAGCAGTTTGCTGACCTATGCACAGAGGCATTTGCCAAGGTACTGCAGGTAACACTGGCACCCTGCTGTTGTGTCTCCTAAGAGATACCAAGTCAATTTGAATGTTTTCTTTCCTCTTTGCTCTCATAAGAACTGCAACTGTAATATACTACAGGGTAGAATTTAGAGCTAGACATCTTCCCTCCCTGTGATGCCTAGAAAGGCTGATATGGAACAGAGACTAGACAGAGTTAAATGGACAGAATAGATATTTATTTATACCCAAGTCATCACCTGACTCAAAGCTGCATGAAACAGGCCCCTGTCTGAGATAATTACAAAAATAGCCCTAACATTCCTAAGTATTTTTTTCTTTATATATCACATAGATTTATTTTACTTCTAAGGAAACTGACTGCTGAACAATTGATTTGTCTGCTACAGCTCTATAGAAATGAGGCCACGGTCAATCAGCACAGCACATATTGCTGTCTCATGGGGTGGGAAACAAAATACGCCTGCTTCAAACTCTTCCTACATTCATTCTTTGCCAACAGGTCTTTAAACCACAAGATCCACTGATCAGGGCTTGGATCAGAGTTCAAAACTGGACTGGACCGTAAAATATTCATGTGATATTTTTCTTCCTCTCATGCTGGGCAAGACAACATGAGGAGAATTACTGAACACAATTTCCCCTTCAGCATATGAAAGGATACACACCCAGGTATAAGTGAATTATTTTTGGTCTGCAGGTTATTTTAAGTAAACAGCAGGTAATAAGCAAAACAAAAGTTCAGATTCATGCAAGCACACTGAGTATTTTATTCAAAACTGTCAAAGTTCAAAACTATAGGTAGGAACAATCTTGGGGTTTCTGCCTTAATTTTAAATGTCAGGTTATTTATATCTGAGAATTATCTCAGTCTTTAAATGTCTGTATTTAGGTATCATATTCAGTCAACTCTCTTTGATTTGTATTGTATCCAAGGAAAAGATGAATGTTCCTGTACCAAGATAAATTTATTTCTTGGTTACCATGCCATGATAGCACCAGGGTACATGATGAAAAGCTATTTCTATATTCACTCAATATTCCAGTCCTATACTGAATACAGTGTATAGGGTGGTACATGTAGTCATTGAATGTACAAGTCATGTCCTTTCCATGTGAAAACAGTTCACTCTTAATGAACAAAAGTAGAAAAAATGTTCAGAATTATAGATTAGAAAGCAATTTAGTATCTGTACTGTGTAATAAAATAGCTCTGTAGGAGAAACAACTTCCATGATTCTTGTCATTTTTCCCTAATACATGGCTATTAACTGAGCTAACAGCAGATATAAAACTGATGTGGATGACTCATTCCAATTCCATTTTTAGTTAGGAAATTTTCCAAAATTTGCTGGAACTATTTGTATATTTCAGCAGAAAGTCCTTTGAGATTGGGGGCTTTGTTCAAGGACACAGGCTGACTGTTCAACCTCAGCAACAGACACATCCTCATCCACCTGCTTTCCTTCTTCAAAACTCAGTTTGTGGGCAGGTGTTTCAGCATGATATCTAATTATCTCCAGGGGGAGGAATCCTAGGAAGTGGTGAGGAGCATAACAGAGTCAAAAAAATCATATTTTATATAAACACCAACAACATTTGTGAGTCCTCTCCCCTGAGCATTGTACAGAATGGCCACAACACATCTAAATCCCTGTTCTCTATGCCACAATTTGAGAAAAATGCTGCTGTGTTTCTCTAAGCATGCTGGCTTGTCTCAGTTACCTTCAAAGGCCCACATGAAATCATCATTAGGATCAGGGCGCCTGAATCCCTTTAGCTGTTTCAACAATTCTTTTCTGAATAAGCAAAGACAGTTCCTGGGAAGAAAAAAAATCAGGCCTCATCCTAGAAGTTGTAGGGATATCCCTTCAAGTACTGAAGTTGGTGAAATATTAGTGTGTGCTATAACAATGAACAGAAGAGGGATTTCAGCGATCAGCTACAAACTTGTCTGTATTTTAACACTGTTCTGTTCCCTTGATTAGATACAACTTTTTAAAATGTATACAAGTAGAGATGCAGGTCTTCAAGCCTTAGTAAAAACACGTGCATTGTACAGAGAGTAAGACAATTATAGGAAACAGACTGTGATTGTTTTTTGTGGAGAAACTAAAAAGAATCCAGCAGATATAGACCACTCAAATCTATGAGAAAATTCTATGTGTGTACTTAAAATTAACTTCTCACATTTTTTAATGCTTTAAGCTCTGTGATAAAAAACAATTCTAAAGAGAGGTTATGTTTAAGAAAGGGTTCCTTACTGCATTGTCTGATAAAAGATGAAGCGTGCAAGAAAAGTGACAAGAAAAAAAGAAGTACTACTTCTCTACAGTGTACTTTCTAAGGGAGAATGAGAATGTTCAAGCTCTCAGCCTTTCAGAATGACTGCAATGACTCACTAGCCTCTGAGGCCAGAGTCACCTGACTCTCCTTTTCCATGACAGATGTCTCCCAACCACCCCAAAGAACATGTACAGGAGGCTTGTAAAAACATGGCTTTTTTTCCAGCTTTGTTTGATTTGTAAGGAAAAGCAACATTTTTAATTTTGTCCTTTCTGGATTACTGTTTTTGTCACATGGTCACTGGGGCTCTTCTCAGCTCAGAAATATGAATTGATATAGAGCATCAGTTTTTGTCAGGGACATTACTGTTGTACTTAAGCAGCAATGCACACATTGCTCTGTGCTATTGACACAACAGTGCAACAGCTCTTCACTCTCTCTTCTTCTGGAGGAGGCAAAGAAGGGTGGTTGCTGAAGAAAACCCTACACAAAAAGCCCCTTCTCTTTTCTACCACTGCATGTGCCATCACCTCCTACCTACCCTTTCCCATGGGTGCTGCTGCCCATGAGGTGAACGGAATTAGAATTATCCTCTCCAGTGCTCCTGGATCCCTACAGCCAGTTCCACACTAATGCAATATATTTGGGCATCAGGGTTTAGTGGAGCTTATCCTTGAAGCAATCTCCAAACTGTGTAAGAGCCATCCCACTATGCTAGGGGAGCAACCTTGTCTACTCACTGTGGATAGTGAACTCAATGGCCAGTGATCAGTTTGTAGCTATTCAGATCATTAATTTAAAAATTTAGGGCTCATGCAAGCCATTGAAAGTAATCATAGGCAATTACCCCTTTAGTCCATTTAATACTAATTTAACTACATTGGTTTAGTAAAGCAGCAGTAAATCATTGTATATATGATGTACTAAAATATATAAAAGTTCATGACATAAAATTCTGTGATGTTCTTCATATGCTGCTTCTACAGTGCAGTTTGTGGTTGCTTGCCTTTGTCTGGGCCCATGGAATCAAAAATGCTTACCCATATGAATTAAAAATGCTTTACCTGACCCCGTTACCAAACACCAGCACCATTCAGTTCCCTGTGCACGCCACAAACTGCTTTAAAAAAGAAAGAGAACTGTGCTGGATGTAAAGCAAGAGTATCACACAAAATACCAGCGGGATGATGAGATCAAGAGAACTGAAGAAGTAACATCAGTTACTGAGAACCTGATGAAACTACTGAGAGATGTGATGTACAACATGACAGCAGCAAACCTGCAGGGCAGCCTCAAATTAAGCCAAATATTTTTGAGGTGTGTTTCACAGGGAGAATATTCTATATACACACGCTGATTTTAGTTTGCACAGTAACATGTATATCCCACACAACCAGCCTGATTACAAACACAGAACTTTTAAACAATTTGATGACCTCTGTAAAAAAAAAAAGAGACCAATGATTTACCAGTAAAAAGATAAACACTTGTTAAAGCCAAATGTAATGAAAATGTCAGTAAGAAAGAAGCACTCATTTGCTGTTAGTGCCTAACAACTTTTTACACTTGACACAAAAAATCAGGAAAGAATATGAGAAGCCAATTCTTTCAGTTCTAACAAAGGGATAAATTCAAACAGAAAAACTAGCTGAAAATCTTCTTACTAATGATTTGAGAGAGGCTGAGACAAAGGAATATAAATATCCATAATTAGAAGCATTATATAATCATCTTAAGTTGTAAAGAAGTAATCAATAAAAGACAAGAACTAGAAGAGAACAAGAGAAATGCTTTAATGCAGAGCAGAAAGAACCTGAAAAATAAGTCTCAGAGAATCTTCTCAACAAACGTTGAAGTATATAATCTTTACTGCTAAAGTGAAGAAAAATCCATCTGTTTCCAATGGGTGATTTTTTGTGTACTACCAATAAATTAGACTTTGAGTAAAGATCATGGTGGTGACTAACCTTTATTTTTACACAGCAAAGAGATACACATTTGAATTAAGAAAAAAAATGCAATCTCAAAACTGTACAAATGGCCCCAAGAACAGTCTCGGGTTTGCCTGTAAATAATCAAAATTAGTGTAATACTGTGAATACTCATTAGTGAAAACACAGACTGACAGCACAAAATTTAAGAATTTTAAGGAATTTATTAAAAAGAAATTTCCTTTAAAAGTCAGAGACACAAATTTCCCTTGGTGTAGTTCTGTCAGCCAGGCAGGACAGAAGTTGAAAGCCCTGGCACAAGAGATTAATACAGATGCACTGCCAACAAAAATGTACATTTAACATCATGTCTTCATCACTTTGAAGAGGGAGGAAGAGTTGCCCTAATGACATGCTGGTAGAATATTTAGGTCCACTCTAATATGGTATCATTGTAACATACTGCCTACTGCCGGTGTAATATAATGGTATTCTGCCTACGGTAACAAAATCCTATCATACACTTGGTTCTAAAATCACCGTGTTTTTTGAAAGCGGGATGAACAGATGTATTTGTCAGAGAAACAAAATACTGTAACGTGGCAGAAAACATTAAGGGCATTGTCAGATCATTGACAGATTCTCTTTTAAAACCACTATTTTTTTGCCTGAAATGATGAAAAAAAATGAAATGAAAATACAAAATAAACACTCTCCAAATGAAAAAACATTGAAAATACATTATCATATGTCATAACATCATCTCTATGTTATCATATCTGAAAAGCTGAAACCTGGCAGTGGAAACCTAAAAACAAACCTAGCTTTGCTCCCACAGAATGGTGGGAAAATTTTGGACTACTTGGATCTAACCCTGCTCCTCAGATTCATCTGCTGAATTTCTAATGATCATATAACACCACACTACTGGACTGTCTCAAAAAGTACACAGCACTCAGTGTGCCGCCACAGAATAATCTGACATAAACGGTTTCTATGCTTTGTGCAATAAACAAGACAACGTAAGACAGAAAACTTGATTGAATTCTGAAACATAAGCATGAAATGTGATAAATCCTGAGCTGCATAGAAGACAACAGTGGAACATGCAAGCAGAGTGGATGGACCACAACACCACCTGGATATTGACAACTTGTCCCGAGCACCCCTTAGTGTAGCACTGCACCTACATGTTCACCACAGGAAAAACTGGCATTCATTCTCTGCTTTTAAAAATGAAAAATGTTACAACCTGAGAGGTGAACAGAGACCCCAGAATGGAAGAATACCCTGTATGTGTTTGCAGCGTTTGAAAGCAGTGGAAAATTACTTACCTCAGTAAGGAACTCTTTATGTAAAACCAAAGAACTTGGGAACAGTGAGTACCTGTTACACTGGAGCCTAGCAGTTGTGTATCATTTTGTTATTACCAGTTCCTAAATGCATGATGATCTTTACTGCTTGTCTTGTTCTTCCAGCTACCAAATTTCACTGCCTTTCCTTTGTGACGAAATTTAACTGTATTACTTGTAATCATTTTAGTTAGGGTATATTTTGTAGAGTTTAAGGCACTTACCTTTCCTTTTAACTACTTACTTGTAAAAATCCCAAGTAGATCAGTTTGTTGTATTTTTTTTTCTCATCTGGAAGCATTAGAAGTTAGAACACAGCCCCTTTCTGCTGTGAAATATAACCACAGAGTACATGTGTATTCCGCTATAATAACTGAATTATCCTGTTGCTTTTTTTAAAATTCTGGTTATTTGGAGTGGTAGAGTGCTAATATATCCATTAGATATATAGGTTCTCTTTTAAAAATGTTTGACTATAAACATTCTTCCTGCTCCTGAAGAAACTGGTGATGTCATACACCTGACCTTCTGAAAATTAAGAGACTTTTGTCTAGTAGGGTCCTCAATATAGAATATCAAAATCCAAGCCTCAAGATGTGAAATAGCTAAAACACTAAAGGTTTAAAACCATTTCTGTAAAAGCGAATGACTTTAGTCCACCTCACAATGTTTTGCACCTTCACAGTGATCAAACTTGAAGCAGAAGAGGAAAAGGTGATCCTTCACCGATTCAGGAAGAGCATAACCAATGGTGAAATCCTTCCCCTGTATTTGGCATTTGCCAGACTGCAGATCAAGTGCTGGGAGACTTGACTGGACACTGTCCTGACCTACCTGGTGTAGCCTGACCTGCTTTGCGCAGGATAGAGGTCTAGAGAACCTAGACCTGGCGGGTCTACAGGTCCCCTCCAACCTTGACTATGCTGTGATTCTACCTAGAGGCAGAGTTCAGATGATTCCTCAACTCAGATGGTACTTTCAGACTGAGAAGGGGACAGAGAGTTCCTCTACCCTTCTGGAAGGAGACATACACTGGACAATCCCTAAAATCCTTATCACGCAAAAATACAAATAATTTTAAATGTATATTGCCAAGCATTTAAAGAAAATCATTGGTGCAGCTGGATGTCTGGTCTGCCTTTTCTACAAAGTCATATCAAGGAGGAAAGCAACTCACATAGTTTCAAAATTTCTGAAATGTTCTTTAGCCTTGTAAACAGAACTACAGATTCGGATAAATCAATACAGAATGCTCCACCTAAAATCTACCAGTTGGAGTAAGCAAAAACAGACTAAAAGCTTCAAAACTGTGTAAGTGCCTAATGTCTGCTGTAAATACTTTGAAAAATTAAAGCAAGAATTGCCATAGCCCCACTACTTATTCTTAAAATGGAAATGAGATTTCATTTATTCAGGCACTGTTTTATAGGCTTGGGAGCATCCAGGAAGTGATGCTTCTCTGTCAATGAAATAAAAAGTTAAAATATGAAAAAAGTTGTAATATGAAATATTTTTATATTATAATTCTATTACCATATACATATATCAAACAGATTCCACAAACCTCATCAAAAATGGACAAAATGAAGTACAAACCCAGGTCCTTAATCCGATCCTTATAATTATGTTTTATGAACCCAGCTTTCAGAATTAAAGTTTTTGGGCCTCTGGATTAGGATAAGTTTCTCAAACCCCTGAAAAAAGTGAGCTTATTAGGTAATTTTTCTAGATTTTCATTGCTGTATAAAATGGAAGACATTAACTTGACTTGACAAAGAACTCATTTACTGCTTATAAGTATCTGCAGAAAGCATAGGAAAACATATTAAAATTTTGAAGATCACTGCTTAGCAAGAAGGGAAAAAAAAGTGTATTTATATTTGCACTTCCTTTTGTTCTTTCACTAATAAAGTCTAGGTGAAGGCATAATTCCTTACAGTCAAACCATCTGTTCATAATAATTCTAGAAATGTCAGCAGTTACTGACTCTCCCCCATCTTTAGCTGTAGCTTCTATCTGGCTCCCTGCAATCAGCTGGAACCTTTAAAAGCTTTTAGTGAAATGAGCAGAAATATTTTTTAAAAGAAAAATACAAGGTGGTGCTTGAAGTGGCTGGTGAAGCAAAGTGAGAAAGCTCTCGTACCAAAGCAGTTCTGTGTGTCTGATATATCTCAGACTCTCCAATTGATTAAATGAAATTAGGATTACCCCTGTAATTAATTTCTGTGAAACACAGCAAGCAAATTATCTGTTCAGAAGACTTTGGGAAACATTATTAGGTTTAACAATAAAGATACTATTATTCAGAGTTGCCTCTGAAGGATAATAGAGAAGCTGCACAGTCTATGCAGCAGCATTGCCATGTCTTCCTTCTGGTCAACTCAAATAAACACTGGGTTACTGTGACCTGCAGTAGCTAAAACTATCAAGAAGTTTCAGTGGATCCCTTCATGTGCCACATCACTCATTTCTGTGGGGAGATACAACATCCACAGGCGACAAGTGCTCCAGCAAGGAGAGATAATAATCACCACATCAAAATAAAAAAGAAGAGGAGATCAACTTCATATGACAGATCAATCATACAGAGGTCCAAGTGAAGTCCTAAAGTACCTCTAGGTCATGAAAATCCTGCTGAGGTTTAACAAGAATACCTTGAGTCATCAGATCACACATCATTCCCCTAAATGATAGCAAACTACTCCCCAAGCAATTTCCAGTACTGGCAACACCCCTACCTGAAATAGATTTAACTTCTACTTAACCTCTACTATTTACAATTCAAACCAAAGTGAAAGCAAGGACATTCCACGAGGCAGATCATAAGAAGGGAGCAGAACTGTAAGCTGCCAAATGCTAATGTATGTCCCAATTAGCTGCAGTCACTGCTGAGAGTGGGCGATGTATCAGCACTCTCTAAAAAGCTATGAGCCAGAGCCAATGGGATGCATGGACAATATTTTATCCTTTCAAAGGGGTGACCTGAATATCTTTATAAGAAGCATGGGCCAAAACCTATTGTTATCCCCTGAATATTCAGACTATGGTGACAATCTCAGGCTACAGCCAAACAATGGATAAATAATCTCCAAGAGCTCTGACAGTGTGGCCAGGACATTTTGGAGCAGAAGGAACTGAAATATGGTCATCACCTTTTCCAGGAACTCTAAATTAAATGTAGCTCCTTATCCTGAGAAAGAGAGGCTCTTCCCAGCCTGTTGTAAACTCAGCAATCTATAATTCAGCACAGTTTTAATGGCCTGAATAGTTAACAGGAATATTTTGCCCTTCTAAGACAGTCATGAATGAGAGCTGAAAGTTTGAGGGTTTTTCAGTCCATTTTCTTTTCCTTTTCTAAACGTCTCTCTGCGGTTGATTATCCATAAGTATCTGCCAGTTTATACATTGAATGCTGCTTCCACATGCTTCATCCTTAGCTTCTGGGTAATCTGAGCACAGGATAACTGATTGCTGGGGCTAACAACAAATAGGATGCTTTAGTGACAATTTGATCACACTTTTCAGTGCTTTTGAAGCTTTGGAATCAATGGTATCCCACTAGTTTCTGCAAGACATTGAACTAGACCTTTTTAGGCTTATTTTAGTTTATACGTAGCTTGTTCTATACTATTGAAAAATAATGAATACAAGTAAATAAATGGCAGAAACATGACCACTCTGAAATCAAAACTACAGGCAGGATTATGCATTCCACTAATCTACCAAGTTCCTTATGTAGGTCATATTTAAAATGGATCATCATGCTTCCTGCCCTTTCAGGTTGAATTTGTTTAACTTCTGGAGCTTTTTATCCTGCTCCCTAGTCCTTGGGGTTTTCTGGGGATGTTTTTTGTGTTTGTTTGGGGTTTTTAAAATATAAATCTGCCTGCAATTTGTCAGTATATTCCAGGCAAAGCTTACAGTATTGTCCCACTTCCAACATGATTACAGGAAAGCTGATGATGAGGTAGCTTTTTCTCTGATATGCAACATTTTATATCATACAATAAAGCTCTCACCAATTCTAATTACAATGGCATACTTCTTTCTTTTTCAAAATCCTCTAAATCCAGTCTTTTGTCCATTAGGTTTATCTTTTGCTTGTCTTGTGCTTCAAGGTTTAAAGTTATTTAATGCTACATGTCCTTCAAGACAATGTATTTTTAATAATATTAACAAAAAGAATTTTGATCTGTAGAATATGGTTTAGTCTTAAGTCCTATCTTATGGCTATTTTGATATTCTAAGTATTCACCTTCCCTCTTAATAGCTGCCCATTATTTTAGCAATAAATATGAATTTTACCGGTCTATAGCTGGCTACTTCTTTCAAGTTTTTGGAGTATTAGGAACATTATGACTTCCCACTCCAAATTTTGTTTAGGTATATTCCTCCATTCCTACTTCCTTAAACTTATTTCAACTGAATCACTTTGTACTCTGAAACCTGCACATTTTGGATTGAATTTTCCAATGATTTTTTCAACATTTGTTTACTTAATCTTTACCAAGAGCAATTGACAGTTTTCCAAGTTTCTCAGTCATGTATAATGTGAAAGACATATTTATACCCCTGACTTTTGCCTTGTGGAACAAGTGCTACCTTGGTTAATAGGTGCACATGATTCCCAGTGACAGAAATGAAGTTCAGTTGTCTTATCCAAGTACATGATCCAACTTTAACTTTTTTCTCCAAAAGAGATAAAATGAGGCATGGCTACTTGGCTTTTTCAGTCATCTTACAAGAGAAATCTCCCAAGAGAGCAAATCTAGAAAGAACTCCTTGAGACCTAGAATATTTAAAGAACAATAATAAGAATTTTTCTGTGGGAACCACACATTCCAATGTGTGGAGCAGTACCAGGAGCAGTACTCTTTATGTGGATATGGTGTTGCATTATCCGCTCCAAGTAGTTTTAGGTTATTCAAGATAAAGAATTTTAATTTTAGGTTTTTTGAGGTGAAATTTGTGCTGTCACTATGCACTTCCACTGAAATATTAAAGCAGAATTGAGAAAAAAAGATTACAACAAACTATGTATTTAACAGCTGGCTGAGGTAAGTCTCAAGGAGAGGACTGAGACGAATGATTGATTTCTGATCTGACTTCTCAGACATTCAAAGACACCATAAAATACAGATGTTCAATTGTCTTACCACTGTTGTAGCACAATTTGTACACCAAATAAAGAAAATAGACCAGCACATGCATTGGGTATTATAGGCAGAGTTCACCAACAACTAGCTTGGAAGAACTTCTGGAGCTTTTTCAGAACAAAGTATTACACACACAGTGTGTAATGATTGGCAATATATGTCTACATGAAATAAATGAATATTAAACAAGCAAAATGCTGAGAGCTGCCAACAGAACTGTATGGGTTAATAGGTGGTTTTTAGAAAGCCTTTTCAGACAAAGCCTCTGAGGTTATTGTGTTATCTCATGAATCAGTTGGTAAAATGTTTTGCCAATGAATGCAAGGAAGTTCAAAGCTGTTGGCTTTCGCCTACCGTACCAAGATCAGGCTTAAGATCTGTTGGCAGACTTAACTTTCTTGATCCTTTAACTGAAACAACAGAAAAAGGAGAAAGGCAGTTGTTAATAAGTAAGAAAGAAAAAGGAGCGAGGGAAAACAACATGCCATCTTCTGGTTAAAACCATGTTGCAAATTTGTAGCACTTTTAATTAGCATATAAAGGCAGAATAATGGTTTAAATATTTTCATTTACACCATTCAGCAAAATAAATGCAATTGAACAAAGAAGCACTGGAAAAAAAAATTACTCCAGCTCTCTAGGAGTGAATGATGTTTTACACAGCTTTGGCTGTGTGCTGCAATATCTTACCTTGTGGTGACAGGAATGATAAAAAAAGAAACCACAAATGAGATTAAGGCAAATATTGCAAATGCTGGCTATGCAGCATATCACAAATATTTAAACACCTGTAAACCAACTTAATAAGAGGGTGCAATGAAATTATGAGATCTGATGACATCATACCTCAAGATTTTGAAAAAGAGACGGCATATTGTAGAGGTTATGGGGACAGAACATACTGTTGTAATATTATGGAAAGGAAGACAGATTGCACAGAAACAAAATACAGCAGCTTCAGGATATAATGTGGTGTTATCTAGTCATCAAAATATTGCACTCAATTTAGTGAAGGTTTAATTATTTGTTGTGTGCCAATTGCAATTATGCAAGAAACCGGTAATTTTGCTTCTGTTCAAAAACGTTTTCATTTCCTCACACACGAGCACATTTTCAAACAATGAACACCAGAGAACTGAAATAAAGCATGTCTTGTAGCAGTCAAAATGGCATTAAATTTATCAGAAGAATGCCCTAAGATATCTTTTATTAATTATTCAGAAGACTTGATTTCCAATTTGGTTATTTCATTTTGTATTCATTATTTTTTCACATGGTTTTCTGGCTTTTACCCCTTACCCAAGCTGTCTGATACTAGAAGGGAACAATCAAATATTTATCAACTAACATCATATTACTATTATTATACTTCTAAAGAAAGTCCCACATGATAACTACCACAGTGACAGGGACATATGAATAGAAGGAACAAATTCATTGTAATTTGTGTTTAGTAAGCTTTTAGGTCAGCAGGATGCCCAGAACAGACACTCATTCTTTTAAGTCACGAAATCCCTAAAAAAAAAAATTCTGTTCTATTCTTTTGGAAAGCCTGCAATGTGGCAGAATTAAATATCAGCCAGCACCTATGTTAGATGTTTTTCTTTGTCTCTTCAGGGATGAATAGGGGAACCCATGAGGCTCTTGAGCAATATTTTGCTCTCAATAGAACCAGCACAGGCCTCTCAGTAACTCATACATAGCCATAACTTTAATTCAAGACATGGTGAAGAGGTCTCTCCAGACCAGCCAGACATCAAAAATACACACTCCCAACACTACTACATAAAAATTCTCTAATTTGGATACCAACTGTTAGGTACCAGCATCCATTTTAGGCACTCACACAAAGGGCAGTTTGATTTTCAGAATAGCCTTTAAAAACCCATTCAATTTATCTGAGCAGCTGTCAAATACTGTTTCAGTCTGTGAATGGGAAGCTACTGCTCCAGAAAATCAGTGCTCTGCTAAAAAGAAGCATCACTCTTGATACAATCTCCTTTTAGGGGAAGGACAACATCTGGCCTAACCAGCCCTCTGAAAACGGATAAGCAATTCATAAGAAAAAGTGTAGGACACTTTACTAACATATTAGGACTTAGAGAAGCTAGAATTAAAGCTGTCATCATGCAGCTTTGAGCTTTGAAAATTGGTAGTCTAACCTCTTCTATTTCTGGGTTACAGCTGTTTGTGTACAGCAGGAATTATGTGTCTTGTGTTGCACGCCACAGCTGTTCCCAAATGGTGACACAAGTCTGAACTGCAATAGCTCCCAGCTATTTGTGTGCAGGCTCACACAGCACATGCAAAGTTTAGACTTTCCGATTCCTCTGGAGGAGTCTACACAGGCTGGGTTTGGGAGCTGCCACATGACAATTGCGCACCCTTCACGTGGCAATCACCTACTGGACATGGATGCACATGGACACACCACAGATCGCTGTTGGTAGACCCCATATGTGAGGGTAAAAACAACAGAAGAAGCTGGTTGTTTTCATGCTTTACTGTGATTAAAGCCATCTATATTAATATTTTTAAGCTAAATTTTAACTATTAATAATATCCACATTCTGATCAGTTTATGTAGCCTGTTTTTAGTACCTAAATCATGCATGTTTTACTGTCTTTATTATAAAGAAGGATCATCCACATAAGCCTATCTTGCTGACAGAAAGCTTTTGAAAATGAGTTTCATTTGAGAATGGAGTATAAAGGTTCGAGAGTTGTCTGCTATCATTTTTTGTTTGTACTCATGCTGGAGGCAGACAGCAGAAATTGTGATGCTACAGCATAAGGCAAGACAGCCCCTACTCAAAAGAGCTGCAAGTGTTAAGAGTCAAATTATTCAGCTGTGGGATGAGGAAGAGTTCCTAGGTACAGTCTAGCAACCAGCTAAGCTGAGTACGCAGATCTTCTGACCTGACAACATCCTGCTCTGCAGCCATATGGTTCCTCTCAGTCTTTCCAGGAAAACACCAAGGCACAACCAACAAACAAACGTGCACTCACAGCACTGGCATTCAATGCTGAGTTTCCCTCAGCTATTACAGCAGCACTGTGGTCACAGATTTTCATATTATTCCAAATGAAGGTGACTTCATATAGGATTTTTTCTACTACGGAGCTTCTGCCTGGCTAACAGTCGGAAATATCATTCCCAGTTACTGCTAAAGCCCCCTTGAACCCTGAGCCATGCACCAGGGGCTGCATAAGGGCCCAAACCCAGGTCCCCAGCTCATACTGCTCCCTGTTCCTTGCTAATCCCTACACACAAGTCCCTTCTCAAGAACTAAAGCTCGAATTCACCTGTTCAGAAACTCCCTTGCTTATCGTAAATAGTGATAAAATGCACCTTGTATCCACACTGCTGAAGCTAATCTCTAATTATTCTCCTCTGACTAACTAACATTCTTTTTCATTTAACATGAATAAGTAGAAATGGTTTTCCAGTGTTATCAGTAACTAAGTTTCAAAATAAATTGCATTCTATGTTTTACAGACACACAAAATGTTTGAAACGTTTACTTTCTAGCTTGTTTTCCAGAAGAATATAATTTTCAAATGGAGTCAAATCTCTTCAGCTACTCTGAAGTCACCCACAAGTTAAGAAAGAGAATGATTGTTAAGAAACTTAATAATATTCTTCTTGAAAGAAAGCTATTTTAAAAACACTTCACATAGGAAAGTGGGAGTTTGGCATGGCAAAGGCCTAATCCCAGCATATTTAACCAGTGAAATGAATAAGGACAGCAGCACTTGGAAATCATAGTATGTATAAAAACTTGTGATCTTGCCATTAGAGACCTGTGTCAAAGCTCATGGGAATCTTTACATAGTCTCCTCTAAGCTTCAAAATCTTAAAAGCATTTTGGATGCAAGCCTCCCATATGAAGGTGCTTCTTAAGAAAAAACACAAATCCATTTTCATTTTCAAACAAACATTTGAGAAATCACTCTCCTATACAGGTACTGAAGAAGTTCTTTCCTTCTGGTCTTTGAAAGGAGTCTGAAGTGTCCAATTGCATCTCACACAACAAATGACCTATCGAAGTTGTATTTTCCTGTGCTCACAGTGTATTGCCATTTATACACTTCAATATGAAGCTCCATATGAATGTTTAAAACAGTAATGGACTTACATAATTATAAATTATATTCCTAAGAGGCTCTGAATAAGTTTACCTAATGAGATGATAAAAATAAAGGCAAAATTTACTGGAATGGGTACTGTTCTGTAATACATTACACAGTAATTAACCACTTACATGACGAGTGCTTTAGAGCTACTGAGCTCTTGTGCGCCATTGCAGAATGAAAGTAGAACAAAGCCCTTTTGACTCCCAGATCACAAACAAAAATGAAAATGCAGTTTTAAAGAACAAGGCATGCAGGAGTAAGAATATGATGTTCTGAGGCTTTTGGTTTTAAGCCACCAAATACCTTGATATGGCATGCCTTGCTGCATTAATGCATTCACAAAACATGCTTTACATAGGTAGGAGTTTGGGGGTTTTTATGGTTCTTTTGTTCCACGATTTTTACCAGTGTTATTCCATACATATTTCTACATCCAGATTACATTTACAGTGGAAATTGCCGCCTCCCAGATATTCAAAAATAAGCAGAAACTTTCAAATGGCTTTACTGACTTCTTATTTTCCTTTATAGTGTTGGAAATGCATCACTATAGTATTTAAATACTAATTTAATTAAACAAGATATCAGTGGTTAAGGAAGATTATTCCTATCCTCTGCCTACCACTCTTAAAAAGCAAGGTTGCTATTTCTTCACTTGCTGCTAACCTCTGTGTGGCACTGTGCATTTCAGAAAACTTTTAATCAAATGGTTTAACTTTATGTTCTGTTCTGAACGGTGTTCAGAACGGGAATCTGATTTTTCAATTATATCATCTTCAAAGTCATGTTTTAGTAAGCAGTACAGGAGGAACATCTGAGAAGACAGTCTTGTGAACCAAGTTAAATATGACTTAATGAAGAGGCAGGATTTGTACTGAATTTTGTACCAGCCCTACATATGAAATAAGGAGTACTCTTCAGCCCTGAGTCTCTTGCTCAGTGTTCCAACACTCATTTCAATCATGGAACACACAAATGCCTAATTCTGCTTTAAGGCAGGGAGAAGTGAAAAAACAAAGCCAAATTACTGAGTTGACCTAGCAGAAATTTAGTCAGAGGTTAAAACATTGCCAAGTACTAGAATGTTACAGGCAAAATCAATTTTTCATGGAAACAGAGATAGTTCAGGCAGTCTAAGCAATGTTCAACATCAGACCAAGAAATGAGGAAGCAGAAGATTTTTCAAGTTCTCCAAGAAGCCTTTAGCAACACTGTTCTTATGGTCTGACTGGAACGGATTCCTGACTAAGCTACTAATGGCTCTCCTCAGATGTAGAACTACTCATGTCTACACTGGCAATTAGTTTGTCCTAGGGATTATTCCTAGGCATTGTCTTGGGAGTCTCAAAGTACAAACGTGAGCACAGCAATGTTGTTCCTCAAATCATTGCCCTTCTGACAGAGCTAAGGATGAAGATGCTCACTCACATCCATCCTGTGCGCAGCGTTTGCCCTCTGGACTCATGCCCTCCAGCAGTCTGCACTTGGTGTATGTACTGAGCACACCCAGGGCCAGTGCCTGGCATGAACTACCCTGTTGGGTGAAGAACTGCTGTTGATGAGCTCTGGCAACCAGAATGAACTGCTACAAATCAAACTCCATTCTGTCTGTCTTTGCAGCCTCATGTAGTCATAACCAGCAGGCCCTCCTGCATTGGGGAGCAACTTGAACAACTTCACAGAGCAGTTCAAGTGTTCTCTCTGGTTTTGCTAGATTTCTGAAGGATCAAGTCTTGGTCTGTTTTCAGCAGAGGAATGTGGTCAGTGGTGTTACAAACACAAAGATCATGGGGCTCTTACAGAACACAGCACACTTTCATTGCAGAGCTTGTGTGCCATGGACTTTAAACAGATAAAGGCAAGGCTGGAAGTAGAAGGATCCTCTCTGACAGATCCATAAGTATGTAGCTGTGCTCTATGAGCAAGAAACATCAGTCAGTGAGAAGGCTGGTGTAGGTGTGAGGCTGTGCTGGTAAGCACAGGATTAGTTCCACTCCCGAGTTTTGCAGGGTGCAGTTTTGAGGTCACTTATTCCAGGTGACTAGGTTGCATTCTGCTCCGTTTTACAGCAGGTATGCAGAAGCAATATTAATTAAACTTTGCAATAATGAAATAAAAATAATTAATATCAGCCACAGTAAAAGAAACTTCTTGTTTTAAAAAGTAGTTCTAATAATAGTTACTTCCTACAAAACTGCACCTGATTTCACATTTAAAAAATATAAATATAGCTTGGAAAACAACATGGAAGTGCTAAAATAGGAAATACCCATAAATATGCTATGTTTCCCCTGCTGAATATCTCCAAAACAGAAAAAAGCAGAATAAATTTTGGAGCAAATTATCTCAGATTTATCTAAGAGACCTATTTTTGAGCACTATCAGAATAAAAAAGTGAAGTTAACTGCAGAAAAAGTAAAGTGTTATAGGAAACACTCATCATTATAAAACTAAGAATATGCACATATGGTTACCAAGTCAGTCATCTCTTAGCTTTCAGTGAAAAGAAAACTAAAGGTTTTAGCACATTTCTGAAGAGAAAAATGAAAAGTTGAATTCCAGTGAGCCACACAATAAATAATCTAAGAAGTATAACTAAGCTATCAAATGTTTTATTTTGAAGCCTATATCATGAGTTTCTGAGGCCCCGCTCAAGGGTTTGAGCTCCTAGTTTTATACCAATACTATTATAGCCTATTTCACTTTGATATCTCCATGTCTACAGATTTTGGGTTGCAAATACAAGGAAATACATATTTCAAAGCAGCTGTTTTGTTTTAGCCCTTGGTATGTCAGGGAAACACTTTTATTAGTTTCAGCCTTTTATAAATTACTAATTAGTGGCTTTCATTCAAGACTAATATATTCTGTTATTATGCCATAAAATATGTGAAACAATAACAGAGAATTTGAATACCATGCTTGTGGGAATTTGTTACCATAACTAAGGGGGAAAAATATCTATCAATACTTACCAAACTATAGGGAAAAGAAGGGTAATATGCATATCACAAGCAAAACGAATGTATCACAGCTACACCTCCTTATTTCCCACACCATTTAAAAGTCAGCTATTAGAAAATAGCTCTTAGCAACCATCTTTAAGATAGTGAACTCACATTACAGAGATCAATGTAAACTAGGCATTTCCTGTAAAGGTCTCTAGGAATGAGACGAATTCCACCTTCTGAAGGACTATGGGTAAAATGGGAAACATTTATGAATTTTTGTGTGGTCCAGATTTCCCTGCGCTGGCTGATAAGCAAGTATTTTTATTTGAGGTTCTGCTTTCATTGTAAATTACATAAATTGGGCACTGTGGTTCTAACGGCTAAAATTTACCATCTCCATATTGCTGATTTCAAATAATTTCTCCATGTACATGTATGCATAACATATACATATAGAATTACAAGGACTCTCTACTGTAAAAATCTTAGAAAGCTTTTTAAGAAAACAGAGAAACAAGCTTCTTATAGGAGGTTACGGGAATATACCTACATGATTCTGTTACTTCAAATGTTTTCACACTGTTCACCTCAAGATGCACCACGTACATTTAAGTTTTCCTTAGGAAACAGACTTAGGATTTTGCTATGCAAAAAGTGCTTCTCCAGTAATTTCCTCTCTTTGGAACTATGCACTTCACTTCTTAGGGATTAATGAAACACAGTGATGCATGACATGAATGGCTTATACAGACTGCAGGAAGAGAAGCCAATCACCTTTACCTGAAGTGGGAGACTTGCAACGCTCAAGCTCCAGGGAAACTGGACTGTCACTGAGTTCAGTCAGGCCTGAAAAAATGGAGTTAAAGAGTTAAGTTACAATCTAACAGGGCATGCTTCAACTTTTTTGGTTGATGATATTCTGCACTTTAAAGTCAATTTGGAGAAAGGAATAGTGTGAAATGAGAGGGAAATAATCTGTTTCAGATAAGTGCAGTTATCAGGCTGTCACTGCAGCAATTTAGGCTTGGTTTATTAAAAAAAAAAAAAAAATCACACCTCTTGTTAACTCAGATTTGTTTTCCGAGTGCCTCGGGATAGAAAAGAGTGACTGTACCTAACGAAAGAAAACAAGTAAGTATAGTTTAAAATTCAAAAGTCTGTGATATGACTCAAACTCATTCATCCCTGTCAAACTGATGTGGAAACAACTCTGTGTTTTCAACTGCTGCATAATGCAGGAATGAAATCTTAAAAGAAGGGAAGAAAAAAAAAAAGATTACTGCTACTGTGCAATATTAGAACTTTCATGAGTTCACAGAAGATAGCTCATTTTAAAGGACACAGAAGCATTGATAATACTGGCTAAGCGTAACACTCAATTTTTTGACAAAATACTTTATATATGGTTTATAAGCACTTGTCAGGAACTCCACCTAGATGGAAGACAGCACCAAGGAAAGCAATCCTAGTCCACACTGCATAAACTTAAGCTTGTTTCTGTGAGCAAACTAAGATTTATCTTTGGCACACGCTGACCTTCAAGTTCAAACATGCCTTTTGGCATGGCAGGGAGGGAAAGTCTGAGCTCACTCTATCCTTTAGCATGGGCTAACTGCTGAGTGGGTGAAGTGGGCATGGCCACACCTATTCAAAGCATCCTTTGTATGTATCCCTAAGGCCCTCTGGCTCACCCTTGTTATAGGAGCTCTGGCACTCCATGCCACTGGCTACGTGGGACTGACAGGCAGCCCTGCCCAGACATTCACATGCCAGCTAGCTGGACCTGCAGCACCCAAGTCAGAGCCCACAGTTAGGTATACATTACTGTCACAGTGATAGTGGATTTACACACACTCTGCTTGTGCTGCAGCCTGACAATCAAACATCCTATAAGAACCTTATACGTGCTTTAAACGGGCACCATGGCTCCTGTAAGATTACATTTTATAATTTTTATTGCTTCTGGACCCTCAGGCCCAGAGACCCTCACCACTAAAATTCATATACACTCTTGTTTTGGGTAATTTTGCCACTCAGTCACCAGTCCTACTTTCTTAGTATTAAAACCAGTAGAATTTTAACACAGGTACTTAAAACTTTTTTACCATGTATTTTTTAACTGCTAAAAGAACTGGAAAAGATACAGAGCCCCAGCCAACACAACAAAGAAGTTCTACCACTAATGAAGATGCAGGAGCGCAAGAATAATGTTGAGAGCTCTTTGGAAAACCAGCAGTATTGATTTAGTCTGTTGAGTCAGTACTAACAAAATACTTGCTCCTGACTTAAGAAACAAGATCTGCCAAACTAGACACTATTGCTGAAAACCAAAGATTTTTTATTTTGAAAAATATACTTGAATCTTTCTTCGATTTCACTTACAATCATGAGAAAAATTTATATTTCAATCAACTGCAAGTTCAGTCACTTTTGATGTTATGAGAATATTCAGGAACTGTAATAATTTAGGAAGCCTCTCTAGTACAGTGGATCTTACTTCCACTTGATCCCAAGGTTTTTGTATGGACCTAGAGATTTGGGATAGAATTGATTTTTGCTGCAAAACTGCCTGCAAAGTGCAACGGGAGCAATTCTGGCACATTTGCATAGCATCAGAGGCCTTGGATAAATAAAACTTACATGGTTTCTTTTGTAAATGCATTACTGGAGATACATAAGTTTTAACACCTTTGTCTAAGATGTTCTAAACATTGTGTAATTAGTACAGGTGTTGGATACAATATCAAATCCCAGGACAGACTTTGCTTCTAAATAGTTTGGGTTTTTTTACTATTGAGTTCATAAAAACAATATTCCATCTCAACATAAACCATGGTGCTATGGACTTAAACAGGAAAAGCACCAAACTGCACCACCCAAGAGGGACTGTGGTAAGACCACACCTTCTTCATGTTTGACACAATTTGCAACACAAAACATTAAAGATACAGTTCATGTTATTGTATTTAACAATGTTGAACACCTGAACTTCTCTACAAATCTTGACTTGCTGTCAAGCCACTGTCACCCTGAGCAATGGGGTGACAGATGCCTTTAAAGAAGAAGTGCAACCTATCCCTGTGTGAAATGCAAGTGGTACAGTGCACAAGAGTATTGGCTTAATCTCATTTAGATTTGCTTAAGCACTTCCACTTGCAGATTTTCTCTTACCATAAATCTTTCTTGCTTTGAAATATTATAATGAGTTCTGCTCATTACACACCCATTTATCCAAAGTGTCTTTTAATCTTGCTAAATTCTAAATCCTGAAGATGTTATAAGGCAATGAATTGCTCAATCATTATTCACTGAAAAGGATAAACACATATTCTTCAATTTTTGTTACCTCTGATTCCACTAAATGTTTCCTTTTGAGATAAGAAAGTGAGCTCTCAAGCTTTTCCTTGTACTACTGCTCATTTTTTACTCTCATTTCCTTTTTAAGGAAACTAAACTAAATATTTCCAATAATTTACCATGTATAAATATTTCCATGAACCCCAGCTTCCCTCAAATGTCTGAGAGACTACAGCAGCTACTGAAGTTAGATTAAAAAAACATTTTTCACTTTCCATTTTGAATTCTGTAGGCAGTTTGTGCCCCAAGATATTTTAGCTATTTTTAGCCCTCCAAAACCACCACCCCAGCAAATTTCAAGCCCACCTAGAGCAAGAGGAATATAGCAGTAAAACTAAAGGCAAAAACCCGAGACTAGCAATGTGAACAACCACCTCAGAGACGACAGACCCATGGACATTACAGAGAAATTGGCTTTGATCTGAGCAAATCATAAACATGTGTAAATAGTGCAAGATGTAAATATATCACATAAGGCATTAAAATACTTTTAAAGACATGTCCTATGGACACTTTTCTAAGTCTAGATTACTAATCTAAGTTTAAATTTAGATTTAATTTTAATTTCCTTTTAATTCAAGGAAATATAATATATTTATATTATATTAATATATTTCAAATATATTAATTATATTTGAAATTTAAAACTTCTATCTGTATATTTGAATTATCCAGTCTGATAATTTATTCTAAAGCACACAAAGTCAGCACATCTTTGCTTATAAATAAATGAATTATAAATAAATTATCATAAATATGCAAAAGCCAATAAAATATGTAAGCTCAGTGTTATCTTAATCCCTCATCTTCACACTGAATTATCATACTATGTTTTCTCTATGTTTATATATCTATATATATCTATGCATGCATTCTTCAGAAATTAGTTCAGAATATAGCTGTTAAATTAAACTCAACATATATTATCTTCTTAGGTGTGACTTAAAGTGTCAGTTAATGGTATACAATGACTCAGAGCACAGAGTTTTCTGTGCCCTCTGGTCAGACCAAGGTTACTTCTGCTCACCCCCTCTCAAAGGACTGGCCTGAAGGAGGAACAAGGACTTCTCACTGAAAAGTCTTCATTATGAAAAATACTTTGCAATGTATCAACATCCTTTGGATTTGACATTTTTGATGCCTCATAAAGACTATTTTCTTGTTCTACCAACAGATGGTATGAATTTCTAGTAGGAGATGTAAATTCCTTTTGCATCATTTTGGTATTTTTATATTCTGCTGCAGACATTATCCCTTCAAGATGCCATAAATCTACTTGTTTTAATATTTGAATGCATGTCACCCAAAATCAGGTAATAACATGTACAACTTAATTTCAATTGAAGAAGAAAACCAACCAAACAACAATCACCCAACCACAGAATTAGAAAAAGTTTATTTTATTTAGTTGTCATTTAGTCTTGCTACAAAGGGAGGTGGCTGCAGATGTTACAGCAAATAGAGCCAGTCATCAATACCTGAAAGTTATCCCCAGCTCTGCACTTACGCTCATGTTAGCTTCTTATTTTCCTCAAATTACTTCCCTGATTGGACAATTATGTTCCAGTCTCTTCCACTGTGCATGCCCAGAACTGGTTACATTTCTTCCCTCCTTGCTTCCCTTCCCCACTTTCACCTCCCAAAGCAGAGATGTGCTGCCTTAATGCTCTAAGTCCACTCTGGGTACATTTGACTCTACTTTACATATATAACCATTATCAAGATATCTATAGATTTAGTGGCTAAAATTCCTAACATTTATTCCACCACTGTCTTTCCTCTGGAAAGCCTCTCTTCTCCAGCATATTGCTTCTTTCCTCTTACACATTCATTCTTTTTTTTCCCCTTTCCCTGTTCAGTTGCAGGACATCCCAGACTGAAATATCAACACTTTCTTTCTCTGACCCAGTATTTGAAGAGATTGTTTTGTAGATACATGGCAATAATTATATATATCTATACACACACACACACACACCTCCACCCCTAGTGATTCATAAATACACATCTTTAACTTGTATTTCTTCCATCCAAGTTAGAGTAGTAATCATGTCATTCTAAAATCTGCTCAGGAAGGTCCAAACATGAACTTAACATCGCCAAGATAAATTCTACTTTTTTTTTTGTGAAGTGTCCTCTTTACTACATCAACACAGCTATCAGCATCACTGTCTTTTCTGATACTTTAATCCATAATATTGGTTAACTCTTTGAATGTCACACTTTACCTCTCATAATTAGGCTGGACACTAAATTACATTGTCTCTTCCTGCAAATCACCTCTAAAATGACCAAGAAAAATCTAAGTATCTTGCTCATTGATAATCTCTTCTTTGGTTTCAAAGCCAACTAGTCTTATTTTCTAATACTGATCCACATGAAATTATCCTCCTGCTTTATTACTTTATTGAATCAACTACTCGTATGTCTTCCCGTTAACTTCCATTTTCATTGATATAATCCTTAAAAGTTCAGACCTAATGCTTCTGTAATCACATGACTGCTCCTGCTTTTGTCATAATATCATCTTTGGCTGCACAATTTCCAAAAATAATTTACTTTTCCCATCATCATCCCTTATGAGAGAAGATAAGCTTGTAAGCAAAATCTAGAATCCTCTCTTAATACTCCTCTTAAAATTCATCTATCAGATAGGAGATATAATAAAGCACAAATTGAGAATGACTTTGCAAGATATTTTCAGTCTGTGACAGATTCTAATCTTGTTCTTGATCTTACTGCTTGGTGCATCTTTCAGATCATACAATATATACTCCTGTATAAGTATCAAATGACAAAAGCAAGAAACAAATCCCTTTCTGAGGAAAGAAATTCGGCGGGTAATGATCTTGCCTAAAACTCAGACTAATACTTCATAAGAAGATTTTGCAGACTTTTCTGACTATGGAAATGAAGAAAGAAACAAGATAATACATTTTCAGCTATGAAAGACTCTATGGTCTATGTATGTAATTCTGAATGAAAACACTGATAATTTTTGCACTTAGAATTTATTAATTTTTTAGAGGGGGAGAAAAAAACTCCAAACATTTGACTGCTGTCTGTCACTCAGGTTCTCTGTCACAAACCTGAAATTAGCAAGATCAGACTAATAGACTTTAAGATATCACACACCAAACCTTTTTAGGGACTGCTGAATTTGTAACTGGACTAATCTTTTAATTAAACAGACCACCTTTTATGAACTGTTATGAAATAAAGTCATAGAAATCCGCCTAGAGGGATGGAACAGAATGGGTCATGCAAGTGTACGAATGTATTTCAATAGCTACATAACTTTATATTTATGAGAGACGATAAATGCCACTCCTTTATCCTGCCTATACTGAATATTTAACATAAAATTGCCTACCCCGTTGTTCTGTGAAAAGTACTTTAAAAAGAGGCATCCTAGAGACCTAATTACATATAAGCACTGCAGTTAATTAAGATATGTATGGCTCATCAGTTGAACAGTCATTTTTGCAAAATTAATTATAGCTTTGTTTACTGCATTCTGCAGTGATGAATGCTAATATTTAAATTTCATATCAGTATAACTCAAAATTTAAAGATATTAAAACCATGAATTTTCATAGCCCTCTTTGATGTATGTATTTTTCTGCCCACTTTACATTCCCCATCAAAGATCAGAGGCATGGGATGGTTCCCCAAAGCCAAATATTTAAGTACCCAATCAAGATTAAAATTTTAAATTTCACAGCATCCAATCCAATGGGTACTCTTTTAAGACACATTGTTCTTCTGAAGAAAGGGAAGAATTTATTGGTAACTACAGATAGTGCCATTGCAAAACAAGAAATGCTTCATTTTAGTAAATGTACATGGAAATTAATATAAAACCAAAGACAGATCCTGTCACCAAGAACATAAAATTGTTGAAAAATAATTTCTAATGCCCAATCTGTCCCATATAACAGTGAGGTTTTCTCTTTGACCTTCTTTTCAAAGAAAAGAATTTCTGTATAATAATTGTCAAAAATAAGCATGGTTGACATCACAAAATGTAATAAGTTTGCATGCATGCTGAATGTGTTTAAAAAAACACATTACAAAGCACAAACACATGGGTTTAAGTCAGGCATAGTCCAATCATGACAAAGCTTTTTGCCTAACCTTTATAGAACTTACTCTGATAGGAAGTACGGATCCGTTTCGTTAAATCTGGATAAAAGTTAGACAGGCCACGCATGCAAAAGTTGTCTTTGGAACATGCCAGTACACCAGCATCAGCAGCAGGCAGAGGAAAGAGAGAAAAAACAGTCTAAAGTGAAAGGAAGTGATATCATAACCAGCATCTAGAACAGCCAAGGTGAAGAAATTTCAGCAGATGTTTACCTTCCACTTGAGAGATATAACAAGAAAAATAATCAAAATAAAGGATGCGGGATGGATGGTGAGAAAGCAGCTGAGGCTTTTTTTAGATGCATAGTTTCTATGAGCAATCTAGAAGTTGCAAACCTTCTTGGTGGTCATTTTTCCCCAGTGGGCTCCATTCTGGCAGCCAGCACTGGATAGCTGGAATGATGCGTTAAAGGATTGGCCCAGACTGCCACTGACAGAGAAAAACTCTCTGCAATACAGGGTTTATAACAGCTTTTCCTACATAAGCAATCCTCCACCTTTAGTACAGAGTTCTGCAGCATGTTGTTTGTGGATAGCCGCTCAATTTCTTAGAGAGCTGCTGTGAGGCTGGCTGAAATCAGACAGAGAAGCTGAAGGTAACTTGAAGCTGCTTGTCTCTTCTCTCCTCAGCTGTGCCAAATTTACATATTTAACACTTGGCACAGATGGGAACTAAGCTTGCATGATTAAATGCATAGAAAGTGAGATAAATGGTCTTTCAGGAGCAGAAGTAGGCCTGAAGACTTGTATTTTTTCCTGTAAATTTTCCTCTAGATTTTTCTTTCTGTTTGGAGTGTAAACACATTCCCAATAAAAAAAAAAAAAATTGCCATAACTCTATGGAGAAATTGGATTTGATGATTCAGTGCAGGGTTTGCTGATGAAAATGCTGATGGCATAAACCCACTATAATATTTTGCTTTTATAATTTTAGGGTTAGATTTAAAACTCCACATTTTCAAAGATATTTAAAAACCTAATTCTAAAATTTCACAGCTATGCAAAACACATTTCATAATTGTGTCTGACTCTCGCATATTACTATGGAATATGTCAAGTGGAAAGACTTGAAACAGATGATCTGACTTTTTCTCATACAAGTAAATGTTTATACAAGTAAACTTTTAGATAACCAACAAAGTATGGTAAAATTTAGCTCTATTGAAATATTAGTATTTCTAATACACAATGCATAATAACAGTTATGACTTACTGTGTTCCTCTTAGCATCAAATTTTAAAATGGATGTTATAGGTTTATATTAACAACTTCAGTTCACTAATGAAGCGCTTAATTTGAGCTCCTTGTGTTACCTACAGGAACATGCCTCCCAGGTGTTACATGTCTCTAAACACAACTGACTATTCAAATGAATAGCACCTGACAGAAGGTACATTTAAGCTTAAATTGAACTCTTAGTTACTGGTATGAACTTACTGAAACCAGAAAGAAAATAGCATATAAACTACACTTCAAGTGACTGCCCGAGAAGCAATTTATTGTTCTGCTCATTATGACTTTTTACAGACTCAGCTATGGGAATTACTTGCTGACCTCCATCCCAAAAGGAAAAAAACCTCATAAAACATTTTATTTCTGAGAAAGTGCCCACACCCAGAGCACGTCAAGTTTCCTTTGCCGAGTTATAGGAACTCCACTGGCTGGCAAATAGTCATGCATTCCAAAAGCACTAGAAAAAGCCACAGGCAAAAAAAAAAAAATCCAAAGAAACATATCAGGCTCATAAGCACAATGATTTACTTCCTACCTGCAGCAAACTGCCTGCTCTTGCGAGGTGAGCGGGGCTGGCGCTGGTATGGATCACTGGATCCATAGAGGTCGAGGGTGCCCATGCTCAGTAGGACTGTCTTCTGCATGAAATCTACAACAGCCAAACCACTGCAGTTCCCAAAAGCCACTCTGCAAAGAGAAACGTCCCTCAAACGTGTCAGTAATACGTAATTAAATTCTGAAAACAATAATAATTATTATTATGAACAGCGCACAAACTTTTTCTTCAGGAACTACTCAAGCTCACACTTATTATTTCTTACAGATTTGTAATACTGAATTTTAGAAACTGTTTTCTGAATTCACTCTCCAGAAAGCAGACTTACAACTTCTACCAACTTTCTGTATCAAACACATTGCAATAATGTCTAAACATTGCTTCACTGAACAATATAATTCTAATAATAATGATATCAATTAAGCCTAAAAAAATTGGGATGTCAATCTTAAGAAGTGGTTATGCATTTATATAAAATACAAATATAAATTAAAATATAAATACAAATACATGTAAAAAAATTTCTTTTAAAGCTAAATGTAAGAGACAAATGAAATATATTAGGCTGCATTGTGGAGATACCCAAATCTGAAAGGCATTTATAAAATTTCCCTCCAACTCTGTCAGCTTATCTACAGCAGAGATTCCTGTTAAAACAGTCTGTACCCCTCTGAAATGCTTCTGCAAATGCATTTTGATGGTTTGATTTATGAGCAAGAATCTCTCTCCTTCTGCATCAGACTGCAATTTTAAATTCCAGACAGAAAGGATTGCAGGTACAGCCCCAAAGAAACTCAAAAACCCAAACCATGTTCAGTCATATTCAGAATCACTTGCTATCAGGTTCTGCCATTTTATGTAAAAAGTGATTAAGATGGTTAGTTCAAATCACTGCAAAATATTTAAGCACTTAATTCACACTAAAAGTGAGCCGTGCACTCACCGCCACCTGACGCTTCTTAACGCATCTCCAAAATATCTGAAAGGAATTTGTGTGTGGAAAAACAACAATGCAAAAGAAAAATAATGAGGTGGAGGGAAAGCAGGGTATCTAGAAAATTTTCTTCTGTCCTACCTTTTCGTATACAGCTTCTATCACAAAAAAGAGGGTTCTATATAGCAAATAAAAAAGTAACATGTAAAGAAAAATGAAATTATTTTTCCTCAGTTGTCAAAGTAGCAAACTGAGGCATCATCTGGAAAGTTGCTTGAATCCTACTGGTTGTTACTACACCATGTTTACCACCCTTGTCTCAACACTGACTGCAGTACAACATCTATGGAAATACTATGGATGCACTCTAACTTTTCCCCATGGATGTTTTTTCCCCCACTGGTCCATACTGGGACCAGTACAGCTTAATGTCTTTACCAGTGACAGAGACAATGGAAGCGAGGGCACCCTCAGTAAATTCGCAGACAAGACCAAGCTGAGATGTGCCTGTGGAACAAGGGCCATCCAGAAGGACCTGGACAAGCTTGAGAAAATGAATGGGGGTAATGGTTTTTAAACTAAAAGAGGGTTGATTGTATGTGTTCATAAGTCACTGCATTCCAGGTGGAGAAAAAAAAAAAAAAGGAATAAAAATGACAAGTGTCAATCTCATCTAGTAATACTTTAGGGGAAAAAAACAGCCATTTGCACTTTGAAAATTATTAACCTGAGATTTATTAATTTTCAAAAACAAGTTACAAGAAGAGCTAGTGATCATTCACACCTCTGGTCAGCAATTTAACAAAATAGATAATTTCCTAGTCTGTATTTTGCTAAACTCCTCTAATTTCACACACAAGCATGGATCTAATATTTCTTATACCCAAACAAATTAGTTTAAAAAAGAATCCGAAATCGCTCATTAGTAACACTTCTAAGGATGAGGAAAAAATCTAGACAGCCATTACTATTAGCAAGGCTTAAGAAAAATTGCTATCAACCAAGTCCTTATGAAATCAAATACAAAATTTTTTATTTTCTCAGTTTTAAGCAATGAACAGAATTAGTTGCTAAGTGATGTCCTATTCTGTTGGTATCTTTCACAGAAATGTCATAAAACCCTCATCAGACGTTTCTTGACAATTAATATGCAGATTAGCTGAAAACTGTTTCATCATGAGCTGGTAATAATTTTCAGTGACTGCTTTCAGTCCAACAGAACCTACCTCAAAACAAACCTATTATTTGTACTTAACCTTGTTCCTCAAGGTTAACCTAGTTCTTCAGTTGTAATTGAAGCATTTTGTAGAATTTTCTTTTTGACTTTCATAACATGAAAAAGTTTTTGATTATTCATTTCAACATAAATAAAACAGGTGTTAATACTTATAATTTGCAGCCTTGGTACTGTTAAAAGTAAACTAAATATATTAAATAAAATTTTGCAGCGTCTGAAGTCTTTCATCTGTGCTGGGAATAAAGGTTTTTTTTGCATCTCACTTTATTCGTATTTCATGGCTGCAGTAAAACAGTTCCAGAAATAAGAGTAATTAAAAGAATACTGAAAACAGACTCTCCAGAAAACACACCATTTTATGTCTTCGACCTAGTTAAACTGATTAGTATAGGAAGAGAAATTAGGCAAGAGATGACCCAAATAACTCTACAATTAGCATGGCAAAAATTACGTGTTCTCAGGCTTCATGCTGAAGTGGAACGGATTTTTCCACATTGTAAAGATAGATAACAGGTGACAATTAAAGTAGTAAACAAAAGTTCTGATGAAAGAAAGGACTGTGCCTTGTCATAGGCCTGCGGGAAAAGTTAAGAGGGACAAGAGAATGGAAGAGAGAAGAGAGTCTGCAGAAAAAATGTAAGGGAAAAGACCTTTCTTGGGTAGTTTTTGTAGGAAAGTTAAATTTAGGTTATCAGCCTACTTTATTTATACATCCAATTATTTCTGAAACACTCTTGCACTTAGCTTATGGTGTTTTAAAGGAGGCTGTCCTGGAAACTATTATCGCTCCTAGCAAATGAAACAATTTAAAGCACTTGATTGAATCAAATCGGTGGTTTAGGAAACCACTGTGACCATTAGGAGAACCACAACCTATCAGAATAATTTACAAGTGAGAGAATGATGTGATTATTCAGATGCTGCCTTGAGTTCTGAGACCTGCAAGGGAGCAAATCAGGCAAAACCTAACAATTTGCACAAGCGACAAATGCATCGAGGTATGGTAAGGAAAAGAAACTCCTAGAACTCATTAATAGAAAACAATCTAGAAATTCAGGCTGAAAACTTTAAAAAACAGCTCCCAGAAGACTATTTTTGCAGAAAGGTAAAAACTCTGCCTTAACTGCCAAAGTCTCTGAAAAGAGTCCAATGACTTACTGAAAATCAGCAGGAGTCAGCACCTAACACCCATTACAGCCAATAGTTTTACTGGAGTAACAACTACAGGGAAAACCATTTTAATGTATCAGGGTGACCCTCAGTAAGAGAAAACATTAAAAATTTGCAAATAAACAGAACCTGAGGAAACAATTACACACACACTCATTTGCATTGCCATTCCAGAATACAGCATTTTAATGTCCCTTTTTCAATTCTCAATTTCAGGTCACTGATCATTGTGCAAACAGACATAAAAATGTTGCTCTCAGAAGACAATTTCCAACTAAGATATGATGTCATGATAAATGGCATTTTACATTTAATCACTTCACCATTTTCCATTAAATGCATTTCACCTTGGTGAACCTTTCAAAATAACTTTGAAAATTACAGATTTGAAATGCAATTAGATCTTATTTGAAAGAATGGAAAGAATTATGTGAAAAGATTCAGTCTTTTAAATAGGATTAGTAAAAATATTGGCAAGAATGGCTGTTTAACATCCCATACTACAATCTGTATGCCAGGTCAAATATTTTTCCCCCAAGAATCTGATTTACAGCATCTTTTGAGTACTTTGCTTCGACCTTAATTGTCTGTGGGAAATTTCAAAGTATAGTTGGAAAATGTGTGATTTAGCGCAATAAACAATAGGAATCAATGCTACCTGAATTCTGAGTTACTTACAGTCCGTAAGCAGAGTTTACAGCAAGACTGGTAATCTGCTGTGGAGGCTCCCCATCCACCCACACCAACTGGATAACGAGATCTGCCTGGTAGCCAGGAGGCATCCGCACAGGCCGAGCCTTAACACTAAGAAGAAGAGGTACAAAATAAGAACAAACAAACAATCAAACATTTGGCCATGAAAAAAAACTGCTTTGCATCATTATGAATTGTCAACTTGAACAGAAAACCTAAAATACTTTCTTTTGACACTTTGAAAAACGACATATCTGTGAATTTGGAACTTTTTTTCTTCTGAAGTAAAGCATGACAGAAAAATGCAAAGAGGCAAGAGAAGAGGAGAAGATACACCTTTTTGTAGTGGTCCTCATCAGAGCATATTGAAAATTACGGACTTGACAAATCAATTTGTCCATGTAGTGCAAACAAGTCTTGTTTTACTTCTAGGAGTATAATCACCTAATATGTGAATGAATGGTTCCTACACCAAATCTGATGCAACTATTAACACCTCTTGCTACTGTGTTATGGCAAGTTCAGTGACTTGTGAAGCAAGTAGTGAAGGTGTACATTTTAAGGGGAAGTGTAAGAGCTGAACACCTCTGTATGACTGCTTTACGTGCTTTTTTGAGTGGTACGACTATGTGGGATACACTGAAAGAAAACACTATGCAATAATAGCAATACTTTGAGGTATTCATTTTAGTCATTGGTACATTCATGCTGTAGAAGTAATTTACAGGTAAAACCCACTAGTCAGTGCATTTTCACTGTACCTGTTATTGGTGAGAGTGCTTCCATTGCACCCCTTTGCACACAGACATAAAATAGGGCAGTCTACTTTATGAGAAAGTAATTCCTCATCTATCCTCTAAATGCATTTCCTTAACAGCAGCTTGGCACACTCACTCTTCTATTTCTTTTCCCTGTAGTACTCTTCAGACCTTACACGTGTATATGTCTGGAGCAGAAATCAGGCACTTGGCTTGGATATTGTTGCAGGAAAGACGTGACAGTGGAGTTCAGCAAGTGCTCAGCCCACTACAGTTGGCAATAGCTTTGTATTTTTGTTCTCTATCAACAGCAAACCTCTGCTCAGAGTTTTGCAATTTCTGACCTGTTCTGCTGGCACTAAAGCTTTGCCCTTTTCTTTGTTCATATGATACTTATCCACAAGCATTTCTGAAGTGATGCTATTCATAACCTTAATGATGCAAGCCCTGGATTACCCAGGAGTATTTGTGCTGAGAACAAAGGTGTGAACATCTGTGAACTCAAGTTGCTAAGGGAGAAGGGTCCTCTGAGACCAGGATAAACTGAAACTACAGACAAGAGTTATATACAGTAAAGATGTACTATTTTCAAAGAAAAGTCACAGCAAGCAGATGCTGAATATTTAACAAACAGTCCTTCAGAGTATCTTTGTGATGGAGCCCTTAAACTTCTAATGTCTGTGGACAAGCCTTTAAGAGGCATAATAGTGGTGGTCTTTACACCTTGTACTCCATTTTCAGCTTTCAGCTCCTGCCCTTAAAAATGTCAGAAAAATATAGAACAGGTCAATGAAATCCAAGAACCAGGACTTAGTCTAACGCCGTTTTAGTTGAGCTTTTAATCCATATTTTCTAATGGATAATTGAGGCTATGGGAGAACACAAGAGGCAAGCACACTGCTCCAACAAGCATCTGTCGCAGCAATGCATTTATACTTTCCTTCTTCTAAACAAGCTACCATGAGACTGACAATGGCTGCAGAACTAATTCTGATCTTCGAAAATATGCTTCCTAATGTGGTACAACTTTTCCAAAGTGTTTTTAATGGCATGCTGAAATATTTAGAGAACTTGAAGTACCTTTTAAGTTTTCTTTTGGATTGCTGTCACCTGAGGGGTAAAAAGCAAACACCTTTACCTCTAAATATTTTTCACTGCAAATTTGAGGATCTCCTTTGATAAAAATTGGTATTATTTTAAAGGGATTTTCTCTAAGCATAGAATAAACTGTATGTGGTGGAAGACTATAATAATGGAGTAAAATAATTTCAGATTTCATAATTAAGGTTGTCATTCCCATGTAACATCTTCTTCCTTAAGAATCTTTGAGCTATTTCCCTTGTTTTCCTAATCATCTTGTTTGAACAGTAATGCATATACTCAGTTCTGCATCTTGATTTGGATGGTTTTTTATTTGAAGTGTTTATAATAAAAACCTAAACACACTGCAGAAGTATGAGCAGAAGGAATGTAGACATTTCAGTGATTTCCTTGACATGTTCTTGTTATGCTACCCTGAATTTCGTTGCTGCAAAATTTTGGTTTTTAGTTTTTTTCACAAGATATTCACAGTTCCTTATCACTACGGAGTTACTTGAAGCTACTGTCAAAACCCTTGATTGACCTAATTGTGGGATGATACTAGAAGTCTGGGAACAAAGAATGACATTCTGGGTACAGCTTTATGATAACAGCATTTACATCAAAAGTATTTATCTGCATAATCACAAATCAATTGGTTTCTTAGGTTATTACAGCTGCCTATTTCACTGCAAAATCTTCTGAAAGAAGCAAGAACAATATTTATTCCATACTGCTGCCTGCCTCTCATGATAACAATCACTTTTGATTTCAGAAAAGTGCCAAGTTTTCATTACTTCAGTACCTCAAATTACCTTCTTCCTGGTAGCTATTCACAGACACAAACACATTCAGTCATTCTGACTTCTGGCTAGAAAATATCATGTAGTGTGGAGTGCCATTCATTTGCTGTAACAATGTTGAGAAGCAGATACGAAAATAAACACAATGGAGCCAGTTATGTATGTGTGTCAAATTTTATGTGCACTATCAATATAGTTCAAGCTGTGCACTCACCCTCCATGCGCAGGTGGCTGCAGCTTTACATTAATATTGCTCTATTTTAGATTCTGTCCTGCTGCCCACCTGAATGAATTGCATATAAAGTCACCAGCATCACCCTGGTCTTTACTGGGTTTTTTTCTGTGTTTTCAGCACTACTTTCATTTTATCACCATAATTCTGCTTAGATCAGAAATTCTGAGACAGACAAGGCCTATGGACCCAGCTAAGGTTTGGGGGCAAGTGCGGATATTTGTATGTTTTACCTGAGAAGGACAATAGCATACATAAGTATACTTTGATCTAAATATAGGAGTGTGCCAGCAGTTCTAGCAGTATAATTAATTACTCTGACTTTGAAAGATCACTGCTCAGTCAAAATAGTCTAAAATTTGACAAAAATCTATTGGCTGGCTTAATGTGAGATTATTTGAGTTAAGAAAACTTCTAAAAACTAACAAGCTGAACTTGTGTGGGCTCATTACAGCTTTTCTGCCTCCAATATCAACAATTCCTCTCTTTCCCAGACAAAATCAAGTAAGAATCTCTTAAACAAAAATCTTAGCCAGTGAAATGATTAAATGATTCTTCCTGATATCAATGTCATAAATAGATTTCACATTTGGATTTTTTAATAACTGATCTGTGTCTCATCTGTTGATTTTCATAGTTCAAATTATGATTAAACTGAGGTCTGAAGTTCAACTGCCTGACTACATGAGGTGGACAAATGAACAGAATCCCAAAAAATACTGTTGATTTTACAAGGACAATATTGCAATATTGCTTTTAAATGCTAATGCCATTTCAGGAGCCAGCAGCCCAAAGTATCTGCAAAATCAGGAAACATTCATTTTAACTGCTTTTGAAATAACTGAGGCATTTAAAAGATTTCATAATAATTAGACCAAAATAATAATAATGAATTCAACAAATTGAGAGCAATTGCTGTCAGCAACACACTCTAATTGCTGGAAAATTATAGTTTATAGAGTTTTGTACAGAATTCTTGTTTTAAAATATTCAAATCCATAATTACCTGCCTTATTAATAAGAAAATATTAATCTACTCCAAAACAGTGACAACATATTCTAGCATAAAACAATTTGCTCTTTCTAAAGATTAAACAAATATACACTTCCACAGAGTGCGACTGTTTCATAACTGTATATCTTAAAGATTGTTTCATGAGTATGAACACAGTTTCTATGCCTTATACACCATAAAATGCATACAGTTCTTTCATTAAAAAAAAAAAAATAGTGTTAAAATAATTAATCAAGGAGAGAAAGCTTTGCACATGCTGGCTTTTATAGAAGTTTCTTCATGAACTATTCTCAGAAATTCTTTGAAGATTTACTCCTAGATCACTGGAAAATGACAGTCAAACTTTTACTGTAACAGCTTATATTCTTCACAACTACTTCTATCCTTTTAAAATTCCTTGTTATTATTTTGCCTTAATTATTTTGTTTGTTCCATATTCTGGTTTCTTCTCATTTTGTGTCACATACATACAACTAATCTCTTTTTCTTGAGAGTTGATGGATTGACAAACAGATGAGAATGCTTTTTAGAAAGATCAATATTTAAACAATGGCATAGACTTACCTAAGACATGGGATACTGTCCTTCATCGTTCCTTCACATGCTACAGTGTTGGTACTGCTTGAAAGGCTCTTTAAAGAAGGAAGCTGGGAGGAGGCATCTGGAAATGGAGGATTAGTTTCTGGTTCAGGAGTAATGATGTCTTCTACTTCGCATTGAAGTCGTACCTCTAACGACTTAAATAAACAAAAAGCTAAGTTATCATTTCATAAGGAAAGCTGCTGAAAGTTCTGTTACTTTCAAATAAACATCAGTATGCCTTTTTATTTTAAATAACCCCCATTTTTCATTATAATTTGCAGGCAAAGAAGACTGTCATTTGTAATTTATACAGAGTAACAGCAACATCAGATAGGAGCTAGAAGGATGACCAACTCTGCCTCCTGATTACTCGTACAACAGAGTCTCTACCAGACAAGTTTTAGGCAGGATGGATAAGCCTGACAGTGTGAATAGTACTGATACATGAGATTCATTTGTCCATTGGTGGGGGGCCAGGAAATCAGAGATTACAGCACAGACAGCTCTGAGTTCCTTAGAATAAGCATGAGTTTAGTGGATTCTAGAAAGCCAAATTCAAACCTTTTGCTTTCCTTCTGGCCTCTCTAGAAAAGGAAGAAGAGGCCAAATCACCCTACAATTCTCTCCACTAATTCAGGAAATATTAACTGAAGGACTCCAGGGAGGAACTGGACAGGAAGTTCAAATCTAGGTAAGTAAATACTGAGCAATTCTTTCTACCTCACGAATTGTCCAAGGAAATCCTCATTTTGAAAAGAATAAAAACCAAGGTATAGCTCTCAAAGAGACAGGGTCTGGGGATTACTAGCTGAATAGTCACTTCAGTGCTGCTACCTTGAAAGGAATAGAAGTAATTAAAGAGGTAGACAGTGCAAGCTCAATCTTACTGATTTTTCACTGAGACATCATCTGTATCAGAATGAAAATTAACAAAATAATAGGTACATTTCATGAGAACTGGGAGATAAAGGTGAGGAGCACTGAAGGGTCACATGTTTCTCAACCACTGTGCTAAAATACACAAGATTTCAGAAAGAAGTGATTCTGTTCAACCAGGAGAGAGAGTCCTTTCTCCAAATTTCACTTTTGTTTTCTCCTTTCAAAATCCATGGATATTTTGTGCCTGAACCAGTTAAAGAAACCTACAGACAACATTTGCCTTCAAAGGCTAATGAGTGAAATATTGAGTTCAGGAAAATCTAATCTGGAAGTAATTGCTGCTGACTGAAACAATTTATAATGCTGTTTTATCTTTATGCAGGACTGAAGTAAGTGTTGAAGAGTATGTTCTTCTGCTTACCACGTTAGAAGTGCATCACTCTCCTTTGAATGTTTTTCTGCATGTGTATTCCTTTTCCTACTAAAATTAGTTTTGTTAAATTCTAGCTGTTTTGCATTTGAAGAGAGAAGGAAAAATTCAGGCTAAAAAAATGAATGTGAATTTTTCTTATGTTTTTGTCCCTGCTGCTGGACCTTAGGAGGATTGTAGAAATGTTGAACCGATTTATTTTGACACAGAGTAAAAATACATTTGGGGGAATCTCACCACTAGGCTCACTGATTCCCCTGTCCACATTCAAATGAGTGTTAACTTTTTTCCTATGTTTCTTCTCAAGAGCTTTGAAGGGGACCTTCACAGAGGAAAGACTGCTCACTGAGAAAGTGATCATGTTTAATTAATAGAACCTTATGAGAGAGGATGGAGTGGATTCAGGTAAGAAAACAAAAATAACAGTAACAAATCCTTTTTATATAACTGCATGGCAGTGACTCCAAGGCTGGATATGAAGCAGAATTTGTTTCATGCATACTCTTTGCCTCCAGAATCTAGTATGAAATCATGCAAATAATACTTCTGCTGAGGAAATTCCAGGCACAGTCTATGCCCCTAAGGCATATTCAGCGGCAGACTTCCCTGCTACATGGGGCAACCCTTGAGTAGCCCCCAAACTTCCCATTTACCACAGCAAAAGCATTACAACACTGACATCAGGGCAGTCAAACCAGCGTGGGGGCCTTCAAATGCTGGGATTTATAGACTAAACTCAAGGTAAATTCAGTCTGACTGATAAGGAAGGGAGCACACAAAGTGCTTTGTAACTCAGGCAGCAAAGAAATCTTGAGACTGCCCAGCTCAGTCTGAATAACACAGCTTAAAGTCAGGTGCAGATTCCAACAAAGAATTCCATACTTTTGATTAAAAAACCCTCCCATCATTTCGAGCGAAGACTTGAATGCAAGCAGCAAAAATGCAGAAACAAGAGAGAAGGCCCATTTCAGAGATGCACAAAACCCAGGGGAATTCTGTGAGTAGGCCACCAAGATTGCATAAATTCATATTCAGAGAAAAATGTTTATTAATTACAGATGAAATATGAGAAACTGTTAAATTGTACATATTACAACACTTTGGAAAATACCAGTAATGATGCAATTCAGCCAGAAAAGTGAAGGACAGGGAAAAAAGACATTAAATTATAGATAATAAAAGGTAAGGTGCACTTGCTGTGGAACAATGTAAGAATACTGAAATGGAGTAATTTTAGCAGCATTATACATGAGCTGGTCAGAAATGTGAAATTACTGTTCATCAGTTTTAAACCTTTCCTGAAATGATACATTCAGGCAGCTTAATAATTGCCTGGGGCAGGGGGGTAGAAAAGAGTGGAAAACAACAGAAGAACTACAGGTAATGAATATCTGTACAGAATGGCACATGGCTACAGGCCAAAAATAACACAGATTTTTGCCACAGTAGAACTTTCTAAAGTGAATTAAAATAGTGTGAAAGGAAAAGAACTATAGTCAGGGAAGGTGACAAATAATCTGGCATTTCATATAGTTTCCATCTTTAGGGAAACAACATCAGCATAAGCCAGAAAAAGATCAACCCTTTTTGTTTAGTTAAACCCACTGATAATTTTCAGTCTCCTTATGAACAGAAATTAGATTAAATACTTGAGTTAAAAAGGGCATTGTGCATGTCCACAATGTACATTAAAAGATAAAACATACAGCAGACAGTAATTTTAGACCAGGTAAATACAACAGAAATTACTGTATCATAAAGTCTTAAAAGCAAATCATGTCTAAAAGTTGCACTGTATGTTATTACTAAAGCAAAGAATAAAGTGGAGAGTAGGTTCCCAAACCCTCAGATTTTTGTCAGTAACTGAAGTAGGATCAAGATTTCCCTGGAAAGGTTGAAAATAGAATGTCCCTAAACCCGTATTTATAAGTCTCACTATTTTTAGTTAAGTAATTGAGCACAGATAAAGCAAGGCAATTTGATTTAGATATTATGTTCTCTAATAAGAGTGTGAAATGAGTACTTACTGCAATTTCAGTATTTACTTCATGTTTGCTGAACCTGTAAACAATCACATATGCAGAAACTCCTGCCACACAGAAAATTCGGCTTTCAGGACACCAGTACATCATCTGAACAGCAAAAGGATCTTCTTCCACAATCTCAGCCGTTGCTTTTCCTTCTCCCACCTTCTGTTTTTCAAAGACCTTTGATGTTTTTAGTTTGTATAACATCTGTAGAGTAACTGGAATATATTAAAACATATAAAAAATACTAACATGAAGCAAATCAAGTGTAAAATTCCTCAGTTCCCACTTCCTTCTGAGTTGTGGCATAACAAGGAATCTCAGGAAAGAGGAGAAGATGTGTATTATAATATTGCCCAAACCAGGACAACAATACAGATACTATTCTGGTACACATTACTGGTAGGATATGTATTTAAAAATTCTCAAAAGGGTATTTGTCTGTGAAATACTTCCTAGTACTTTCTGGGGAAGGTTGTCAAAGGTGTAAATCATTGTGTCCATAATTAGGCTTATAATCATATTGATACTTTCCTAAAGAGATGTGAAACTAGGATTTCACTATCTGAGGTTATGGTCTTGACAGAATGTAAAACTGTAGGGCAATTAAAGAGAAAACATTAGGAAAGCATGCTGGTGGCCTGGTCAACACAAAGTTCTTCTGAATTAATGGGTGTTCAGAAATGTTTTCAATTTCTTGACTAATAAGTAGATCTATATTTATAATTGTATATAAAATCCTAATATCCAGAAGATTTTGTCAAGATTAGAACTCCACTGCAGCAAATTCCAGAGGTAAAGGAGGGGTGACAATTCACCCCATTATGTTTAACATTCTTTCCTGTTTTTACTACTTTTACATTAGTTTCTCAGTGGCATTAATCAGTAACTGCATAAGGTCAGAAAAAGTCAGTCAGGCCCACCACCTATAAAGGTGTGCATATCCACAAAGGCAAAGCTGCTGCCTATGTCAGTGCAATTGTGGCAGCTCAGCCAGCTTGTGTAACAAGAGCAACAGGAAGATGAAAGCATAATGCTTTAGTTATGTAACCAGATAATGAACACAGCAAAAATACATTTGTGTTTGGCAGTGCAGATATATTCGAGGAGGTTTAGCATATACAATTTTTAATGTTTTAAAAAGTTTTGGCACATGAAGCACTTCCGAATTTTCACAAATTACAGCAAGTGCTTCTGTAATAAATACATAATTCTTCCTGCCGTGGCAAAGAAAGAGGATTCAGGTTGCTCTTAGTGCCACTAGCAAATCTAGAGTAGCACTTCAAGTCAGGCATCATGGGTCCATGCACATTACGACTGGAAGAATTATAGAATCACAGGGTACAGAGTACAAGACAAGACTCTCTATGCTGCTCTGAATTACTGGGTACCATCTGCACAAGTAAATAAAAAAACAGCAATACCTTTTGAATAAAGATACATTTGGAAAACAGCTCCAGTGGCCTAGCAAGTCCCTGTCTCTCAGATACGAGATTATGCAGGTAAAATATGTCTAAAAGAAAAGTATTTTGTGCCTTCAAATACCAGTAGGATATTATGTTTGCTAGGGAACCTCAAATGAACTTTGAACTCCATTAAAAAGGTTAACACCTTTTAAGTAAAATAAATAACAAAACTTTGCAGTAATCAAAACTTTGTAAATGACAAGTACCAAGTACAGTATGGGTAACACAGTACGTGCCCTGAAAAGCAGGACTAGGACCAGGACTTCAGAGATACACTGAAAATACCAGTACTGTTGAAGAGATTGTGAATATTCATGATCAACTAAGCTTTTAATTTTAAGAAAAATTCCTACTGCAGCATGTATATATTGATTAGGCTATGCTTATATTTCCTATGAGACATTTTTTTCTTTCCTCATTTCTGCCGGAGTTATAGAAGAACTAGCACACTGCTTCCTGTGCAGTATGTACACAAAATGCCTTGGGCTGTTCCAACAGTCTGTATTGTTTCACCCTACCTTTGGAGCCGGTATTTGCACATTCTTGTTAAAAACGAAATATTCACAAGACCAAGTCTAATGTCTCACCGTACTTCTCTAAAAAACTAATTATCCTACTTTTGTTCATATTAAAGCTCTCAAAAACTTCCGTTTTTACAGATAAACCACACCTCATTTTATGATTGGTGTTCACCATAACTTGAAGACAGTGGATGATGTAAATTCTGAGCAGCATGTTCCTGTTTTCCCACCATTTCCAAACAGACAAATTACATAATTAAAAACCAACCCATGGCCATGTTCAGTTGCTGTGCCTATTTAATACATGAAATGTATTTTGTGAAATGAGGCTTTGGAAATCCTCATTTTCTCCTTGTCCATTCTGAGTGAAAATATTTGGTATTAAGCAAAAAGACAAATACCTGACAAAGTCATCAGGTTTAGCTGACATTAAAAACTTGTCAACATTCCCCATACTTGGCTGGAAATGGTAGCAATACTAATCAATTCTGTGGCACCATGTGGAACTAGCAGGTATTTTAAGTATCCCATATTCCATGATCTTGGCACCTACTATAGACTGGTTATTAGGATCATATTAAATCTCTCTATGCTTAACATTTCATCCAGAATTTTCTTTCACATTCTTTTCTTTAACACACTAATACCTCATAAAAGAGAGATATTATCCAGACATCCCTGTACCACCGAACAGACAAGAATACAAGGCAACTCTACAGAACTTTGGTGACGAACCGTCAATTATTTGAATCAGAATATTTTAAATTTCCATCAAAATGTACGTGCGCATTTGTATTTTAATAAATATATTTTACTAATGAATACCATATGTATTTTCTGTAGGGGAAAATGCTGGTTGCTGATATGTTCAGTTATAGCTAGATTACATGGAACAATTATTTTCTGAAGATTTTTCCTAGTAGGATGAATGGATATGCTTCCCAATTATTTCCTCGGATTTGAGACTGGACAAGAAAAGATTTGGGTCTTTTCCACCCTCATCAGATTAAGTATGTTTTCAAATATATGAATGCTTTTAAATATTTTATTTTTACTTAGCTATAAAGAAGACTCTGTTGTACTCGGTATAGAAGTGACATGACAACTGAACTGAATGTTAGATCTAACTGAGCCCTCTCCTCTATACACACAAGAAGAATGTGCCCTAGGGATTTTTTACCAACACTTCATCCTTCATAGATTTTGGTATGTTGGACCTTGAGTTATGATTCTTCACTCTTTTCTGCCTAATATATCTCATTAGCAGCATTCCTTCCCTTAACTGAAAAAACCTTTTCTTTATTTCACCCCTTTGTCCTAATTATATCAGCCCAGCTGTTACTACTCAACCTGTTAAATATGCTGTTTTATATATAAATGTGTGTTTGTGTGATTTGTCAGCATTATGCAAAAGTGAACTTTAGAAACTTACTGGCAGAAGCATCCCAAAATTTTACTGATCCATCTGCATGGCTTAAAAAAAATATAAAAATTAAATGTGTTAAAACAAGATGCAATTCTAAAACATCATCTACTTTCAGTGACTAATAAATACAAGCAGAAAAAATCCAATGTTTGTTTATGTAAGTCTCTATAACTTACTGACATTATATTAAAGACATACATACTAACTATCAGAAATATTTTGTTATTTGGTTTCATTTGGTTAACAAAATATTTTTATGCATTTCCTGCAGAGAACTAAACCCCCAATGAATTTTAAGACTGCAACAAGAAGAAGTAACTTCCCATACTAATAACGAGTTTAAGTTACAGCACTCTTGGCTTTGCAGCGGGCCAAGATCAAACCTATATCCTCTAAAAATGCCATATACAGTGAACTTTGAAAGGACAGGAGGTAACTTCATTTTGCTTGATACTTCACAACTGTGTTCTTTTTATTAACACAAAATCCTTGAAGCAAAGCTGGAAAAAGGAGACACTTCTGTTGACAATGAGAATGATGCCTTCATCACCTTCTCATACTATTGCATACATCATAACATTATTTTTAAAATCTGGTCTTTAGTATCATTGACGGTAACAATTCATCAAATACATGACTGAGACCAGAGGAAAACTCATCGTGCATCTTAGCTGAATGAACAGTGTCTGTTTTACAGTATGATCCCTTGGGAATCCATTAGGCACTGCTCATGGGGCTCCTATTGCAATCTGAGCCTTTCTAGGCCTTTTTGCTCTGCCCACAACGTGAAATTCATCCCAGTGCACCACACCCTCACTAATGCTGAGTATTAATATGAATTCTCAAACTGTCCCAGATAGAGACTTCCCAATATTCCCAATATCTATCTCCCAGACAGAGAATTCCCAGTCTTGGCCCCAGAAGGCCAAGGGACAACAGCTATACAACACTGGCTGCTCTCTTTTTCAAAGCTATTCTCCGCGACCTTCAAGGCCAAAATATTTTCTTGCAATAGATTTTTTTTTCCAAAGACCCTGCCTTCACAAGCTTTGCTATCTAACACTGGGGCCTCAAATGGTTATTCTTAATGGTAGCTCACCCCTGGGTAATAAGTTCTACTCTCTACAGCAAAAGAGAATTTCTGTGGTGACACTACTCAAGCGAAGAGCCAGGAAATGCATATGGGGTCAAGCCTCAACTCTTATCTATAACTAACCCACAATCAAAAGGAGTAGACACAAACTTTAAAAGCACCAATCCCCAGTTTCATTCTCACCCTGTAATAATGATTTCAGGATATGTTTGAGCTCCAAGGTTCCATGCTCCACCACTGATAGGCCACTCCTAAACAAACCAAAGTACAGCGATCACAACTTATTCTGATGAACCTTGCTTGGATAATTTTTATATTCAGGAGTAGACAACATCTTCCCCAAAAAAGCATACAACTTTCAAAAGAACAAAAATATGTATAATTCAAGGCTTTTACCGTTTATTAACATTTTTGTGTCATCAGTTCAGGCTTTGGAAACTTAGTAACACTTTTATATTATCAACTAATGTTCTATGCTTTTAAAATATTTCTGCACAGCTAACATTCAACAACCTAAAATAGGAATGAGAAGAAGGAGTAACAAACAGTTCTGCTGGTCTTTTGAGATGGTTTTTCTCTTGGAGATTCTATAGAACACTGAATAGACCAAGAATTTATTTTGCATACAAAGACCACTGAAGAAGCTTGCCCAGAAACAAGTATCAGGGCATGATGCCAGGAGACAAGAGAATGCAACTTTTACAGAACGGTGAAATTTACAGAATCTCTAATTTACAGAATCTCTTCCTTGCCTTTTGTTTACTAATGGCAAGACTCCCATTTTCTTGGTCTAGAATGTTGCCCTGTGCCTAAAGGCCTGACATGTATGGATATAGGATACAGTATGCAAAGGGTGACATATGTACAGAGTGGGTCAGGATGCCTGCAGAGCATGAATGGGTGGAGAAAAACTGGGAGCACAGACTTTGTGTGGATACATGGAGTGGATGCTTGTGGGTACAGAAATGGGTGTCTGGCGCATGAGTGACCACCTGCCTTCAGAGTGTGCATTTGTATATGCACAAATAAAGAAACGAGACAAGAGGATGCAGAGAATACAGGTAGGTGTGCAAAGTGTATGAGGTAAGGGTAGATTCAAATAGGAGCAATAAAAATATTTTCTGAAGTACTTTGGTGAACCAAGATGCAAAAGAAGTAGAGAGGGATCACTTTCTGAGTTAATGGAAAACAAGCCAGCTCCAAGGAGAATACTTCCATTGATTTGAACAGAAAATTGATGATGTCTGACTTGTTTACTCAGCATTTTTTTCCACTTTATTTATTAAAATTGATTAGTTCTAGCCAAAAAACAAACCAGTTTAAATTCCTTGAAATTTATAAATTAATTGCATTTCTTCTTTTACTTCTTGCAGCTTGTCCTGTTTCTACAGCATAATGGTAAGATTTTGTTAGCTCAGTAAAATAATTATTATTATTTCTATTTAATAACAAATCCCACAGATATTGTCAACTCTCACTGAACCTCTTCTGCTTAAGTCTTTCAGTTATAATGCTTTCACATTTTTCTTTGATAGAGAGAACTTATCCATACAAATTTGAATTGTACACTGAGAGCTCTCCTTTAACACAATCTGATCTGGAATAACTCCAGCATCTTGATGATTAAGTCCTATCTAATGGTAATTAATGGCTCTGCTTAAGTGGTCATGTTTTTGAAGGAAAAATACTGGGCTGTAATCAGGCTGCTAAGCTGCTGGTTGGACTAACCTTAAAGTGATTATTAAAGGAGTAAAACAAAAATAATTTGATAAAATGTTACAAAAACATAGGTTACACACTTACTTCCTTTGCTTAAAAAAAGAATATTAGTTTTGTTTACCTTATTGCTGTATCCTTGCTTTTTATGTTTTGCTCCTACAGAATAGAGTACAGGGATCAAGTCTGGAGGACAGTCCGCAAAATATTCTGTGCAGGTAACAGGTGACTCATGAATGTCAATAGGATATGGATTTTCAAAGATTGGAAAACTAGTTAAGGAAGACAATTTATTAGAAGCACTGTGACACACTGAGCAATAGAATAAAACATATTCTTATATTAAAGTATATAACAGAATCTAAGTAAAGTCACTCCTAATTATATATATTTTCCCTTATTTATACAAACTAATATTTTTTCTAATATCAGTAATAATGTGTAGTTGCCCAAATAAAGACATAAAAATTCAACTCCTTTGACAAGAATCCTCTTGTTACATAAACAGTCCCTAAGGCTAATAGGGCTACCTTTATGAATGAATAGGAACTAAATTTTTTCTGACATCTGAAAATCTTATTTATGCAGAAATGACATATTTTCCAGAAGTTTCACATTCACGGATATGATATATACTATGAACTACAAACTACTTTTACAACTGTGGATTTTATATTGAACATCTTAGCTTATTGGGTTGGTAGACTTCTGATTATACAATGAAGAATTGCAATAACAGATGAGTAAATCTCAGTTTATTTCTCACTTCCATCAGTTTGAACAGCCTGATAAGGAGAAAAACCTCACTTCTGGCACATTACACAATGTTATTCCCAACTGAAAAATACAGGAAATTGGGTTCTGATTTCAGTTATGTCCATTTTACACTGCTGAGATGATCTGAATTATTGTTTAAAGTAAGTGAGATCTGAATATGATTTACTTAACATTTTTCAATACATTGACAGCAAAATCTGTTCCTTGTTACACCAGTGTGAATGTGGATATCCATTACTGGTAGTATTGGATGCAGAACAAAATAAATAAGAATTGGATTATGCTTTACATGATATAGAGTTCCTCTTTGATAGGAACATTGATTCTGATATGAAATAAATATTTGTCATTTAAACCAGCAACTGGATCACAAAGTAATTCTGTAGATCCATATAAAACAATGCCATTATTTATTTACTGAGGCTAGACATGCATAAAAGTAATTGTTGAATCTTATTTCCAAATCAGGTATGTGTTCAAATAATATTTAACTTTGGTGTTGAATGAATATCTCAGGGCTGTGCTGAAGAAACTGCAGATTTAGATTTATTCCAAAGTTTAAGAACAAATATTACCATAAGTTCCTGTTCATTAGATTAACCTAGCTCTTAAAGTGGAAGTAAATATTTAGCAGGAGTTATTTCCAAAAGGGAATGATTTTGGACAGTTAATTACTTAGAATTTTATGGTAATTTACTGTACAATTAAACACACAAATAACTTCGCATAAAATTTTATACTTACTTGCTTTGTGTCAGGTCAACGACAATGAGATCTTTTTCCAAAAGCACAACTACAGCATAGGGTTCTTGAAATTCTGTAAGCAAGGAATCAAGCATAAAAGAGATGGAGTTCTCCTATCAGCCATTTTAAGCAAGAAAGCAATATTTATGTTCTTTAAACTTCCACAGTATATTAGAAGCTTTGAGGTATAAACCCTTAATATATGCACAAACCAGACATAGCTGGAAACTAGGGCCAGAGAGGAAGTAAGAAATTACTTCTGGATAGTACTGTTGACAAACATACAAAGCAGAAGAACTGGAGTACTGCAGCCTGCTAGCATCATGCTATGTTGAAAGTAAAGAAGTAGAATATGAATAAGTTGTGTGTATCATTGCATTATTGAATCCAGCTGTTACACAGAAAAAGTATTTTTGCTGTCCAAAAGTAACACTTCTACTGTGCACAACTGCTCTTCAGAAACAGATTGTGCAGGACACTCCATGATACACAATGCCCCCATTTCTGAGGTGATTCAAGGGGAATATTCCCTCGAATCCTGTAAGTCTGCTGTTTTCAATTCAGGTACTAACATGCCCCTTCCTCACATACACTCTTTAGGAGATTATATGGTTTGGTCTTTAATACAGCTGTCTATTTATTTAGCAAAACTAAAGAATTAAGATAACAAATAAATGCTTTGCTCTATGCAATTGATGCATAGAGTATATTCATTTACATAGGATGTAATTAAAAAAAATATAAATGTGGAATTACAACTTTCTTTTCAACAGCAGCAAATCATTCCAGCACATGCAAGCTCAGAATAAACTGTTCAGATGGGTGATGCCAAAAGGAAGAGTAAATGAGAGCAAGTGATTCATCTTCCTTTCAGTCCTGCAATGAATGCACATTATTTGTTGCCTGTTTTTAGACTAGGCTATGAATAACATAAGTTAAACCAAAATGTTTAAGAATTGGTCTGTGAGCAGGGGAAGATGCTACAAAACTTAAGTACAGGTAAGTATCTGACACAGTTAAATAAAGGCCCAAAGCAAGTCTGATTAAGGAAAATTAAATTTTTGCGTGACATTGAAGCACATATACAGTTTACCTTTACTAAGTGTTTTTAGTCTGTATTTGGTTTAGCTATGTATATAAGATTTATTATACTTTTCTGCTTGCAGGCTTTAAATGCTAAAGTTAGTTCATTTTTGACTTACAGCTTTTCTTAATTTATTTTCTGACAACATATTTCCGAACCTGGCAGCCCCACAGTATGCAGCAGACACAACACTTCTTAACAGTTCATTTCACGTGGAAGTGCAAGAACTTTTTTGCAGTTAAGTGATAGTTTAATTTTCATAATTTAGCAAGCTGTAAATGATGAAAAAATTCAGAAATATAAGCATCTATATTTGATTAATAGCAATGTTTTCTCACAGTATCCCATGGGTTTCAGTCCTGTAAGTGGAGATGTATGCTTTATTGTCCACTCGCTACTTGCCTCCTACACTGAGAATGCAAACAAGTTCCAGGTACTCTCACTTATAAAGTTTTCTTGAGATGAAGACAAATATGAGGATGGAAGTCTCTGGGCTGGGATTAATGTATGAGGAAAGATCACTTAGTTTGTATTTTCCGTAATTGTATTTTTCCCAATAAACTCACCATTTGGATATGGAGTTTCACAAAGAGTTAAAAAATCAACTATAGGATGATCCATTTCAAGAACGGTAATTGCTTTCCCATGCATGATTGTTAAACTTGGTCTTCGACAAGGTTTATCATATGACAATCCACCAGAAAATATCACAAATGGTTCACTGTATTAAAAAAAGCAACATAACAAGTGTAAGTCTACATAGTACATGCAGGTTTACATTATAGGTTTCGTATCCGCAAATAATAAAAAATAGCTTTGTAAAAAAAAAAAAACAGGAAAAGATTCTAAAAGGACTTAAACACAAACTCAGGAATGTAATATTGAGTTAATTACAGAATTAAAAACAAACCTGTTTTTACAGGTCTTGTACTCTACTTTAAGAATTGGTTTACAAGATTCAGGTTTTTTTCCATCTCTTTGAACTTTTCCTAAGGAAAGAAAGAACATGAAAACTATTAAAATATAAAATTGAACAATCAAACTAAAACATACACACTGAAACAACTGTATAAGCAACAAGAAAAAGGAACTTTAAAGTTACAAAAGATTAGAAGTATTAGCTCCTATTTCCATAAAATACGCATTTGTCTAAATTAATTACATTTATTATGTCTTTGTGTTTTTACTGCCTCATACATCTAAAGAACCATAGAACACACTTCAGAGACATCTACAAACCATGCAGGTTTCTGAGTATAACACTGAACTAATAACGAATGAATCAGACTAATTATATGACTTTTTTTCTGAACACGTAATGATCATAAACAGTTTAATTTTTTCCTAAACTGTTCTTAGGTTTCTATTGTTGACAAAACATTACATGCTTCTGGAGTGTAACTAGTTGAGTGATAAAATTGAATGAAGAGTACAACTGAAATTCATTAGTTCTTGGTTAATGATGGCTCAGTACTTTCTTCCAATCAGAGAAAAGTCACTTGTAAACTACAAAAATAGCCCTTTTGGGTTTGTTGCTTTGGAAAGTCTATGCTTGCTTTTGACAACAGCCTGACTGGAGAATACAGTGTAGATGGATCCAGACTTTTCTCAGAGGTGCACAGTGATATGATGGCACATAAAGGACACAAGTTGGGGCATGGAAAATTATGGTTAGATATTAAGGAAAAAAACTGTGCCACACAGGTCATTAAATACGAAAAGATATTGCCTAAAGAGGTTGTGCAATTTTTTGCTAGAAGTGCTCAAGTGCCCAATGTCCTGAGTTTATTCATCAAATCAGGCCTATTTTGATCTCATTATCTGACTGGTTGAGAGTTTCCTTCTGACATTGTACAATTCTATGACTCAAAATGATAAAACAGAAGTAAATTAAGAAAATACTAAATCCTTTTGGGGCTACTTGGATCTTGACTTCCTCTTCTTCCTCCCTCTCTACCCAGTCAGGTTTCTCAATAACGTAATGTATGCATTTACAATGGTGTCAATACTCTTTAACCTAATTTGTAGGAAAAACTTTATATAAAGTCCCACCCATAAAAGATACGGCCATCTCTTACTACGGCTTCTTTAAATTCTTAATTGCAGTTCTTTGTGAAGCCTTGTACCATCCCCATGACAAACACCACAGTACCTTGTACAAAACACATTAATTTGTTGTGGAAATTGCACATAAAAGCCTGTAAGTACAAACTATAAGAGAAAGAAATGTGAAAATCCCAGAGCCTGAGGGTCTCACAGACTAGCAGCAGACTCTTAAAAGAAACTGGATAAGACATTAGAGTAATATTAATCAGAAGGAGGTATTTATGACATCAATTAAAAGTTTGATCTAAATTACTGATTTTACAATAATTTGCAGCTACTTTGCAAATCAAAATATTTATGCAAGAAGCAACATCTGGGCTACAAGGAGAAATTAAATAAATATACATATGAGCTAATAGCATTGAGAACACTGTATTGCTTCTTAGTTACACATTTTAACTATCAGAATTACCATGTGGAATTGTGGTCTGGAATGGTCTGTTAGGGCTTTTCAGATTCCATAGGGTCAAGCTGCCATCAGAATGACTACACATGAACTGTTTCCCCTCATGATGCCAAGCAACAGAATGAATAGCCTACGGAAATGAAAGAAGAACTTGAGACTGGAATGGAATACAGTGTTTACACTAATTATATTTTCATGTATGACTTCAGATTATATTATTCTAATGATATATCAACAGTTGGATGGTTCTCGTTTGTCTAAAGTCCATTACCATCACTTTTTAGCAGCAGATGGCTGTAATCCACATTTCACCATAAATGTAACACAGTAACATAAGAAAGCTTGTCCTGAATCAGGCCAAAATTTAAGGAAAAGGGTATCAAGGTAAAAGTGCAAGAACAAGGGCTATACAATGCAGCTGTAATACATCTGATAGCTCTCCTTAGAAGTATTTAATCTGGTAAATTTACAGGTAATTCTGTGTAAAAATCTTTACAGGTAACATACAACACACACAGTCTTCCCCATTATGCTCTTGGATAATTTCCATACGAACTCTTGCATACTTAAGTTGCAGAGCAAGTCCACAGAAATTGGGAATGTTTCATGTCAAAACCAAAACACTAAAGAATCCAGGACTGTTTCACTGATATAGAAAATTACAAAAACAATGATGTCAGATAATTTTGGAACAGATAGTGCATCAGAGAAGAGGAATATCACACTCCTTTGTGCATGCTACAAGTACCACCTGATGAATGTTACGTACCATTCTTAGCATTATATAGAATGGTTACATACCATTCTTAGTATTTTGTGCATAATTAATGGAACTGACTGAAAATATCAAACTATTGGACAGGCTAAAGGCGTACGTCCTTCAATTTCCCTGGTATGTGCTGGAAACTAACAAAAGCCAGTATTCTGACAAAACATTAATTGTATACCACAGTTTCTCACACACTCCCCACAGAAGCACAAACTCACAGAATTCTCCCTTGAATCCATATCCCTTCCAGAAATGTTCACTGCTACATAGCAAAAAACACAATATAATTTTATGTACATGTAAATAAAAGAGATCTATTTTTGAATGTAGCTTAATAAATTTCCAGAGATTTTTTCAACCCAGGAAATGCTAGGGCCTTGCATGCACTTAAAATTGCATGTAGACATTTACCTGATTTATTGAAATGACTTAACATCATGCCTGGGTATTCATAAGTCACCACTGCAGCTGTTCATGTTAATTTTGCTTCAGTACTACTGGTCACTATTTGAAACTCCCTGTTGGTTTTCCTCTTTTAATCATTATATTGATTGCTATGGCTGGCTACAGCTCATGGTCTGGAGAGAGTATCAGAAGAAATCAACCAAAGGGCCATGACCCTTTACCAAAGCTTTACTCGCTCTTGGGGCTGGACAGTAGAGCCACAAGTAAGTCTGCATTAAGATGACCCAGATGTTTTAACAGGAATCTGACACGCCTTGTATATGAATGATTGATTAACACACGACTAAAATAGCTGCGCCAAAAAGGGCACAAAAAACAGAACTGAAAAAATTGAACTCTAGGTATTTGTTTCTTGGTGACTAATGGGTATCACTCAAACTTGTATCTTCCAGAGAGGGAGTTGGTATACAATTCCTCTTAAATAACCAGAAGAAACTGAACTGTTACTGAAGTAACAAAAGACAACACAAAAAGATCATTCATGCAGAATTCAGTGTTGTTGCCCTCAGGTAGAATAACCTTAGTTCTGTGGGGAGAGCTGCTTCACTTACACGGAAAGCTTGTCTATCCTCATGCCAATTAATGCTGGCATGAGCTCATTCATGCTCGCCATCATGCCAAATTTGAATCTGATTTTGATGTGTTATCTCACTTAGAAACATTTCACATGGTTACAGTCACTGACTGTGTCTGAGCAGGAGCCAGTAACTAGCTAAAAATTGTACCGAACTGCTTATTAAACTGCCTCTCTGTGACCAGGTGCCACCTGCCAGCATAAACCTCTCTTGGAGTAGAGCTGAGGTGGAATGATCCTGGCACAGACAGCTGGCAAAGCAGCAACTCAAACTGACCCATTTGACTTTGCCACAAAATGAGCAAGAAACACAGAAATGCTTTTGGAGGTCTCAGCTGCGAGTCATGATTAATTCTGAGAGATGGTCCTGAACAAGTCTCGAATCTTCTCTCTGCTAGATTATGTCTAGCATTCTGATCCACTTCTTTAGTATCCACACACAAAAGGAGCAGTTATTTACTTAGAACAGGAGCTCATCATGGTGGGTGACTCATGTGAATATTCACACAGTGTATGCACAAAAAGCATCTCACTCCATATTGGGTATGTTTCTCCTGCAATACGCACGGTGGTTGCATACACATTCCATCTTCTCCCATACTCAGCATGTACTAAAATTAAGCATGCCTAACACCATTTCAGTTCCTTCCCAACCACAAACCTTCTCCACAGAGGGTCTTTAGTACCACTTTTAACCATATTTTGCACAAGAACAGTGCTTGTCTCATCTTACTGTTTGAACGCTAAAAATCCTTTGTGTTTGTAGTACTGCAGGACCACTGCTGTAGTACAGCAAGGGCCACATCCAATTTGATACATCCATAGTGGCACAGTGCTGGACAGAGGTAGGGAGCTGTCTTTTGGCAAATGCCTCTGAGAACACTGCATCTTTGTTTTGGGGACGTGTTCCAGCGAAAGATGGCAGCTGCTTCAGACAGCTCTGAATGGGGATTGATGCAAACTTCCAAAGCCTGTACAGAAAGATGGCTGGATTTTGTGTTTGCCAACTATCAGTAACAACTTGAGAACTATTTGAAAAATCTGTCTTGTTTATGTGCTGTCTTTTTATACTACTTGATGGAAATAAACTTTTGAAGGAAATTATAAAAGAACTTGGAAGGAAAGCCTTTCATAGAAGGCATTGTGTAGGAGCATTGATTGAAAGGGCCTCAATATTTCATGCATATCATCACTGAGAAATGAAAATCCTAATGATAGTAAGAAAAGTGAGGGTGAATTAATTTAATTCAGAACTCATGCAAAGAGGCACTTTGATACTTAATGAAGATACAGAACACTTACAGGAATCTATCTGAGACTTCACAGATACCCTGCAACTGGAACTGTTCTGGCTCAGTGCCAGAACAATACTGAGAGATTGGTCAGACATCATGAGGCACAGAGGCCTTCCATCAGTCCAGATAGTGTGATGAAGGGGAGCAGGAACAATGAATTCTGCACCATGATCTTTGGTGGCCAAGCTATAAGATAAAGCTTAGATTTGATAATTTGGGTTGCTGCTAAATACTAAGCGGCACATGCCAGACTAGTAATTTTTGACTCACAGAACCTATGTAACCCAGGATTTAAAAAGGAACACTTTTTAGTGGCTCCCTAAGGGTAGTGGCTTCCCTAAGGGAATTCTGGCAGGTCTGGAAAATTATGAAAACAGAGCTTGAAAGTCTGGAATAAAGTTAAATGGCTAGTCACACAATCCTTTTAAGAACAAAATAAGAATCTTGCACTTATTTCAGTATATAAGAAGCTAGCACAAGTTGCACAAAGTGGAGTAATGACACAGAAAATAACCACTGAAGAGGAAAGCATGGGACTGATTAAAAGGCAAAAAAAAAAAGCTCCTGAGAACAGTATTGAAAAATGTGGAACAACTAAATTCTAAATTGTATGAGAAATTTTCAACGCCCACCCATTCTGTCTCAAAATGAAAAAAAAAAAAAAAAAAAGAGGAACCAGCATTAAGATGATGCTGCTTCATGTAGTATCATTCTGAGCACAAGAGAGCACAGTGGGTGAACAGACATCCCCACCCCCACCTTTCCTGAGGAGACCTGCGAAAGGAAAAAGTTGTTCAGCCTTAAGTAATAGAATGGGTGCAATTACACAAGTGTTTGCACAAGCAGAGTGTCACTGAGAGACAATTTGGTGGCCATGTCTTGAGGCTTAAGTGCTGGCCTGTTCAAACTCTGTCCTTTGAAACATTTGCTATGTTGATGCTCAGAAACTTAACCTTGAAGCTCAGGGTAGTTTTAATGTGTCTCTCACAGCAGGTCTAAAGAGTGCAGGACTCATATGTATTCAGATTGCTTTTTAGAGGGGAAATAAATGTGTGTACACTCCTTATACATAGCAAGGCGACAGGATGAAGATGGAAAGATAACTACAGGAAACCAATTACTGCCCGGATCACTTTAAAGAAAATGTTCTTTTCTACCTTCAGTAGTAGCTGCATTCACGTTCATCCATGGTGAACTTTAGAGGACTGGCAGAACAAAGAATATTCTACCCTAGGGCTAGTGCTAAAATCATAATAACTAGAAGTATATCTATTTTTTAAGCAGCTTGATTATTGATGCAAGAACTGTTTCTGTGGTTAACACAAGCTGCTTACAAATGAAAAGAGACAACTGTATGATAACTATGACAATATAATTTTGAAAACTGTTTAATCATATCTTAAGTACTAGGTAATATCAACAGCTGTACAAGGTAATTTGTCTTCCAATATAATGAATGTTCTAGAAATACCCAGTAAAGATTATTATAGGATTCCTATTGTAGCTATATTCCAGGCCAGCTCATTGCTAGACTCTGCTCAACTGAGGATCCTCACTGAGAAGTTGATGAACTTGTCAGGATCAAGAGGAGGACATTCTGTGTCACAGTACACTCATGAGAGCCTAAAGCATCAGAACTAGAGATGTTAGACTTTGATTTCTGTTGTCAGTAATTTGCCCAAAAGCATAGCACAACCAGTATTTCCAGAATCAGCAATGCCTTTAGATAAACATCCATCTGCTTGGTAAGACATATGGCAAACTGCTTAAAAATGGCTTTGCTGAATTAATGGAAATTGCTTACCTCATCATAGTAAGCTCTCAGATCGGCTCTTTTAGATCGTAAGTCCCAGAACACGATAGTCCCATTTTCATAGCCTATCAACAGCTGGAGGAGGGAAAAAACCACAATTACGTTTTCTGATTCAAAAGGTACATATAAATATTGAGTGACATAAAAAGAAATAACAAAGTGATGCGCAAGATTGTAATTTGCCTTACACATAATACCTTGCTTTCAAATTTTCTTTCAGTATAAATTACTTCACATTGCTGACAATTTAAGATTCGACATGGAAAAAAAAAAAGGGCTTTATATACTGTTTTTTCCCCTGCATGATTATGTACCTGGACAGTCTTCTCAACTGCATATTGGTTGAAAACCAAATGGTAGCATGTTCCCACTAGCTCTTACCTTCCCTGCCCCTTGTTGGTGAAAAAAATGTTTGACACCTAAGATACCACTTAAATAACTTCAAGAGAGTCACCAGATTAAACTCTCATTCAGCTACTTATATTCCTTCTATTTATGCTTGCTATTGCTTTAAAACATTCTGAAGCATTCGTCTTGCAGAGAATACATTGCTTGCTTTCCTAATAATTAAAAATAAATTAACTGATATGTCAATTTTTACTTCTTCTAGAACTGGAATGTCATATCATCATGCACACCAGAGAAACAACAGCAAAGATTTCTGAAAAGATGAAAGAGAAGACAAACAATGCTCAGGAGAAAAATAAGAATGAACACAATCATTGCTCCTTGTGTCCACTGAAAAGAAGTGAAATATTCATCTGGTACTGTAGAGTTACTCTTCATTTGAACACAATTAATTTCAGATCTTATGGATAATATCATGTCTAGCTTATTTAGGTGTTCTGGAAACTGTCTCCCATTGAATCTGTCTTCTTAAGAACCTGTTCTGGACATGAAGACTGGAAATGGCTAAACTGGCAGACTCTCACATTTCTGCGGTAGAATATTTTATACAACTGGCAATGATAATTGCAGTTATTCATCATCTGTAAACAGATCTATTACAGAATGCAGGCAAGAATTTATAGTTTCTATATAAAGAATTTGTGCAGAATAATGACAAGATTATCTCTTAGTTGGACAAACCTTAACAGCATCTTTGCTATCACTAACTTTAGCTTGCATGAGTCCTAAAAATTAAATTTGTCTGGGCTGCTAAACAAAACATCACTTTCTTTCCAAGGTAAGTATAACTGATACATCAGTACTGCTACAAAAGAGCCTGGGAATATGTTCAGTTCTACTGGATATGATTGTTTTTACTGCCAGGAGAATATTCCTTATGTGGAATCATCTAGCTGATCTGGAAATAATTTATAATTAATATATTTAATATCTGAATATGAACAATAACTTATTTTGCTCCTGAAGAATTATTCTCCTGAAAAAAACTCAAACTGTCCAGAAAAAAATTCCCGAATATTCAGCATTTTTGCTCTGGATGGCTCCATATGGGATTTTGTGGCAGAGTCAGAAAGCATGCAACTACCTGGATAGCACTTGTGTCAGGATGCCATGTGGTATTCTGGGATAATAGGCTGCCATTGAAAGAGTGAACAAAGGAGGGTCTTTACTGCAGCTGCTTGCACTGTTGGTATAGCAATCCCAAATGGAATCCATTTGTATATCCAGGAGTTAGTGATGCTCATAGCAGGTCACCTGAGCAGGTGCAGGCCTGTGCTGTGTTGTGCTGCACACAGCACTTGGCTTTCAGGCCTGCATCGTGCTGCACATATTCCTTGGCCACAGGGTAAACTTAGCTGCTAATTCTAAAGGACCCTGTAGGCATCTCCAACTTGGTAAAGGCAAGGACAGCACCTTTGGGTCTTTCTCTTAATGTAAGGCAGTGTGTCTCATGTGAACATCCTTTTGCTTGACAGTAGAAATGGATGGAGATTTTTTTAAAAGAAAAATCTTTCTGGGTCTCCAAAGACCAAAATGCTGGCAAGCCTCTTCACAGAGTACAGTGCCACGTACTTATTGGAGGTTCATCCAATGCTACACAGCTTGGGGTTTCCACCCTCCTTTTTGCATTCATTCCAATAATTGTATTTTAGTAAGTTATGGAGTCTGGGTGCCCTCCTTACCATCATCATAACAAGCACTTGCACCTGTACATTACAGTTGGGTACCAAACCACTCATGTTCAGTTTGTATCTACCAATATTCTTTCCACCTCAGCTTTTGTACAAATGTATTCAGAAAAGTGAAGGAATTGAAAAGGAATTGATTTAGTATGTGGTCCTGTTTCTTAATAAGCCTTTCTCCCTGGGGAAGCAGGCTTGCCTTTTGATTTTTATCCCTCTCTTTTGCAAAGATATCATGCTCCAGGTAATTACAAAAAGGTTAAACACCTTTTATCAGTGGCCACATTTCACCTGAACTATTGCTGTAATGCTTAATGCACAACTGCACCAAAGAATTCCAAGTTAAAAAGTGTGATTTCAGGAAAGAAACTGAAAGACAAAGACATTTGCTGCATAGCCAGAAATCTCTCTTTTTGACAGTAGTCATGCTGCTTTAGTACTAACACTGTGGTACAGCACTGAAGCCACAATTCCACCTTGGGTGAATGGGATTAGTCTCATTGCCAGGATATTTATGATGCTCTGGTTTCTGACCTGTCTGAACCATAGAAAACTCAAACATTCCCACTCCTCTCAGTTATGGTGATCACTTGGGAGATCTATAAGACAAGCTCTATTTCTGTAACAGAGGTAAAAAGCAAAACATCCATAAATGCAGTTGGAGAGAAAAACCAATCAAAGAAAAACAATATCTGTTAAATGGAAAAAACTCCAAAGATTTATCTTGCCTTTTGTGGCACCTTGTTTAATTACTTATGCTTAATTAGGTTACAAAAAAAAGCAGAACATGAGACAGAATTTGGAGAGAGAAGTCCAGGTAAGATCTTCCTTGTCTAGTGGAGTTGTTTCACATTTTGACTTAAATCTTTCTTCATCAAATGCTTTTGATGATGGGAGGAAATTTTTTTTTTACAGTCAACTAATTACATCCTGGTATATGCCAGTAAGCCCGTTCCTTGTCCTGGAAACACAAAACAGCTGGAGAAAAAAACCCGAACAAACAAGTCTGCCAAACAGGACTTGTTTTTTTAGGTATTATTAGATCTCACAACTCAGACTCAGAGATAGGAAGCTTAGCCCACCAGCTAATTGTAAATAACATTAAACCTTTTCCTATTAAACTTTCTCCATTTGCTGGGAAACTGCAGATAGCTGCAGTTAATGTCTTTTCCTTTGTCAGCAAGAAAAATCATGTTTGCTACAGATCTGCCACTTATAAATGTCTGTGCAGTCCAGTCTGTCCCTAATGTACACTTATTAATTGATTTGGCAGACACAGTTATATTTCATGAACTCAATCACTTGGTCCCCAAATTGTTCTTCGGTGACACATTAAATGCCTAAATTCTCTGTGATGTCTGTCTTCCAGCCACAGCTGTTAGATTCATAGAAGAGACTTGTCTCCAAAGCCTGCCTAGATAGTCTGCCTGGAGGCCACTCTGGAAACGGTTTTTGAATGGCAGAAGTCTTGTGGAATTGCATTTACTCTTTTGGCACAAGGAACCCAATCACCAGTCAATTAAATAAACTGGAATTTTTAGGAATTCAAAGGATCTTAATGAAAAAGGTGATTTTACTGCCAGTGCACAGACTTCCCTGGCTTTCAAATAGAGCTCTTATGATTGTCCTAGATTTTGAAAGATCTGACTATGTTTTAGGAATCTCAACCACTCAGTGTTCATAGGAAAAATACTGATTTACTTCAGCAAAACAGTCCCAGATCTGTAAACACTCTTTTCTTTTTTTTTCCAGATCTAAAAACTTTTTAATACCCCAGAGAAGGCTATACCACTTGACTCTTGCAGAGTACTTGTAGAGTAGCACTCTTGTAGACTACAAGAACATCTTTATTTTCAGTAATGATTATGACAGATTTGTACCTACTATTTAATTCATGAAACACATGCAAAGAACACTTTTATCTGCTGCCTATCATGAAGTGATGTGTGGAGTCTTCTGCCACCAATACATTCTGGTGGTCTTTGGTTAACTTGGAGCTGTGGAGATAAGCAAAGTATATAGAACTACAACCAAACAGCTCTTTTATCTAAGAAGAACTCTGCTAGATTAAATAAAAGTCTATCTATGACAGTATCTTGTACTGAAGAGCAAATACCAAATAATATGGGAAGAAAACAAGTAACACTCTCACATATTCTCTCAGTCTAATTTTCTCATTCAAGAATAGCCATCTCCTCAACTATACATGGCTCTGTTTAACCTCATCTTTAGGAACTTTTTAGGAGAATTCAGCAAACCTCTTCAGTTATACTCACATTGATTTCTTTTGTGTTAACTTTTCTGGTCTTCCTTGTGATCAATACATTTTCAGCACACAAAATAGCATTTGGAAAAAGTTTTATAGATTCTACCCACTGCACATTTGAAGAAGTACTTAATTGGCTTGTTTGTAATCTGGCCTGTCAGCTTCATTTGGTATCCTTTTAGTTTTTGTATTGAAAGAGACTATGAGCTGTTCCCATTCTCTTAATATCAACTGTGATTTTCAAACTTGGAATCACAATCATGTCTTTTCTATAGTGAATTTTCCTGTCTCACTAATTTGTCTCTCATATGGAAAGCCCTGTCCCTTCTCTGAATCTTTTTAGCATTATGTTCCTTTTAGACACAGAAGGACAAGTATTATACTCAGTAGTCAACAGGTAGGTCAACAATGCATTTCTTTAATAGCTTTATTTTGTTCTCTATTCTTCTCTGCAGAATGCCTAATTTTGATTTTCTTATTTTTCTCTACTGAGCATTGAGCTGATATTTCCACTGAACTATCAGTCATAATTCAAAGTTCTTGATACCAAACAGTAATCATCAGCTTACACCCATTGTATTATATGTAAAGTCAGAAATACTTTGCCCTACATGTATCACTTCTCATCATTTACATTGAATGTACTTAAAAATACAGTATTTAACCTTTCATTTTATTGCTCAGTTTCTCAGCCTTCTCAAGTCCAGCAAACTAGGACACATCACTGCTTACTCTGTCTTCTAGGCTATTTATGACCATGTTCAACAGCAGAAGTCCCAGGAGCTGGTTTTTTTCCTCATTTTTTCCTTATTCTGAATAATGATTGATTTATTCTGCTTTCTTTCAACTAAAGTTTAATGAGACTTAGTAAAAAAATTAGTTTAATTTATTTCTCTACTGTTGAAATTTTTATTTAGAATTATGTCTTTTGATTTAATGCTTGGATCTTCTCTTACATCTGTGTGTACCTTTTACTGACATCTTCCTGTAAACACTATCAACTATCTACATTCTGCAAAACTGCAAGTATTTTGATAGCACTGATTCATTCTTTACACCACTCTCAACCTATCAATGATATACAGAGCTGCATTGGGATGGTTTTAGTATACCTTAAATTTTCTACTACTTCTCCCCATAAATTTTCAATGTTTCTTGTTTCATAAGCATCTGTCTGAATTTGCTGTTGTTCCTCAAACGCTAGTACTTCATCAGTGCCCAGATCTCTCCCATGTGCCCTCTGAGCAATAAGCACTTGTATTCCCAAACCAGCTCTCTTCTAACTCCCTTGCCTCGGTCCTTTTCATCTTCTCTCTTTCTGCTGAAAAATATTTTTAGCTTTCTGTCTGGACACAGTGCATGGCATTCCTGTAAAAAATCTTCACTGACAAGACAATTTTTTAATTTTAGTACCCTTTTTTCTGACACTGTGTGCCTTAGGTAGCTTATCAGCAGCTCCTGTAGTGGCCAGCAAACAAGAATGATCCCTCATCAATAAACCTTTATTCTCACCAGGTATTTTGGCATAGATAATTAAACTGCGTTTCTCAATGGCTTCTTGTTTGAGGCTACAAGACTACACTTCATAATATTTAATTACTTAACTTGATAGTATTCTAAATTGCTTGACCTATTGTGATTCTTCCAGAAAGGCTTAGAGATGCCATGAAGTTGTTGGAGGGCTGGATCACAAGTGCACCATTTGTTTGTGTAGCTCACCTCACAATATGGCTAAGTCCAAGGACAAGGGATGCAAATGAAAATCAGATGTAGTCATCAGACCTTTTCTAGGAACCCATAATTTCAGCATAGTATCCCCCATATCAGTATTGGAAAGTCAAACTGCTGCTAGCTTCTAACAACTATTAGCTGTTATGTGAGGCACACTGTCAAACAGATACACCATTTGGAAGATGCAGGACTTTATAAATACACACTGAAATGCAATTACTAAAAAATGATCAAAAGAGAGAGTTAAATACCCTTTCCACGGAGGCAAAATGCTCAAATATCAGTAGCAGCACATTAAAAAACAAAACAAAAAAAACCCGCTGTAATAGAACCAGAACTCTGTTAACCATATTTCATCTTTGAAAAGCTGCCATACAAATAAAGCCAACTCTGATTGTGCTTCCTGGTGGTATCAGTCACAACCCTAATGCTCTGACTATATTTTTGGCTTCCACTTGTGGACAATGAACAAAGCTGAGAATAGCAGCAAGTTCCAAACCTGGGTTATTATCATTATAATTCTTATATAAGAAAATATTTGCTATCTTATCAAAACTTACTATAATGCCTTCATAAGAGCGTGTTTATCCAAGTACTGAAGAAACAATACAGGCTCTAGTCAAATCCTACTTATACAAAGTCAAGCTTTTTTAAACAGGAACAATTTAGATGGCTATACATTTCCAAGTACAGTATGTCGTCTGTATCACAAATGTTTACTCATTAAATTTGTACAAAGATAATTTTATTTTTTCTTAAGAACAGTAAAATAGCTAAAGTGACTTGCAAACATAGAAAGAAAGCAGATGATAAAATTAGTGACTAAGCAAAAGGAAAGAGCAGTGAGGAAAATAAAGACTATGAGATGCTGCAAAATTTTATACCATTGGTTGTACTCACTTTTCCCTCATCTCTTGGGCTATCGCTTAAATGTACAACTGGGCCAGGGTGAGTCTTGGTAGATCTGCAAAACAAAAATCAATTAAAACCTGTGAATATTTTTTGTTGTAAGAAGAGCTAGATACTTCAGTTTCTAGGTGTGCGAACATGTACCTCCAGTGGTTAAAAATAATTGTAAAAAGCCTTACAGGGTAAGGAAAGTTATAGGTATCTTTTAATGTTCTCCTCTATTTCCTTTTTGCCATTATAGGCAAAGATTCTCTTTTCTTAATGAATCCTTCATTTAAAGGAAGGATTTTATTTTAAATCTCACTATTCTTCCTACTACAGTAATTTCCCCCCTTTCTCATCTTACAGCTTTTTTGCCTTTTCTGTTCTCTACTCCATCTCTTTCTGACCCTCCCTCCTTACTTGTTCCATTTGAAGGCTAATTTGCCAAGGATTTACAAAGTCTTCACTAGATTCATTTCAGACACTGATAGCATGACTCACCAAGTTCCAATGTCACTAAAGACAGGGTTTCAGTAACCTCAGCTACACTGCCCTGTCAGGAAGCATCTTAGCACTGCGGCAGTGGGGTTTCAGAAATGGAGCACCTTGCCTCTGTCTGATCTGTAAAGCCTTATCTCACCTTCACACCAACTAACACATCCACAATGCATGTTCAGTGAGGCTCCTCAGCCACAACACCCATCCTATGAGTCTTTGTAAGCCTATATAGAGATTCATTTCTGTTCTTGACATCCCCTCCCTTTTTGCAACACGTACCAACCGCGTCGTATGCAATTTAGTACTGAAGTTATTAATGTCCAGCACCCAACAGCAAGTGCAAATCATGGGAAACTGATTGGACCGATGGACATTTTTCATCTATCATCTTTTCTGACCTGACCTTCAGGCCCTGGCTGTCATAGAGAGCAAGAAGACAAACACCAGCCCACACGGAATGCCTGCACAGAGGAGGACCTTTCTCCCATCTAGGCTCTGGGGTCATAATACATGTCCCTTGGAGTTCAGCTTAGGATATGAACTTGCATGACTAGTCTTGGTTCACCAAAGGTCATCAGGAAAAAAAATATGGCAGAGATTGGCAGAGCCAATAAAGTGAAGAATTTATGTGGAGACCATATCTAAAATGACCTAGGCTCCAAGTTTTAAAATGAGCTGCAAGAGAATTACAGAAATAAACCAAAACAAGCTTATCCAGTCAAACTACTCAAAGGATTTTCCTGAAATTATGGCCTCTTCCTTTGGCTGAATACTGTACTGTAGCAAAACTGGCCTCTCTTCTACAGGTCAGACTCCAAATCAAGACTGAGAGTGGTACACAAAAATCCTCAGACAACTCAAATATTAAAACACTGTGGACTGATTCATAGCCTCATGGGCTTCTCCCTCCCAGAACAGTATGCTCCAACAATCTTAAAAGCACGCACACTCTTCTCTGGCCTCTATACTTTGCCCATATTATGTTTTAAATATTTTAACTATTTTATCATGCACCAAAGCTGGGTCAAAGCAGAAATGCAAAAATCTAGTCTGATATTTGTTTCTGAGCTGAGGACAATGAAAAATTACTCCAGACGTCCTAAACATGCAGCATCTTATTGTTCTACATGAGGTCTCCATGAGCAAGGTTTCTGCAAGAGCATTTTGCAGCATATCTCGTCACAGAAATGAGATCAGCAGGAAAGTAGTGGACAGACAGTTTATACAGTGACATTCTATACAGACTGTCTTTCATGGTGCCAGCAGCAAGCACCCATTTGGCCTGAGATATGGCACAAAACCATTTTTACAGAGATGCAGGTAGCAGATGATCTGGCTGTCATTCCTGTCCAAGCCAACTTACCAGAGGGGGCCCCTCTGGCTGAGCCTCTGTTTCTGAGTAACCTGTACTGAAATAAAAAAAACATTTGCACAACACCAGGCCTTGGAGCAGGCAGAGTAGGTAAGCAGTGACAGAGAACTGAGGGGCAAGATGAGGCTGTTTGCAAGCAGCGAGTGCTTAGACCTACACGTCTTGTACATCTGTCTTGAGGGAGCGCATGTGACAGTTTGGGACATTCTAGACTGTTTCAAATGTTGTTTCTGGCATAGATTCATCTGTCTGAACTGGACAGAGTATTTTGATGGAAAGAAATAGGTTTGTTTGGAGAATACACTGCCTTATGCAGTGATGGGCAAAGGAGGAAGGGTGAGAACAAGAGAAAAAAAACAAGAAGAGAAGACACAGCATAAGAATTTTTGCTTTTTAGTCAGGTAAGAATCACAGACATATGACATAAGAGAGAGTAGAGGCAAGCAAATATCAGATATATTTCTCCAGAAAGCTGGGGACAAACAAGATGGTAGCAGAAGCACATAGAGGCTGACAAAGCACAAATGGGTTGGGCAGATATCCCAGACCACTGAACCAACCAGGATGCATGGTGGGTTGCTTGGCCACTGCAGTCTTGGTACATGACCAGGAATATTGGCAAAATCATGACAAATGGAGGGAGAAAGGAAAAGAGCATATTGTCTTTCTAAGGGAAAGGTTGATTGCATCTAGGCAGCCTTTTGTACCTACTAATCTTAAAAGTCAGGAACAGTTTAGATAAATGTGCGCAACCAGTTTCTGTGAAGGATACATGTGACATTGTTTACCAAAGAATGTATCAATTTCACTTCTGGTAGAAGCAAACTCTCACACGAGCTGTCCTCTACTCTTTAGGCTAAGTAGGCACACAAGCTTGTTGTTCCTCTGTAAATGGTATAGACCACAGTCTTTTACTACCAGTCTTATTTTAATCTTATATTCCTGCAGAGTGTAGCCTCAAATTTCCATGCTAAAACCTCAGCTGAAAGGGGAAACCTTCACGAATACAATACAGTTTGCAATCTCCTCCATTTCCCTCTTGAATTCATTGTAGTTGGAGGACCCTGGGATTTACTGCACTGTATTAGTATCGAAGGGTTTGGGTATTTTTTTTTTCTTAGGCACTTTTTGTTTCTTTTAGGAGTATTATAATTTCATTATTATGCACCTAGCTATTTCTTTAGTTTTGTTGAATAACAGCAAAGTGTTGAATAACAGTATCAGCAAAGTCAATACCAAAACCAGCACTAAATGTGCACTAAATGCATAAGATTTTATTTTTCCTCATTGTCTTTCTTCTATGTTTGATATAAGCATTCTCTTAGTATTCATATTACTTTACTTCTTGTTATTTTAATAATTTCGTTGTTTTGTATAATACCTAGCTTGCTCTGGCTTCTTTTTCTTTCACTTCTATTACATCTAAGACTGGCAGGTATGTCACCCTATCAAAGGCTCAACAAACCACTGTTTAGTTTTCACACACACACCATTGGTCTAGAAAAAATGAGGATTCGGGGGGAAGAGGCTTTAGGTTTTGTCTTTGTTTCTCATCATTCTACTCTATTTTAACTGGCAGTAAATTAAATTAATTTTTTCCAAGTCAAGTCTGGTTTCTCCATTGCTGGAGTAATGAGCTGGTAAGTGATTTTTCTGATTTTACCTTGATTCATGAACTTTTCCATCTTATTTTCTTGCCCTGTCCCACTGAGAAAGGGGAGTGAGAGAGCAGTTGGGTGGAGCTTTCACAACCAACCAGGATCCAATCTCCACAATTTCCTTGATCGCTTAACAGAGGCCAGCTTTGTTTATATATAGGTAAGAGTAAGTAGAGAGCCTATTAAGTTTGGCAGTCATAACATGGCTTCTGTTACGAAAGCAGAAAGGATTCTTTTCAAATAGTTGTATATGCCAAAACTAATTTCACATGTGCCATCACAGATAAGATTACACACAGATGACAACAGATGTTCCGGAAGCTTTTTGGAAGTGTAGAGCCTATTCCCTGGCAGCCCTCCTGCACTGCCTTTCCAGGGTTTCAAGAAACATTGATTTTTTTTATACACAGCAAGTAAAGTACTTGCATCAAAACTGATTCCTCTTTGGACAATATAACAAGGAATATTCGTAAGATGCGGCATAAAGTTTGATGTTTGGTTTTGGATGAACATGCACAGTCCCATCTTGGGGGAGATGTTTGTGGGAGGATAAACTAATACAAAATAATCCCAGTTCAGGTGGAACAAGGAAGGAAGCTGCGTGTGAAAGCATTGCAACTTCCTCAATTCTGCAAGACTTTTTGCTTGTTGCTCTGAGCCTGCCTGATGGCTGGATACAGAAGGAGTGACACGACAAATCTTCTCTGGTTTGCCTCTGCTGAAGTGATATTATCTCCCTTTGGGTACAGGACTGTGGCAAGGAACCCAAACCTTGTCCTTTGTGCTACACTAGGACCAGGCACTGTCTGCCAAAGGCAGATCAGTGCCTCACTTCTTGCATCTCTTTGTCTCCTCAAGGAAGGTATGTATAAATAGAAATAACAACAGTATCTTTTGGAGCCCTACGGAAGTATTGCACATAAAAGGACAGCAAGGCATTAGGCTCTACAGCAAATTTCTCTTGAGGCTAGACATCATGACTGCACTACAAGCAGGATTAAACAAAGCAATTATTTACTTAACTATATTATATCAACAGCATTATTTTATAGAACCCATTGAACACTATCAGAGCTACAGATACAGTAATTACTGCTTTCATATAGTAAATTATACTGCATGTGGGTATGTCTACACACAAACCCCATTTTGCCTCAAGTTGTTTTAGATAACATAAAATGTTCTGTTTCCCTTCATTGCTATTACAGTAAAGTTCTCAAGGAGATTGGAGAGTTGGACGCTGTCATTGTGGAACTGCCTACAAAGAAAAAAAACCCGCCATTGAATTCTATTAAATAAAAAAGCAGAGATCCAGCAGCTTCTGGAAAGGATGAAGAGGTGATGGATAAGCAACCAGATTTGAAGCTGTTGTGAATAAAGCACTATGCTGTTGATGACAGATACTTGTATATAGGCATTCCTTCAAGCTGGCTCTGAGGAACTGCATAAAAACTAATTAGATCCTATTCCTTGAGAAAGGGAAAAATAAAGAAGAATCAGCAGGTGAAAATAAGGTGCAAGTTAAATAGTTGAGCGGGGAATTTTTCATTCCCAAATAGCAGCCAGGGTACAGCTGAGAATGACTGAGAAAATAAAAGCTCTGAAAAGACACAAAAAGGATAAAACACAGCAGAAAGAAAAAAAGGAAAAAAGGTCAGGTCCAAAAACTATCAGCAATGATTTGCAGTAAAAAATTTCTGAAATGAAACCTAACTTCAACAGAGCAAGAAAAAAGTATGAGCTAATGATACAAAACTTTGCAACATTTCATAGTCTTTAAATTGTCTAGTTGACCTTTAAACCCAAAAAACCAGGCTGCAGAATTGAAAAATGGAACCAAAGATTCCTACGACAGCTGTACTGAACTAAAACTAGGCATTTGCTAAGAAGATACTGATACTTTGAGTTGTTTTGCACTTCATCAGAAGTTGTTCCTGACAGCAGCAGGTATTAATTTACTTGGTGTATATTCATTTGGGAAAATAAGAGAGTGGTTATGCTGTAAAACATGACTCTTACTCAGAAGAACTGGACTGAAATTAAGACAGCAGTCACTGTAAAACTCTTCAAAAGATTTGTAAGGATGGAAGCTTTTATTTGATTATTTTATCCTATAATTAGAAAGCTCAAAAAGAAGTCTTCAGCAATGCTACAATCTGGACCTAGCAAAACGTGGAAAATATATAGATGATGTATTCCTCAATCATCCTGGAATGTTTTATGCACTCTAAGAAATAAAGTGGCTTAAATACTGTCATAAGAACTTCAAATACGAAGACAATATTTAAAGTAGGTGAAAAAGAGAATCAAATCAAACCCTTTTTTTTTAAGAAAGAAAAAAGAGCCTGCACAGTTGGAGAAATACTGTAATGATTTCTCAGAAGAATAAAAATCTGGTGTTAGAAAGTGATAGAAGGAGTTAGGAGAGGGGAAGAAGAAGTAAAACATCCATATTAGTAATTGTTATGAAGCTGAAGTTGACTGAATGTGGCAGTGCTGAAAAAAACACATGCATAGACAAATACTTCAGTGTCAGTAGTCAGGCATCTTCCACAGTTCTGCCTTCCATAAAGGTGCAGTTCTCCAGGGAATTTAAGACCTTCTTTTCACTGGTAGAGCCATAGAGAAATTTAAGAGAATGAGTAAGTTGGACACATTACTCATATGCTGTGGATCAAAGCTGGAAGTTGGAGTAAACAGAATCAGTTCAACCTCAAGATGCAACTCTGAGTCTTAGACACACCTTCTGAAATGTCCAGAAGGAGGTAGCCTTAAAAATTGTGCTTTCTTTATATTAATAACTATCTCCATTTGGGTCTGCACACAGAGAGGGTAGCAGATTCTTCTAGACTTTAACTTCTCCTCCTTTCTACTGCCTTCCCTCACTGCTGTGGATCTACTGACTCTGAGTCTGCAGTGTAGGAAATGGGAATGGGCAAACAAAGGGCTAAGAAAGGAGATACCAAGTTATGGCTCAGTCATAACCGAGTTCCAGTCTGCCCAATTCTTTGATCCTCCAAATCCCATAAATTTTGGCAAGTTTCAGTTATTCATTCAGTAGATAGTGGGATGTTAAAACACTAGAATCTTACTGGGGGCTTGTAATGCAGATTTTTCATTCTTTTAGTTCAGAGGACACATACAAAGATCTTTTCCTTTCCAACACTAGATCACCTTCCCAAATGTACGATCATGCTGTGAAAATCGATCTCATTGTAGTTGGAGCAAATGGAGACATGCTGGGCTCATTGACAATTTTTCCCTTCCAAAGCTGTTTCCAAACATTTGGAAGGAAAAGAGAGAAACTGATTGCTTATTAAAGACTAGAAAACCAAACAGTATCATGAGCCTAAAACCCCTTTGGCAAAGGACTAGCTCTGTTACATGACAGAGAAATGACAAGTGAAAAACTTTTGACTTATTCATTCTTAGCTGAGAAGATTGCTTCAGTGTGGCCTGAAGTAGTGAAAATGCATGAGATTATAGAAATGGCTGAGACAAGAATTGGTACCCATATGCTTGTGTGTTTTCTCAGCTCTGTTCAAGGATAGGTCCACTGAGACACAGACAATGCACATGATTTAAGAAGGAAATTTTTCCTGTAACTTCCAGAATTGGTTATGACTTAGTTCTGAAAATAATCTGAAAAAAAAAAACCACAAGAAAACAAAAAAACCACATTTGTTTGCATTATCTGCTCTTCGGGCCTTAACTTCTAACTAACATTAGATACTGTTTAAGCTCACTGAAAGATCTATCCTGCAACAGAAGACAGCAGCGCCTTATGATAAAATATGTATTGTAATCATCTTTTTGACATGTATCTCCACTAGATGCTTCTGAACAGGGCATAAAACCACCATCACTCAAGAAAATAGTGCTCTATAGATCTTTCAGATCCAAAAGTAGACAAGAAAATCACAAGAAAACTCCCTTCTGCACCAAATGCCATCTTTGTAAGTAAAAGTAGCTGTGCAGGACAAGGTGATCAGATTTCTTGCATCATGTACAAAGTCTAAAAATGTTGCATCTAAACCTGTTTCCCTCCTCAAAGTCTTCAAACTACCAAGCCTTATCACCTTGGTCTTTCACTGCAACAGAATTACTACTACAAAAAAATTCTGCCAGTCATTTGATAAGCCGCACTTACTCAAAATACTTGGTTGTTTCTGAGGATGAGGGTTACGTGGAGTTTTCACTAGAAGTAGATACAAATCAGTGAAAAAGTAAGGGTGGGGGGGCAATTAAAAGAGAAGTTACATTGGTAGACTTTCAGTTTTAGAAACTGGATGAAAATTGCATGAAGACAGATGAATTCTGGGCCTGTTAGAGCAGATGATACACAAACTTGACACACTTAAAATTTTATTTATAAACCCTCCATCTAAGCTGAGGACTTGAATATAGCAGTAGAGCAATGGCTTTTACTGGTCTTTTCTGGCCAATAAGTTTGAAAGAGATGTGATTGCACAAAAGGTAATCCCTCTCCTTCCAAGCTTTATAGAGAACAGTAACATCTTCAAGCTAACTTCATACTCTGAAATGTTATCATTAACTCAGAATTTAACATAATGTTATGAGTACCATTGCCTCTTACATTGTTCATGGTAAGGTTGAAATTTTCCTGAATTTTACATACATATGTTTTTATTTTCTTTCATCTTTGAAAGCACCTAACATCAACAAATCCTGTGAACTTCTATACCCCAGAACAACCTGATTTTACTGTAAGCAGGAAGTTGGTCTTGAAAATTCTAGAGAAGCCTTACAATATGCATTATTTTATGATTCTATAATACTAAAATGTGAAAAACATGCGGAAAAAAAATTTATGTGAAAACAATGCGGAGATCAAAAAATATAATCAAATCAGAACATAACTATGGTCCAAAATAAATCTGTTATCTCAAACATTTTTCTCAGTACTATTCTAAAGGAAAGTCTACAATCTTAAGCTCAGCCTCATGAAGTACATTTAAAGCTAATTACATTTCCTTTAAAAGCTAATCTACACGCCATTTAACACGCAGGAAAGCAACAGTACTGGAAGAGACATCATAGTTTATTACCAGAGAGAATTCAAATTACTTTACTGAGTCATCCAGTTTCAACTTCAGAGGGACTATAGCATCTATAAAAGTGGCAGTTGTGGCAAACACCAACTTTATTCTCACCAGTCTCTTCCTCTAACACAGAGAAACTAATCTGGAGATGCACAGGATCCCATGTCCACCTGCAAAATATTTACAAGGACAACTTCCTCCATTCCATATCAAGGAATATATGATAAGATTGGATGGAGAGGATGGAGCTTAGAGAAGCACACTGCTTACATGGTTCAATTTATCCTTGTAAGACTGGGAGAACTAGAAGCAAAAATGAATGAATACCTGTTCTCACCTGTCAGCAAAACAGTATTATGGCAAATTTGCTTTTTAGAAGAAGAACCTGTTGTGGTAATCATGCAGCACCTCCAAGTGCCTATCTTTATTATGCTGTCACTACCTTTTACAACTTATGGAAAGAGAAACTTTGGAAAATCTAGGTATTTTCCTGCATAGAAAATACAAAGAAGATTGGAAGTGCTACTTGCTTCCTTGAAGGTTCTAGAGAGGGAGCATATTGCACAGCATCTAGTCAATGTCAACAACTCAGTAGTGAAGTTTTTGTTAGAAAGCAGCCCTTATTTCCCACAGAGAAAGAGAGGCATCATTCTGTTCTACTCTCATGAAAAATGTTTGTTGTGGCCACTGAAATAATTAAAAAACATTTATCCAGAGAATTTTGAAATAATTAGAAAGTGAAACTTGGTGGAAGGCTTCCAGTCCATAAAAAACTTTTGTATCTATGTCCCTACAGAATAGAAACATCCTAATTTCCGGAGGAAAGGAAATGACAAGTGCACACAAAATGAAAACATGTTGTTCCCAAAAACTTAAAGACATTATGTACTCAATGTAGTAAACATAGACATTCTAAATACAAGATTCAAAAAGCCCTCCAATCTGTCAATATCACCAAAACAAAGTGAGAAATAGAAAACAATTAGGATACTTTCCACCTGTATAACTCATTAAAACGATCATACTACAGTGGAAACCGTGTTTTCCAGCAGTATTTTTCTAAACAGAGCTGAGGAGTCTCACAGGGGCAGAACAATCAAAGATTCTAAAATTTAGAACTGGAGGAAAGATTTACCAGCAGACTGAATCCTGATTACTATTTGAATCCTTGATTTTTATGTCCTTTGACGATAAACCCAGATTTTTACAACTGTACCTATGAAGTTTGGTGAGGGCAGAGAGGGAGAAAGAAAATGAGGCAGCAGTTCACCTGGGGGACAGAGTGATTAGTTTAATAATAATAATAATAATAGTAATAGAAGGAAAAGAAAGGAAGGAAATTTTGAGAACTGGGGTTACACTGCAGGCCTGTAACTCTGTTCTTAGCTACTGTTCTCTGGGTTCACTGAGATCTGTGTATTTCAGTTTACTACCAGGGGTTACAGGTCCCTCACAACATGAAGCAAATTTCTCAAACACTGTGAGAAGTACTTTGGGCTTTCCCACAGAAGTTCCTCTTACTGGAACTTGACAGAGGAAACAGCAGAGAAAGAGTTCTTCATTTCTGTCAAGGCTTTTACTTGCAGGAAGCATAGATGTATCCCAGTCAGAATTTTGTTATGTCTCTTTCCATTTCATACCTACAACACAGGCACCTGGCTTAACTTGTTAGAGTGCTATCATTTAATAGGCACTCATTATCTTTCCTATCACTTCATCAGGTTTTGATCTGTTTGAATGAACCTTGAAATTCCCACTGTGTTGAGCAGGAGGCTTGGTCTAGAGATCTCCTTCTGTTCCTTCTCATCTAAATGATTCCACTGTTCAACAAAGAAAAGTTCTCTGTAGAGTCTTAGGGCAAATATCCTCCATTACTCTCTTCAATGAATGGAGGATATGGTGATCAAGCTTTCCTCATAAAAATAGCAAAATCTGAATTTCAGTGATGAAAGACTTTCTGTATTTCATGGAACCTCACAGTTAAACAGTACACCAAAATTTTTTTTCTCTTTTATATGAAATATAATTACATGGTCTCAAACACAAATTTGATTCCTAATGTCCTATAAAAAACCAGTTAATACTGCAAATGCATTCACTGAAATTAAAGGTTTCAAAAGATCTGGTAATATTTGCAAAATCAAATAATTCCTAAAAATTAAACTTAATATAGTTCTGAAATTGATCACACATACAAATGAAAAAAATTCTGCACTTACAGTTCTATTGCCTTGTTCCACATGATAACATATCCAGAAAGAATGAAGGACTCAATATTTACAATGTGTGTATTTCCTCTCTCTGTTCCAACATAAAGCCATTTACTCTGGAAAGGCAGATGGCAGTAGGTAATCCTGGAAAAGAAAAAAAACCAAAACAACAAAATATAAGTGACTGAATACCACATTAACAATATTTTTTAATATTGTTGAAATAGCTGAAAGAATTATTCTTTCCATTTTATAACCTGAGAAAAGCCTACCTAGCAGGCATTCTGAAGAATGTGCAAGTTCTGGGGGGCATCTCCAGGAAAATCATAAAAGAGAACATTAAACAGGGCTATCCTGCCTGCCAATATTAAGGGCAGGACAAAAGAGAAGCATCACTTAAGCACTGAACTAAGTCTATCTATCTATCTCCATGAGTATGTAAATTGCACTTTGATAGTATTCAAGAGTCTCAAGGAAGGTTTTCTTATATCCTTTCTCAGAATAAGCAGATTGTCCAGTTGAACAGAGTTTTGTGGACATCAGTGGGATTCATGTCCTGCACAACAGAAGTGTAACACTATAATTCACACAAGAAAACATTCATTTATTTGCCATCTGGAAGAGCAGGGCCTTAGATAAGAGAATTTATCAAAACTTAACTAACAGACACACCGAATCCTACACTCACTACAAGGTGATGAAAAAGTGCTACATTAGCTTGGAAAGATGTGATGCCAACTTCTCATGATAATACATAAAAGTTTTCACAGATGACAAATGAGTAGGTTCAGGTTACTTTCATAGCATGGTTATTATATAGATATTGCATATACTAAAACAAAACTAAATCTATATGAGATGAGAAAACATATGCTACTAAAATGTAAGTGAATGCATGCTACCTACAGAGACTGAAATTTAATCCAACCTTATGGTACAGACTTATAAATTTTGACAAAAAAACAGGTATTTTACTTGGTATGTCATATGTTACTATATTTTTTACTCAGTTCCACAAACAGGTTACTTCTGGCTTTTATATACACACTTGATTTTTTTTTTCCTCAGCACCTTCAACCACCACGAAAGTATATGCAGTATTTAAAACCATGCATATTTAAAACTTGATTCTTATGGTACAGCAATTTTTCTGAGTTTATTATAACGGAGTAAGAGGGGTGTTGATCTTACAACAATCTTTCAGTGTTGTCAATCTTTCAGTAATTTGTCTCTCCCAGTCAAGTAAAGTTCTCTTAGTAGAGCATTTGCCACTCTTTAAGGAATTGTTCAATAATTATACAAATTAAATACGCTTTATGTAATTGTTCCCTGTAAAGTACTCTCAACAAACAAAAAGGTTCCAAACAGATTATACACAGTATTTGCATAGTTCTGTAGTTTTCCAAGTATCTAATAAATTGTCAGTACATTTAATGCTAAATTCATTAAAGTGAAAGAAATTACTTTTTTTGTACTTATGCATCACACTGGATTGAATATAGCAGATACATGGAGTCTTCACATGGTAATTTATGGAGAAAATTATTGTGGAACCATGGAACCCAGAATTAAGCTTATCCTTTACAGAAATCTTGTTTTATTGAATAAAGTGAGACCTAAATATGATTTAGCCTTTGCTCTGTCCAGCTATAAGGGCTAAAATTTTACCATCAATTGTCTAATTTTGGCAATAATTCCAGAGCCTTTAATGGAAAGTGCACCAGGTTTTTCAAGAGAATTACTTTGAGAATGGGAGCTGTATTTTAGTATGCATAACCGAAAATGCCTTCAAGCAGCAACATAGTATTGATATTGTGGGTGCAGTCAGACTAAAAAATATCCAACAGAAACAACTGCAGAAGGTGTATGCCACTTACATAATCCTTGATGGAGTTCAAGCTATGAGCTTTATTCTGCTCATAACAGATGCAAGGAACCATTTGCCCTTTTGGCTCTATGGTTTCAAATGGGAAGTTGTTTTTCACATCTTCCCTGATCCTTTTTCTTTAAACTAAACAACTCTATTTCTTTTGCTTTCTCTTCAGGTGCACCATTTCCTTCACTTCTGGTAAATTCATATTTAGTCCATTTTTTTTGTTGTTGTTGTTTCATTTCTTGCATTTCTGTACTACCTCTACACTTCTTTCCTGCACTGCAAAGCATATGGGTGCTTTGTTAGGTCCCAGCCCATAAAAAACTTCTCTAGCTAATAAACTCTCTTAATAATTTCATGTTGAAGCTCACCCAATACTTATTTGTAGTAAACTGCTAAATTACAGGAAGAGGAGATAATTTTGACTTGAAAATGTTGAAAACATAGCTGTCTAGTGACTGACAAAAAAAAATCATAAGTTTCAAAGTGAGCCCTACTTGACTTGAACGCTGCTACTCCAAGTAGTGCCATCAGAATAAGCAGGTTCAAGTCCATGTAGGACAATAATATTTTTTAGTCCTCTTTTAAACCAACCACAAGCCACCATGAGGTACTGCAAGAAACATGATCTCCCACATGCAAGAATGAATCCAATGTCTTGCTTATCAACAAAGTTTCAGCGTCACCTCACACACTGTTGGAGGCTGCCATGGGCTGCTTTTTGTCCTTTCTGAGATTTGCTTCCATGTCATAATCTCTAGGACATGCTGCCACAACAACGAACAGACCAAGTGGGTGTCCGCAATCCCAGACATTGCACGTCCTCTGTCTGCCTGCCTTAGGTTTAAAATTTCAAGAACATAATGCTTTAAGAACATGGTCCTACAGCAAGAGAAATATCAGAAAAACGTAGTAACTACTAATAAGTAGTTAGGCCATAAGTTACTAGATTTAGTATCTTGCTGGCCTATCTGAAATCTCAGCCTGGATGCACAATATAAAGGACCAAAAGAGAATTAGGTATTGCTAAAGAATGAAGAAAAAGCACCATAGCCATGCCTGTTTTCTTAAGCCCAGCTATTTCCTCTTAAATACTTTCATTTTGCTCTGTCAAATGTACGGGACAGCCAGGTAAGAAAGTCTCCTGCATGTTCTTTCTTCCACAAAGAAAACTACCCTACTAGTCTTTATTGTTTACCCAAACTGTTATTAAACATTATGAAATGTCTAATTATGAAATGTACAAATGTCATTATCAAAGCTATTAAAATATGTGAGCTTATAAGAAAATAACACTCCCTTAAAGACAATCCGGGTATGTAACAAACCTATTAGAGCACAGGGATTACTATGCATTTTAATCCAATATATTGCTAGGCTTCACCAAACAAAACCATATATTCTCCTAAAACTCAGCACTTCTCTGAAGTAGTTTTATTCTACATTATGTAAATTAAATTCAAGCTATTATATATTATTGACTTTTCACTTCTACAGAAAACATTAACTTGACTCTGAGGCTTGGAAGCTTTGAAGCAAGACTCAGATTTTTAATGAACATCTTTCATCTCAGTAAGTACTGAAATTATATAACGATTTCTTCAAGAGAAAACAATGAAGTCTCATACTGTAGTTTTCATTATGGATGAAAGGTATTCTATTATATGACTCTATTAGTCATATATCCCATAAGCAAATTAAGATGTCTTTCAATGCCATTACAAAAAGGAGTCAATAAGCCAGAAAGAAAGAAAGGCTATTTTTCTTCTTAAGAAGTTAGGGGTTGTACTGAATTATGTCAGTATGAAGTGCTTCTGACAAAGTTTAACCAGATTGTCAATCTGATTGAGATAACATGCAACAAAATCAAATGGAAACTTGAGGATTTTCTTAATGTTCATCACTTAACAGAAAGTCAGCCAGAAATGTGGATATTATACATTCTTAGCAGCAAACCACAAAATGAATCTTATTGATCATTATAAGAAATAGCAAAAAATTGATTAATTGATACTGAAAAAAGGTGTTTCTCTTCTGCCAAACCAGTCTGAAACACTGTATCATTTTTTTTTCAAATGATGATACAGGATCTAGAATATACTGCAGGATCTAGTAATTTTTAGAAAATCAAGAGGTACTAACTAAAACACTTAAATCAGAATTTAGTAAGGAAAACTATTTTGCTAAGGTCCTAAAAACATACCATATGTAAGTAATTAAACATATTATTTACATAAATTATGTAAGTAATAAAAGAGATAAAATGGAATAACTGAAAGACACATTGTCAAAACATTGAACTTTATTTTAGAAACGAATATATTCTGACTAGTAAATCTTGAAAAGGTGTCTTTTTCAGAAAATCACAGCACTCTACAGTCTAACAACCATGGCCAAAAACTCGCTGCATATTAGTAGAACATTACAATGTTAAAATAATTTAGAATGCTATAACCTCTGAAGTATCAGTAAAAACTCTTGGATTACTTAAATTACTTTATTCTGTTATTTGCATTCCTCTAAGAAAAAGAAAAGAGAATTTTGAGAATGCTTCTTTCTGCCTCTTTGTTATTTTTGTTTTTCTATTTTTAGCATGAAAAGTTTTCTAGAACTATTGCTGGAGGTGAGTGGGGAGACTTGCTGAAGGGTGGAGAGTGAATTGCATTTTTGTCAAAATGAGAAACAGTTTTTCCACTTTTATTATTTAGTTGCTCATTCATAGACATCAAAAACTGCAATTAAATTTATACTATGGCTTTTCCTTTTATACAGATAATCTTAAATATGAACAAGCACAGAAACTGTGTATTCCTTATGCCCAGCACCGACTGTCAGAGGTCAGTTTTCTATAAATTCCTACAAAAAACAAACATTAGCTTGAACTCCCTTTCAGAATCCTACCAAAATAAACTACAGTATCCAGGTTCTCAGGAAATATGGAAATCTCACAAATTTACAGTAAAAGAGAGAGATAAACATGAAGGAGCATTAACTTGGGAACATGAGTAGCTGACAGGAAGCAAGCCCAGTAGCTGCAAGGCATGGCAGTCACAGTCCTGGCCCAGCCTTCTGCTCTCAGTGGCTCCTAAGGGACTGCCACTGTCTTACAGCCAATTTACAGTGGATTGCCTCAGCATGGACGAACACAGCTGCTGAGAAAGTTGATCACCTTCTTAAGAAGGTTATGGCTATCAAAAGTCTACCTTTTCATTGCAGTGATTATGGCTCTTTTCCTAACTCCATGGATTTTCTCCAGCACTCTCTGGTGCTTTCAGTACTGTCCACTAAATGATGCTATTTCCTTCAGCTGGTCATCCCCAAGAGCTGTTCTCTTGGTACTGCCACCTGACAGACTGGGCATCATCCCTGGTACTTGCCAATGACTGGATGATGTTATGTCAGGTCCTCTTTCAAAGCAGCTCTTTGAAGGGATTCCTCTAGAGAGGAATCTGTGACCTGTGTAGCCTTCAATGGATATTCACAACACACAAAACCACTGCTTAAGCCCTTCCCTTCCTTCTTGACTTCTGCAGGATTTCTTCACTCCAACAAAAAAACTACAGCTGCTGAGGGGGCTTCACGACATTGTATCAGTCCTCTTCTCCCTTCACCAGCAAGCACAAATTATTTCCACACATTTTATTTTCTTCCCTCATACTCCCTTAATCTTTTTGTAATTTTGAACAAAAGTAACACAAAACAAAGCACACCAGACTCATCTAGAGCCCCCTCCTTCTCCAGTGGTTGAAAGTGGATTGAGATAGCTTCTGGCTAGCCAGTATTCTCAGAAAGTGTAAGGTTATTTTCCAGTCAGTTTAGTAGATATTCAAGCTGGGATTATTGCTTTAAGTCACAAAATGGACACAGGAAGATTTGGACAAAGATCCAGGCAAAGTAATTTGTAGCTGACCTGAAGTGCCTAAACTGAAGCACAGGTTAAAGCTACTGACAATGAAAGAAAGGAGTTGTTTCAAGTAGATCTATCAAAGGATGTAAATTATGAGCTATTTGGCCTCTGAGGGTATTTAATCTTCTTCCTGTCTATATATAAATTTGGAGCTCATCAGCACTATAAGACATGTAAAAAACATGCACAATAGCAGCAATTCATGCTGTCTGCCATCCACATGATGTGCTGTGTTTTCAGTAGATGGTTGTGTAGCTCCCCAGATAGATGTGAACTGTGTCTGTGCATTGCAATAACAACATTTCCTCTGCTGCAGGGGGTGCTGTTATATACCAGGAAGACCTAGGAAGGCAGAAACCCAGGATGAACTCCATTATTATGAGTTCCAATGTTTAACTTAAACTCTCATTTTAACTTACTTGCAGAGTATGCAAAGTCTCTAGGGCCGATGTAAGAGCACAGGAAATACTTCAAAGTATTAAATGGCTAAGAGTCAAATGAAATATAGAGCAGTTCAATACATCTGGAGAGTTCCCTCCTTTCAGGGTCTTGGTGACACTAATCACAACATGAATTCACACATTTCTCCTGTTCACACTAGATTCTCCAAATACCATAGAAGATAATTTTAAAAATTTCCACCAGCCCTGCACAAGCAGATCCTAGCAGAAAGTAAATGAACCAAACATGCCTTTGAGATTGATACTTGTAGTCAACCTGTTTTTTAAAAATGTGGTTTAGTTTTAATTTAAAATAAAAAAAAACTCTCTTTCACATATATTTTCTACTAGCAACATTCAATCTTTATTTTGAATTAAAATCAGTTGATCTGTCATTTTATCTTTTAATTACTTAAATAGAAGAAAGTGAAGTAGAGCTAAAAACACATTGAACACAAATTGCATTGCATCCTGGTGACAGCATAACATGGGATAAACCCCGTTGTTATTTAGGAATATCTGGACACAGGAGGAATATTAAAGTAAATTATATTCTCAAAATACTGAGAAAAGTTCTGTCTCTGGATTTTTTCCAGAGTATTATACAAACTGCTCATATATTTGTTGTTTTCAGACTATATCGCATCTACCACAAATAAAGGTGATGATAGGGCTGGGTAGATGAAGAGAAACTATCTAATGAGAAATGTAAGAACTAGAACTTAATTGTATTTTTCCACCAAATTCAGAGCTGAATGTGACTATTCTGTTTACTCAGTGAATCATCTCCACCAATGAATTCTAAGTTAACAATGAAAGTCACAAACTATTTACAATTAAAAACTGTGAATCAAGTCATTATTTTGCTGATATACCACTGTGCCTGATTCCTGACTGAAAAACCAATACCTGCAGACAGTGGGATCACTTGAATACATTAGTTGAGTTTACACCTTATATCTGTAGAGATCAATGCTTTAAAGAAAGACAGTAAAATGAATTGCTTTACATGAGGCAATTTAATACATGCTCCTTACAAAGAAACATGAATGAAAATGGAGTCAAGGCAGTGGTAACAGTTACTTTCTAGACTTCTCCTTCCCAAAATTTCTTTCAAGTTTGCCATCTCAGACTATTCATCTTACCCAATCAAGCTACAGAGCAGTTTTGTTTATCTTTGTCTTATACTGGTTTAGATACAAGTATTCATCACAATCCCTGCTGCTTGTACAACAGCAAAAATTTAATTTTTGGACTGGAATGTAAGAAACGAACCTTTGAGGATCCTCTCTTCTGTTTAATACTGATTTAATCTGATTTCTTCAAATTAACTACCACTTGAGCTAGAACAAATTACTCTAAGATACCTTTTGACTTAAAGAATTTCAGTGATGGGAGATTCTCTACAAATGCTGAGGTACAACAAATCAGGATTCCACCTCTAAACTATAATTTCAATACAAATTATCCTAAGCAAAGTATACTTTTAGCTATTTGTGAACATCATACATATAATTAAGACATCTTCCTCCCCCCCGCCCCCACTTCACTTTGCAAAAATTCTACGTAGAAGAAATGTTAAGAAAACATTTTCACTTTAGAGTTTCATTTAAGGCCAATAGGTTTAAATAGTGATGAGATATCTAACACAATTATTTATTTTGACAAAGCAAAAAAGCTTATGCATCTATTTTCCATCAAATTATTTAGATATGTCATCTGGCTGGTCCTCCACTGTTGCTTTCAAAGTGTTTAAGATACAAGCATTTTTCATGGTGTCCCTTACCTGAAATATTATACAGAAGAAACTTACAAGAACAAGAAACAAGAATACAAGAAGTACAAAAAAAAAGCAAACCATAAAATTTTAAGAAATGCAGCTGTAAAACTATTTCTTTCTCAAGATATTCTGGTTTTATCCCTATTTTCTCACTGAATCCATTGGCACATTCTGAAGCATTCTGTTTTTCAGAAACTGGGACTAATCACTAATCCTTTAAAGTGATTAATTAACTTCCTTAAAAACGAAAATACAAAGTTCAAGGTAAGGCACTATTAATAGTATATTCTGTTGTTTCCTTTCTTTTCTGTTGAAATCATTGAGAATAAAAGTAGGCTGTTCCTCTGTTTCTTCAAAAGCCAGAACTTCCTGTGTAAACCTTCTGGACAGGGGAAATAACCCTAAAAGCCTTAAGTTAGGCCTATTCTTGACTTGTGAGTTTGCTATTTCAAATGACTTTGCAATCAACTGTAGTTACTAGCTTACAGCATTTTAAAAATACTTGTTTTAGGAAATGCTTATGTTAATCATAAAAAACATCAGTGTAGCAACTATATGAACATTTGTAATGAGTGTCAACATAAATTATTTACAAGCAGTTAACTCAAAAGAACCTAGAACAAACCAGAAAAAGCATGTTCAGAAATACATTAAATGCATTCCATTTGATTAAATTAGTAAACCCAGAGATTTCCCTTTTATGAAGAGTTAATTTATGTATTTAGACAAAAATCTTATGAGGTTATTATGAACTCTTTACAAGGAAGTGAAAGTCTACAGTATGCCACAAGGCCTTTGGTTTGTCCCAGTTTTATTTCTTATAATTAACCTTCTTAGAACTCACAGAAGGTCACCCTGGCCTGTCCAGCATGCCATAACACATACAGAATGACTGCTGCATTATATCTTCCTATAAGATACAGGCATTGAAATTCCCACCCTCAATAACTCCAAGGCTATATGCAGTAGCACTGCAGCAAGTTATGAGCATTATTGGAGCTCAAGAACAACTTAGAAGTCACTCTTGAAATCCCAGTGTGCAAGAGGATATATAACTTTCGTAGCCTGTGCTAGAGATAATTTGTTTCATTTTCAGAATGACAGAAAATTACCTGCCTTCCTCCAGGGCAAATGCACAGCAAAGAGACTCCCTCTTTTGTCAACTCCTTTTTATGGTTTTGACTGCAAATTCACTGGAGTGTCTTACCTGTAGGAGCAGGACCGCTGACAGTGACAGTGACACTTTCTCCCTGCCTAGATCTTTGGTACTACACAACAGTAATGCTGTGAATCGAACAGGTGTAACGTGAACGCTTGGTCCCAAGAGAAAGAGACAAGGAAATTACATGGCAACGCACTTCTAAATAGAAAAACACGCTGGAAGAAACCAGCATGCTTTTCATTGACTTCTAATTTGTTTCTGATGCTGACTCAAGGTCATTACACAACAAAAATGAGAATGAAACTTCCACAAAATCAGTGAGGTGAGCAAATTAATGAAACAGGGTTGAAGAACAGACTCTTGCTCTCATCTTCAGGGGAAAGACAATGTACATGATTTTTCTCTTGTCTACTGGCTTGTGAAATCACTATTTCGCATTTGCAATACTTCACTTGTCCTCCATAAATTTCTTTGAAGGTTAAGTAAAAAACGGAGTTGTAATACCAAACACAGTGACACTGATGGGCAATATAGAGCACAGTAAGAGCCACTAAGTTTCTTAGCAATGAAAGAAAGCCAAATAACAAAGGCTGAAACAGGGGGATGATGTTCGCAAAAGAGAAAGTTTTTGATGTATTTATTTCATTGATTTTGTAGCATCTGCATTAAAAAACCCCAAACACCTAAGGGCAGAGTTTCTCTTATCCCTTCACCCAACACTGAATACATAAATCAAAAATGCAGTTTTTGATCCCCAATCTCATAGTTCCAAAAATGTAAATTGGGACCTAGCTCAAAGATGAAAGCTTGAAACTTGTCTTTTGTTTAACAGCTTGACTTCACAGAGCTGTTAGAAAAGTAAACTAAAGATATGCTAGTATTTCACCCTCTGCTAGCTGCAGCATACACAAATCTGTGTTTATCACACATTCTTACTACAATAAGTTGAAACCCAATTTTATATCAATATCCAACAAGTTATTCTGAATGACACACTAAAATCAGGATAAGACTGAAATACTGAAATTGACTTCAAAGAAAAAATAATTTTACATGTGTATGCTTTTTCTTTGTATGCATGCTTTTTTTCCTTAACAGCTTCCATCAATTAAAATCATGTAGACTTATTGGAGACCAGCTGTTCTCATTTGTTGCGCTTCAGTAGACAGGGACTCTGTGATTAATGGTCCTTGTTTTTCTGCAATCTGTAGTCTCTCTTCTCTTCCTGCTCATGTTCTGTTTAATGATATAATCTCAACACTGACATTACTAGCTCTATTTCTGATTTACTGGAATAATGCCCAGAGTTTATTGTGACAGAAGGAAAAGTATCCTAAATCATTGCATTGGGTTCTTGCTCAAAGCTGACATGTGTCTGGGCAGGAAAGAGGTGGTATGGTTTCCAAGAACCAAATTACTTACTGCAACTGAATGGGTGCATGCTCTTCATTGCTCTAAGATATGACTGGAAATCTAATATAACAAAGGTCAAAGGAAAGATCTGAACAGAACTTTGAAAGATGTCTCAAAACTCTAATTTGAAAACTTCAAAAGACAAAACCATGCAATTCCCATATCTACATTATAACTGTAACAAGAAAATTCTGATTGATAGTGTAGACTGTTTATGCTGCCTGAACTTGCATACATGTTAAAAGACTACGGCTTTTTTTTTTCTGTTGTCTAATATGATGCATTTTTGTACTACAGTATTGGGTCTCTCCTTTGTTAGGACTGAGACCATGAAACAGTTGTTCATTGCATAGCTGTGAGTATACATTTTAAATTTTGCTATCCAAACCTGGCCTCAGAGCAATTTGGCAACATAGCTGCTATGTGAAAACAACTTAACATGTTACCCTGTGTTTTAATTTATGTATTTAGACATACTGACAAACATGCTTTATTTTTTACAAAGATTAGAATCAATCAACACACTGCTCAGCATATGATGTAAGGTTTGACAGCATATAGCAACATTACGTCTCCTGCTAAGGAATTTTTTCCAGAAGGAAGAAACCCAGGCAAACAATCTCATGTGGCGAGGTGATATAAAATTTAAATAAACTAGGCCATGTTTTTCCTTCCGTATTGAAGGAAAAACAAACACAAAGATGTTTTTCAAAATGCAATTTTGAAGAGAAGGCTTTTTTTCTCAGAGAACTAATACAAGGAACTACAGCTGGAGAGACCCAAAGAATGATGTAGATTGAAAAAGTGGGGTTTGTCAGGTCAGAGGGCCTTGTATTGTTGTTAAGTCCTCAGGTAATTGTGCTAGCTACACACTTTTCTCCAGCAGCTCTATGGGCCATGATGGTTTCATGTGTGCACATGTTAAGTGACTGGTTTTAAGTCATCTTTCAGGGTTTTTTTGTCCTTCTGCTATCAAAGACAGCAGCTAGCTCTAAGAGTAATCTAGATGCAGCATATTAGGCATTTTGCCCTCAGAGAAGTTGTTTAAGAAACACATATAAAAGCAGATACTGTGGCATAATGCATTCAAGGACTTTTAAATTGAAATCAAACTGACGATAATAATATTGGCAGAATCCTGATGGACTAAAAATTAATTTTGGGAAAGACTGTAAAAGCTACCATTTAGAAAAACAAAAATTCTTAAATTGAAGTTTGGATCTGGATATAAACAGAGATCCTTCCAACATTCTAGAATAAAAAATATGACCAAGACTTCTGTGATCTTAGTTTAGAGTAACATTTACCCTTGTGTAATTTAAGCATAAAGAAACCAAACTGATTTTAGAATAGCCATCTTAAGCTCTTGCAGCACTTTTTCTGCAGTGGCAACAACTCTCAAATGGCATTACAAATCCCACCCAAGATGGTAAGCATAAAAAAACTACAGCCAGTAAAATTAAGCCATATTGTTATCTCTGATAGTCTGACTGTAATATTATTACTACTTGCTCATCTATACTTAAAAATACACACTAATCAAGGTTTGGGTTCCTTGTAAAGGAAAAATTTTGAAAGCTATAATAAAATATGAAAAGTAGGTTCACCAAAGGTTATTCCAGAATATTCCAATTATAGGAAATACAATATGCTCAATACAGCACTTATAAAAAACAACACTATAAAATTCTATTTTTAATGCCTATTTTATGCTTTGTTTTACTGAAAAAGGGAACTTTTTAATTGGATATTTGAGAGATTCTCAAGAATTAGTTTTACAGCTGTTGTAATTTCACAAATGATCTTGGTACTAATACTAATGAAAACTCTTAGGAACACAATATTACAAAAGAAGGACAATCTGCATGAGTAAAGTACAAGAAATGGAATTAAATTTAAATTGAAAGGGCACAGCCTCAAACTTCAAAGAACTTCCACTTTAGGGTTAGAGCTCATGATACTGAAGTGATGGAAAAAGATAATTTCTATTTTGCTTTTCTTGCTTTGCATCCACTATTAAAGGCTTGCACTGAAAAGCAGCACATTCCCTGCCAGCTAGATATACATCAAGGAAGAAGTGTAATGGGTGTATTAGTCAATCACAGCAAGATCGCAAACACTGGTAAGATGAAGCCACATAAAAGGAAGATGCCATTTTTTCATGCATCAGTAAACATATTCCTGCAGAGATTACAAATGAAAATGGTATTGTCAATGGCCACAGCACATATGGGACCCTATCTAGAATGTGTTTCCTTGATGAATCATCAGCTCAGAGAGAACTGATATGAGGAAAAAAGGCCCAAAGAAAAGGTAACGAAGACAAAAATTATAAAGGAAAACACAGAATCTTGATTTTTGTAGTGAAAAAAACCCCAAACAAACAAACAAACAAAAAACCCAGGTTGTGAAGGTGTATGAATGAGCTGTTTATCTGCAAAGGAGAGACAAAATATTTAAAATGCATGACAATGTGGATATCAGAATATCACATCAAACAAGAATAAAAAAAGCCATAAAAATACATTCAGTCTTGAAGCCGGAAGGTTTCTTTCCATCAGAAGAATGAAATGGACATGGAACAATTTTCCTGAAGAGCAAACAGTGGATTTCAGCTTGAGCAGTTAGGTAACAGTGTAAGATTCTGGGTGGGGGACCGTTGCACGCAGAGGAGTTGGTGATGCACATACGAATGACACCAAGTAGGTGCCAGAGGACACATGTGCAGTGTGGTCTCCAGGCTGTGTGGAGCTGCACGTAACCCTTGGAAGCTGGAGAAACACAGCCAGCTTGGTGTCACTGAGAAGCCTGCAGGCAGCTCCCACTTGGTGGTTGCACCAACAGTGCAAAAGGAAGTTTTAGCGTTAATGTCCTTTCTGTTTGATAGTAGGAATGATGCACACAGCTGTCTCCTCACAAGAAAATCCTACAATAACTCGGATGACAAAAATGAGGTGACACTTTCTATGAATGGGTTACCTGCTGCCTGAAGGCCTGTGTGACAATGCCCAAGTCAGGGCTACCAGCATCTACAGGGATGCAAGATTGCCTGTGCTCTTCCGCATTCTTTGTAGTGCTAGTTCTAATAAATAGCATTTTGAATGCTAACTTACAGGACCTTGAGTACCTTTCTTACTGGGATCATAAGGGACCAGCAAACCTTAATGCAAAACATTGTCAGCTTGTTCATTTAGGAAAGGGAGTATATGAGTTCTCTGATGGGCAACTGAGGGAACCAGACTGAAGAGGTCCCTTCAGCTCCACTCCACTAGAAGGCTCACATGTCTATCAAAAAGCAAATTTTAAGGATCATGTGAATTTTCTTTCTATTTCAGTGGATTGCACAGTCTCACAAATCTACCATATCAAACCTGTTGATTCTTGGTATGAATGAGCAAATCTATGTTTTCCATTTTTGCTCTTTGTTGATTCTCTAGCTAACCTGTGTCAAAGAAAAAAAATCCCAAAATGCCTTTACTTGATTTCTTTTCATAACCAAGACTCTTCATTTCAGCTAGGTTGTATGACACTTTGCAGGAAGAGCTTATGGCTCTCACTGATCCTATAGCTCAAATGCATTATGAAATTTTCCATAACATGATATAAGATGTGAAAAAGGAATGTTGATGGGGGTTTTTTGTTTGTTTTTGGTGTGTTTTTTGTTTGGTTGGTTGGTTTGGGGTTTTTTTTGTTTGGTTGGTTTTTTAACAGAGAAAGCAGAGCCATGTGGTAAGTAAATACATTAACAAGATTTGGGTCAGCTCACTGAAGAATCTTTCTAGCCTTTTGTCTTTCTGAAGTGGCATTTGACAAAGTTCATTTTCCTGCCCTGCAGTACTAAAGTATAGCCCTGTAAAACAAAGGTTTTTAAGAGCTTCAGGAATCTTTTTAAGCTCAAGAATTGCATGAAAAGGTTGGGTTTTCAAAAGTGACAAATGCTGATGCAAGACCATACTACACATATAAAACCAACCAACCACCAACTCACCAACCAAACACTGACAAAACCAACCACAACACCAACCAACCAACCAACCAACCAAAAACTGCCAAAACCACAACAACAACAAAACCTCAAACAAAAACCCCCAGAACAATGTCTTGTAAAATCTTCATCAAGATATGGAAATGAATGCAAATCACATGGATTCTTTTGGTTTCCTCATTTTTTTTCTATCATCAAATTTACATCCTTTCCAGAAACTGTGGCATATTTTTACGGTGGAATATTGCCTTATATTTGGATCCTAGGGTTCTTTGCAATAGTTGAATGCTAGACCACACCATGTTATCAGAATCTGTTTTGTTGTATAGCATGACTGTGCAACTGTACAGAATCTTGCTTGATGACAGACCTCGGACTAATTTGAAAGTAGATAAACAGAGTTTGCAGCTATACACTATTAACCAGGAGATTCATTTATGAGCAGGCAAGTTATCACAGAAATCCAGTTCCCTGAACAGGCAGTGAGACAGAGAATCTACTTTACTAACCAAAAAGTCCCCTAAAAAAATGAACAGACACAGGTACTGCTGTGACTGCATAGCCAGTCACCACTATTCACTCAATAGACTCTTGCTGTCATTTTGATGAGGTTTATCTGCAAAGGAGAGAGGAAGTATTTAAAATAACACAGGACACAAAATCCTGCAAAGATACAGTAAGACAAACAAAATAGGATTCAGCTACTGTCTGGAAAGAATATAGACTCAAGAAAATTTACCTTATTCAAAACCACCCATTCATTGTTTGTGTTGGTTTGTTTTAATTTGTTTCCAAGCATTTGGAGTAATACTCTCAATCATCTTGTTCAAATACTGCAAGATCTCAACTGTAGGAGTCAAATTTCTAATTTGTAGTGAGTTACAGTTAACAGAACTGCTCTAAAAGTCATCCACTTAAAAGGCTCCTCTTGCTCTGTGGCAGCATATCCTTAACACTGAAGAAAGCGTTAAGAGCCTCAAAGCCAGTCATATAGATTATGTCACCTGGTGATTCTCCCCAGAAGGGCACTTTTGGCATTGTCACAGCATTGGTAGGGTAGTGCATGCAGACAGATTTAAAGACCCAACACTCTGTGTCACACTGTGTTCATTCTGCTGCTGTAAGTCACTGGATAAGCTGCTGCAGCACTGTTTTTGTCACACACCAGCCAGCAGTGGCTAAAAGAACAAAGAGAGGAGGGCTGTGCCTCGTGTCAGTCAACATAACCGAACCAGCTCAGCTTCAGAATGACAGGAGATTGACAACTGTGTTCGTAAGTGAAACAAGTGCCTGCTGGCTTATAGGACCAGGATTTCAAACTGCAATCCTTGCTGGTTTTCCTACCCCAGCTGCACTTATATTAAATGGGAATCTGTAGGCTGTTGTATATTTAAAGCTGTGCTTGCTGAAGTCTGCTCTGATTATATTAAAAATAATGAAGACCTATAATAGTTTCCAGTGGTTTTCCTTAATCCTAATGTTCTTTGCAGCAGATAGAGACAGTGTCTAGTTCCAGTAGCTGAGTTATTTATTTTGCCTAAAATGCCTACTGAAGATCAATCTGGCATCTCCTATGACATCAAGGAAGGAAAAAGAGGCACTAACATATGGAAGGTGTCCACAATTTTGACTGTCAAAAACTCTGAGGTAATTCTATAGAATGTTTACAGAGTTTAAAATGTTTTACCTGTCTATTCTATTTGTAAAAGAAACCATAAATCATATATTATCAACCATATGCTACTGTCAAACACATCTTTGAGAAACTGTCTTTTATCATTACAGCTCTTGGTATGGAGCCAAGCACTGAAACGCATCCCTTACATTTCTATTTTCTTGAAAGTTCTTCATGCATTGTATTACATTCCAATTATAGCAATAGAAATCTAAGATGATTACTTCATATAAAATAAATATATACTTTTTGGCAAAAATGTATAATTTGCTTAAGTCCAAAAAAGTCCAGAACATTACACCGTACAACAGAAAATAAGTTTGCCATTAAGTCTCTTTAGTGTTCCTTCTACACTTGCTCCAAAGAGACATGCATTAAAGGAACAGTGAAAATGAATTATTATTGCTAGTGCTACATCATCACTAGTTTAACAATAGGTGAGAAGAAGAAAAAACTAAATCTGGAGAAGCTGCAAACTCTGAGGTAATGGCTATAAAGGTGCACTTTGTTAGTGAATTATTATTCATAAATGATTCAGGGTCTTCATACTGAATCTTACATATTAAGTCAAAGACTAATGGTTTTAAGTGTTCTTTGCTCTTTACAACTATGTTTTTACCAGCATGCAAAGAAAAAACAAACATTTTTTTACTCTTGTGGGAGGGAGTGAGGAGATAGACGTATGTATGCGCTTGGGGAAACTTGACTCAAGTAATTGCAGAAACCTACCCAGAAACACTGCTAAAGAGCAGATTTCCGTCCATTATTCTGAAATCTTAAATGTCAAGAAGCGGAAGCAAATTGCAAATTAAACAGTTCAACTGCATGATGACTGGTGCATTGTGAGTAATAGCCAAAGATTTAAGTAACATTCATCTGTCTAACAGAACCTACCAGCTCTATGGTTCATGCTCCAAATACCATAAAAACTCAGAATAAACTGATTATACATGAAAGTTAATTAGTCAAAGTCAAATAAAAGAAGCATTTGGAATAATAAAATCATCTTCATCATCATAAGCAGATAACATATTAGAATTTTAAGTGCATTATACCGCATCACTTTATGAAGTAAATCTGCCATTTGTTAAAAAAAACAAACAACTAAACCAAACAGCATAACAAGGAGACAAACATACTTGATGAATAGAAACTAAATTTTTTTTAAAATCCTGAAGAGAGACATGCAAATTGAAAAATTTGAAGGATTCACATGTTCAATTTTGATAGATAAAATGCATCTGAACAAGTACGTGTTTGGCTCTGTGAAAGCTACCTAAATCTAAAATTAAGTTATAAATAATCTTATAAGAACTAGCCTTTGACTTTCTAAATACTTCCCTACATGGCATCTTTCAATACCTTAATCTTTTTTGACGACATGCATCAATATTTTAAACCTATTTTCTGTCAACAAGCATTTCTCCCCATTTAAGAAATATTTAAAAAACAGCTTGTTCACTGGTTCACAAACTTACGACAAAAGAATCTCTATTCAATATGAATCTTGGCTTCTCTTAGCACCCCCCTGCAAGAGGAAAGGGGAGGATGAAAATAAAGTATTTTTAACTGTTCCTATGGTGAGGAAAACATTACTTTTTGGAAGCTAGACCTTTGAACTTCTTGAAGAAAATCAATTTTGATCTTATCACTTTATCAGCTTCTCAAGTTCCCCTTACATCCATTTTGTCATAGATTTCATATAGCTAAGGCAACCATTATTTCATTCACTATTTCTCTGACCATCCCATAATTTAGAGCTTCTGTTCTCTAACACCAAAAATACATTCAGAAAAGAAATACATTCAGAAAGTTCTCTTTTAGACTTAGCTCTATTAGGCATATAAATGTTCCAAAGTGAGAGGGTTAATTAGAGCTTCAGCCTTACTTTTTTGCTACTTGCCCAGAGGCTAATGTTGAATTTTACATACTAAATGTGTAATTGAGCTTAGAAAATTGAAAGTTAGATGATTTTAAATAAATTTATATGGCTGTAAAAAGAAAATAAAATAAAAATGAAGATATTTCATTCTGAAGTCAAGTGCTTGAATAATAATAATAATAAAAAAAAAACAACCAGAGGCTTAGAGCAGCACTAGAGAAGCCTGAGAAGAAATGAACTGCCTACAATGTTATTTCTTCATATTTATGGAAAACTCTTTTTAAATTTAAAACTGGACTTGCTTCTTTGACAATATTATATTGCAGGATACTTGCCTCACCACCTTTGATGTGCTAATAAAAATTATTTAAATGCCAGCAATTGAACCAGTTACACAAAATATACATAAAAGAACTAACAGTATTTTTTTTTGCTCACAATGTACTGGATTTTGATAAAAGGCAGTATAGTTAGCTACGCATTTGTTACAAATAACTTACATTCACAGATCCCACTTGTACCTCAGTTCAAAAATGCCATTAGAGAAAATATGGTTTTAAGCAAAGTTTTCCAGTATTCTAAAAAACTCACTTGGAAATACTTTGTTTTAGGGTGTCAGATGAAAAAGAAAATTAGGCAAGTGTGATGACAAATGTTTTCCTCTTAGCAAAGCACAAACGTGAGTTTCTTTTAGCAAGAAACGCTGATAAAATACTGACCAAGGTTAATATCTTTGAAGAGAAGGCAGAGATGAACAGAGGCTGCATTTTTATAAGCAATGATTGGTTATGTTGTGTGTCAGATTGTTGGCTGGGACAGCTGAACCAAGATGTACTGGAATAAACTCCATGATATTTAGATTTATCAATGACAAATTGTGAATAATGCACCTACCTGATGAGAATACCAAGATTCAAACATTTCACCATATGTAAAATGATAATTTACTGTCCAGAAGCAGCTGGAAATGCACACATAATTTTTCATTTTCATCTTCCCTCACGCAGTCCCAAACCACTTGATACACTTTTGCTATAGCTTATAAACTCTTTGGAATCAGGCTGTATATTTCACAAATTATTACACAGTACTTCCCAATACAAATCACATACCTCAGTGACATTTTAGTGGAAATATTATTTGCATCTGGATAATAAACAACAAAGAAAAATGTATTTCCATAATAATATTCAGACTTGCTGCAGCTAAAGATTTGATGGTCTGTTCACTTCACAGCTCTGGTGAAGTACTGGGATCTTTCCCCACTACACAAGCAAATATATAAATATCAAAAAAAGTTGCTGCACCTTAATAAACACTGAATGCACATGCTAAGAGAATGAACATATGAGTTAAATTTCCAGTTAAAAACAACTGCTGCATTTATGCACTGAATCTTAGTCTCCTGACTACTGCCCTAATTCCTTAATAGAAACTTGGAACTTTTTTTCACTATTAATAGATGTGCAGCACTGAAGTTCCCTAACATCATATCAGGTTTTACTTGGGTGACTAAATACAGATTGAAGTGCTCAGTTCCTGTTTGAGTTTGAAAATTACAACTACTCATTTAATGTATTTTCAGTAGGGATTCCTACAATTAGGTATGGATAGAGTAAAATTTAGAAAAACACTCTGATTCACTTGACACTTACCAGAGTTTCCTGATTTCACAACCTATTTCTGCTAAACTTCCAATATTTTACAAAAATAAAATGATTTCAAGGTAAAGAAAATAATTATTACCCTCATCCAGACAGCTGAAGTACTCTGTCTTTTACTGAACAACAGTTCAGCCAAAAGTGAGTGCTTGTGTCCATTCTGAAGAAAAAACAAATTACTGTTCACAGCAGTTCTTGCAAATAGAAGTAAAATGAAGAACATTATGGCAAAAATGTACTTTCTAGTTCCAAGAAAGCTGCAGAAAGAGAAAGTGAAGTTTTTGTTCCATAGAAACAAACCAGAAAGAAAAATACTCAAGGCAAAACTATATCCACCTGTAGAAAGGCAAAATGCATTATAAGAAATCCAGTAAGTTATTTTTGCAATGAGATCTCTGGTTTGTGTCATATAATCTTACCTTTCCCTGTTAAATTTCAGAGAATGTAGAATAGCTGGTCGTTTCTGTCGGAGGTTCCACAAATGAAGTGCATCATCTGCACATGCACTGACCAAAGCACCCTAGAGCAGACACAAAATACAGCAACATGTTATTTTTCTGCAGATTTTGTCTTATTCTTATGTGATCCTCACTGCTAAAGATATACCTGCTAAACTGACAGTTTATGAGAAACCATTCCTTTCTTCTAGAACAAAAATACTCTACCACAAATAATTCACAATTGCATCAATCTGGTAAATGTAAACCTTTTAAATTAGTACAAGATCAGCCAAAGTTAAAATAAAACTCCATCAATCTAAAACTCAAATTAAAGCTTCGTACCAAGGTTACAAAAGCCAACTCTCAAGTCTTTCCAAATTACCAGAAAGATTAACAAAATGGAAAACAGACAACACTTACTTAAAAAGGTGAGTGTGAAAGATCTAACTGAAGGATAAAGGGATTAGTGCATGCACAGGCACACACGTGACAGTGCCAAGCTTAGCTTAGTAGTCATATCAAGGTAAGATGAAAATTCCAAACTGGAACTGTGAAAAAAGGATGCAAATAAGAAAGTAGGGATAGGTAGCAAGAGGACAGGACGTAGGAAGAACTAAGAGCTGTATTCAGAAGGACAGAGTATCACAGATCAGAAATACTCAGAAGACTGGTTCCACTTGTGGTGTCCCAAAAATGGTCATCTTTCAAAGCCCAGGCCCTTGTCTGACTGAGAAGTTTGGAGTGAACTTATTCTATCTGCTTTTGACTGCCTTTCTTCTCACCACAGAATGTTGATGACATGTGAAAACTACCTGCAGTGGAAGTTCCCTACTGCTCCTGCAGTGGCTTCCTACACTTACACCTCAGATCAGGGCAGGCACAGATCCACCCTTGTGTCCCCTGTGTGTTACCATCACAGAGAGGAACAGATTGCCCAAACAGAAGGTGATGCTTTATAGGGAGGGAGGGCAAGGATGTAACATGAAAGATTAGCTCCTACCATCTATGACTGACTGATAAACTTCTCTAATCCTAGCAAATGTTCTTTTCAACACTGACCTACGCAAATGAAATTTATGGAGGTGAGACTTCTCTAATACAGCGTAATCCATGCTTTAATTCTCATCTCCCAAAGAGCCAGAAAGACTGTCCACCACAGAAATCAAATTAATCCTATGTATTAGGGGGTTTGCCGGTCACCCAATGAAAAGAAAGAATATTGATTCAAACTTTGCCCTTCCTGTTCTCACCTCTGCATTCCTCTCAAGAATTTCACCGGACTGTTTCTGAAGTTTCAGTCCTCCCTCCTCAGTGCCCTTGGTTCAGTTACGTTCTCCAAATAGGTGTAGGAAAAAAAATATTTTTCAGGTTTAAAAAACCCATAAAACTCTTCCCTTGAGAAGTTCTAAGATCTCCCCATTTACAAAGAGGACTTGAAACTGTCAAAAGTGTTTCCTTATGTCATGGGAAAAATTAATCAAAACTGAACTAAGATTTGGCCAACCTCTAAGGTCCTAAAAAAAAAACCCCTCTGATTTGTATTCACCAGAAAGTCTTCTTGCCTATTCCCATCATCAGAACCTTCTGCACAGAGCAAGCTATAATCTGGCACTGTTTCTTCACATTGTCTAAATTTGATTTTGACAAACCATTTACAAAGACTAAGCATGATGGTTTGATTGATGATCCCTGCAATTGCTTTTCATTGCTTCACATAATAGCATATCCCCAACTATTGAGTTTTCAGCCAATAACCATCAATACATTTCGATAGAAAGATTAAGCTCATTTATTAATTTCTATTTGAACCAAGACTGTGCAGCATATTTAGTAACTTAATGGATTTTACATCGTTTTACACACATCCATGTATCGACTGCCTTTTGTTCAGTACTTTAAACTGATGTATAGGAAGGCAATACTTTACCCTGAGTGCAGTCCCATAAACATTCTTCTAAAAGGCTACATGTTGAATGTCCTCTGGATGTACACCATTTACTTGTTGGCACGATTTGTCAATGGGAGAAATTATATCACTCAATTACGATAACATGAATTGACTTATTCAACTAAATTTATACAGAAGAATCTGAGTAAATATGTCCTTACCTCATTGATTAAGAACTGGAGCTGCAGAACTGCAGCACCACTTTCATGTTGGCAATAGCAATCAACACCAGGCCTGCCCAATCTGTTGCCATCAAAGTCAAGGATTCTAACATTCCTGTTATCACCAGAAGTAAAGAGGGAAGGAAAGAACTACAAATTAAACTCTAATTAACCTGTAATTAACCTCAATTCTTCCTGCTTTCTGTAAAACAAAAGAATTCATGCTGACATTCCACTATTCTAATTAAAGTACCAACATCAGCAGCCTGAAACATGTGCAATTGTGAGTGATCCCCTCTTGCCTATTGTTTTTCCTGTGAAACAAAGTACATGAATTAAACCATAAATTCAGCAGGATGCATCTTAAATTTATTTTTTATACATTATTGGCTTATAGAACACATGAATGTACCATATTTTTGTACTTATCAAGGCTAGACATATAATGAATGCAGCTTTTTAACTGTTCTCTTTGGCCTTTTTCTGTGCATGTTAAATTGTCATCTCCCTAACTCAGAGGCTGATGGCCTTTCCCATCTGAGTCAGAGACTTTAATAAGAAACTGTTGGTCCAGAAAATTACTGAAGATCAAAAGTAAAGCAAAAGGAGAAATATGAAATATATTATTAGTAACCATATTGTGTAAAACATATGAAACACCACATATTAAAGTAGCAAGATTATGATTAGAAACACGATTTTACAACATAGAGCTCGATCTACTTGTAATATACAATCATATTAGCATATTGTAAAACCCTGACCAAAAAAAGCCAACTATCCATTTATTTTAGCTGCAGGTAGATGTCAGAATCTTTACTCCCCCTTTCACAGGAGAAAGATGTACAGGTAACCATTCCAATACTGGCCTGCAGAAAGTATAATCCATTAATTAGCAAATTTGAGGTTTAGAAATTCCAACTATGAAGCAATTGCTCTTCCAACTGTTAAACAAGCAGCTTAATGGATACCACCGACCTTGAAGAGACCTGAACTCTACTCTTGATATTGTCAGCTTGTCTAGTGGATAACCTTGGGGGAAAAAAGTATTTTTTCTTACCTAAGCTTTCATTTCTCTATTTGTCAGATGGAGATAGAGTTTTATAAAACTGGTGTTTATAGATGAAAAGTTGTGTATAAAACACCATAACTGCATTACAGAACAGTAAGGCAGAAAAGAAGTAACTCCATTTGCTGCTTGTTCCCAAACTTTAGTCATGGATACAATCCATAAATAATAAAAAATCCAAATAATAAAAACCTCCATCTTTTAAACATTTTCAAAATGGACAATAAAGATGTATTGTAGTCTAAGACACTTTCTAAGAGTTGATGGTAATCCTCTGATCCATTCTGAATGATTGTTCTGTGGCACTCTCCAACATTTAACAAACACATTTAATGTGAGATAAAGTACCAAAACCAACCAAGTAAGTAACCAACCCATCTGGGATTTCAAGCTAACTGGAACTTATAACAGATAAGTGTTTTCCTTTTAACCTGACTTTAATACTCAGTACAAAAACATGGCACTACTTAATCATTGTCCTTAATGAAAATTACAGCTGCATTGCCCTGATTAAGTGTCTGTCACCCTTCAGCATCACTATCACACTAAGTCAGTTTTCTAGGAAACAGCCTAACAAAGTAGATTATTTCACTAAGCATATCCCAAACAAACAAAGCACTCTCCAAAAATTCACATTTATATGCATCACTGTTCACCCTGAAATACAAATTACTAAAGTACCCACAAATTACTAAAATAAGAGAGAAATTGTGATGTCTGCTTCATTCTGGCCAGTTGCCCTGAAGTGAGAACTGATGCTTAAATAGCAGCATTAGCACTGACTGCTGGTGGTTTTCAAACATTCTGTGAGCTGCAGTGAGGCCCTTCCAGCAGAAGGAGCTGAAGAGATATGATGACTTGGCACATGTTCTTGGCATTTGAACCCATCTTCTGCAAATGCTGTGTTTTGCTGCCAAGCATGGAGACATACAACCTTACCTCATCAAATCTTTTCATAGCAGTGTATTACAACAGGACACAGAGAAGAAGTACCTACAGTTCAGGCTTTGGACTGACTTTATTCTTTTTACTTTTGCCTTTTCATTAAATGATGACTCTGCCATCAGGGAGAATGGAGTTTCTCTGAGGATATTAAAAGGGGGGATCAATACATCTAAATACTCCTAAGTAGATGCCACGAGTTTCAAGAATAAAAGCTAGTCACTATCTTCTCTCTTATCAGTATGCTGGATCACCCAGGGACCTTCAAAGACATGCCAGATCATCCTAATTTATACATAAAAGGGACAAAGATGAAAACTAAATCTAGATGTCTTTTGGGATCTAGAGCGAAACAAATATAATTAGAATTATGTACATCAAGCAGTGAAAGTGATAGTAATAACATTCTAAAAGAAAAGTGTCCTTCCTGAAAACTACATTTAATCGTGGTTTTAAGATCTGTGAGAGTGAAAGAGCATTTTTTGCTCTTCATTCACTTGTATGCAACACTTTTTCACTGAGTATTTCAACATCCTGATATTCCAAAGCTTATAATTACTTGGGAAAAAATCAGTTGCTAAGATGACTAATTTTAAGTACTTGGATTCATCTTCCAAGATGCAATTTCCATGACAGCATAATACATTAGTAACCGAGAATTTACACTCTCACGTCCTGGAAATCAAAGTTGCCAGTGAATGGTTACATTTTTGATGAGAGGTAACAAATCTTTTCACAGCATTATCTATGACCTCTTTCCACAGTACCCCACAGCTTTTTTATTCCATGACTCAGTTTTACTATGTGATACACACAGATCTGATGTGTCTCATTCTTCTCAGAGGCTAGTACTAATGGAATCCAAAGACTTGCAAATCTTAGGTGTTCTCTGAGAAGCAAAAGTACAGATACTTCAGAACTGACTCATGAAGTTGAGTCCAGTGTCACTTGCAGCAGGTATTTAACTTCTTAGGATTAGAAGGGGATGAGGTAGGACATGTTTTCCTTCATTAAGACAGTGACTCTTTATTAGCGTGAGATTAAATATTTTGGCAATAACAAGGACTGCAGTCTGATTCATTCCTCTTTGCAGGCGCAAGAAAGTGAAGATATGGTGTCATAAAGAGCCTCCTTCCAAGGCAGATAGCAGATATCCCCTATCAAGCAAAAAACTCCTAAATCACATATGGCACCTTTTTCAAAACCAAAGCTATTCCATAGAAGAAAATGACACCAAGTTATGTAAATAAGCTCTAACTTTTTTTGGGTACTTAACTAACTTCTTCCATGACTAAGAGCAATCTATGTACGGAAATGAACATTAAAGCAAAGATTTATAATTAAGCACCATGAATAAGAAAGCCCTAAGAAACCATGGTTTCACATCTACTATTTTATTAAAATGATACACACAGAAATGGGAAACCTCCATTTACAGCCTCTCCTTTAAAACATTTGGGAATTGTGGGGTGCTGCAAAAGTAGCACTGCTGCTCCGAGTCCTTGTCATCTGATCTGCACTGGCTGGTACATGTTTGAGTAGGACTATACAGCACCCTAGGAGCAGATGCTTGTGGGCTGGTGTTACTCCATTACATAAACCAACTGCAGAACTGACTTGGGGTGTAACTCGAATATAGGACAGCTTTTTCTTGCAGAAGACTTGTTCCACTGAATTGAGTGATTAATCAGTTTAAAAAGCACCAATGGATTTATCTAAATAATCAAGTATTAGAATGATCAAAGAATTCAATCACGCCACTAAACCAACCAGAAGGTTTGTCAGTTGTATGTGTGTTGTAGGGTGGATCTTCTCAAAAGACAACAATTATGGAAACAGCACCTTTAGCACCTAGATTTGCAGTTCTGAACATAGCTACTTTCAGTTCCTGGAATACATATTTTTACAGTTCCCTCATGGAGTTTCTCCAAGTCTCACATATATTAATTTTTTATCTACTAAGGACAGTGCATATTCTGGTACAAATAAATGCCACAGTCCTAAGTCCTAAATAAATGCCTAAGCCTGAAGTACAAAACTGGGGTTCAAACTGACTTTTTCTCTCTTTACACGAGATATTCTATATTTTGATTTCTGAAGTGCATTGTTCCAGTGTTTTATCCTCACTATCAAGAATGTCATGCTATATATGGAATCAATACTTTTAGCCTTAGTTTCAAGCCTTTGCATCTCAGTATATCTTATTATGCTAAATTAAATACCTTCATATTAGCAGAAATTTCCTGCTTTGAAAGCTGTATCTTATCCATCTTCTTCATAAATAAAAGCAAAATACTCTGAGTTGCTTTACTTTCATGTCACCAGCAATTTTCTTAGTTTTGAACAGTTCCTGTTTCCATACATAGTCTAGAATGTGTGCTCAACCTCTTTCAAGTCTCAAAACCAAAACCACACATCATTTTGGTAATGGTTTCTTTAATACATTGTAAAAACATAGATTGCATTTTATAATTTCTTATACTCAATATAGTTTTTTAATACATGTGTGTACCACCTTTTTATTACAATAACAAATTGGGAAATCATATTGGTTTTGGTTTTTGAGACTTCTCCATTGCTCTTCAAAAAATAAGCGTCCCCAGAATAGCTCCATTCTTTCAACTGCTTGTAGCTGAGCTCACTAAATTCCTTACAAAGGACACACAACCTATTCCTACCTTTATAGCCTTCTATTTGCTGTAAATTCACTGGGCACTGCTTCATTAAACAATATCTTTGTGGATTTTGTTATGAACATAGAAGGATTCAGTTTTACAATGAGCCTCATTATGTCTGGAGTTCATTCAGCTGGTTAAATAAATAGCTCTGTTTTTTTCTCTCCACTATGAAAAGGTGAAATACTGCTGCACTTGGCTGCTACCTTAGGATGCTACGTATGAAATCTTTCATAAATGCAACATTTTTTGGCACCAATAAACATGAGATTTTGGTCTACAATGACCTTCATCTTGTTTATCTTCCTTGACATAGATCTCTCTGTGCATCCATACAAATTATGTAAGAGTTAATCTCAGGATCAGTTAAATATTCATTATTATCTTTACTGGCTGAAAAATTTGCTTTTGGCAAATTTTTGATTTCTTCCAGGTGAAAGCTTATAGATAGCTTGTATTTAATAGCAACTCTATACATTACAAGCCATTTTATTTCCCAAAGTATCTGCAGATATCATGAGAATAAGCAAAACTCATAAGGCTACATATTTTCATCTCTTCTGAATAACACTGCCTTTCATGGTCTTTGTCATTTTGAGAATTATCTGTTCCAGAAACAGAATACAAATACAGTCAATGTGTGATTGAACTCAATCAACCCTAAATCTGAAGTAGTACATTGTGAAAAGCAGTTACTGACTCTAGCAAGTTTCACAAATAACACAAAATCATAGAATCATAGAATGTCTTGGGTTGGAAGGGATCTTCAAGATTATTTCATTTACATGTAGGTGAATAATTTCATATCCCATTTGTGAAATATAAATTAATTTTAAATTTCCTTTTGCATAGGCATACACATACACACACACATATATACAATGATTAACAGAAATTATCTAGCACTAAATTCACCTCCAAAAGAAAAGTAATTTAGTTATTAGTCTAGAAAAGCTCCATATTGCCAGGAAGCTGCACTGAAAGATCTGTATTTTGAGGTTTTACTTCATGCAGTAGTAAAAAAAAAAAAACACTGAAAGGCTACATTAACAGTGGGCTTCCTCTTTTTTCCCAGGTAGTCATAAACCTCAGCAAGCTCACTGACACATACAGATAAAATCAGGAAAGGCAACAATGAATGAAAACTGGAATCCATGGAAGTGAGTGAAGAGTTTAATTAATTATATTCACAGGGGCCAGTGTTTCAGAGCCATTTACCAGTGCAGACATCAGTTCAGTCAAAAGCATGAAAAATATGGGAATAGGAGTAACATATCTGTTTATAAATCCATCTGGCAAAAAGCTACAGAAAGAACAAGCTAGGACAGAACAATACTCTTGCCCTAATGCACACTGGAAATTATGGAAAACTAAACAGACACAAATGAGAGGGCTGTGTGTTCCAAAGCCAGAAAGTTACTTGAACATAACCAAGATCCTGAGCAACAACCTACAGAGATATAGATTAAAAAATTGATAACACCACAGCGTTTGATCCCAATTTACTGCCTTTTAAGAGGACTATGCAAATCACACCATTTGCTGCCCATCTGTTTGCCGCGGGCACAGATGGCAGTCTAACACACGCTGTCTTACCAAAGAAACCAAGCAGGTAGCCTTAACTCAGTCATTTTGATTTGCTTCTCTTCTCAGCCTTCAAGCATTAATATTTAACACAGTATTTGCTCCATGTGATCTGGATACCCAGAACACACGTAACAGATGCAGGTTATTGCATCTGCACTCACTGATGACAAATGCATCTACAATGGTTTCTTACTAAACCCAACTGCATTTAAAACTTAAGCACCAATGCTGGGACAGTAGTTGTTTTCCCTGGTTTTGTACACTCTGCCACTGAATTTGCTGATAACAGATTTAGAGAAAGTTTAAGGAATTTTTGTTTGTGCTCTTCAAGCAAAAATGAAAGACAGTATAAACTCTACATAAGGTCAAAACTTAGTATTTTTCATATTGTTCTTGAACAAAGATTTTTTCTAATTTTGTTTAATTTTCAGCAATTAGTAACAGTGATTACAAGCTGCAGATTTTCTTCATAGCTGCCAGTTAAGAAGAACAACTGGTGACAACAGAGGATAGAATGAAAAGTGATCTCATAACCAGTCTTTTGTAAAAAGGCCAAAAAACCTGCTGAAGTAAATATAACTAAAAAAGAAAAATATATTTTCCCAAATATCAATTCCTCCCTGAGTTGCTATGGAAAAGTCAGACAAGTAAAATAATACATTAAACCTTCATCCATATAGTGACAGAGCTTGAGATAACACATTGTACTTTCTCTGCTAAACAGAGACAGCACTTAGCCATTACTGGAGATCTTTAAAGCAAGACTGCTTGTTTTCCCAAATACTACTTCCAGCCCCAACAACCAGACTAGGAATAAGGTGATGAAGGTCCTACAGTAAATTATGTAGTCTATAGGAGACGGGATCAAATGATGAAATAATGTTCCCTCTTATACTAAATCATTCCACTGTTTTGTCTAGTACACACAGTGGAAAGAAGAACTTCATTGTTCAAAGGTGACAGAATAATTAACAGTTGTTGCAATTACCTCTGGCTAATTCTTCATGCCAGGTACATCACAGCAGTGAGTCCCACACAACTCTAGTTCTTAGTTTCATGAGCAATTACAGAATTTTAAGACTAACACTGCCTTGCACACTATTTTGTCACTCTGAAGGCAAAGCAGAAGCAATCAGGAGCATATATATGACTGGTTTTCATGGGAAATTTTGTGCTCTGTCATGCAATAAGAATGTCCTAGATTTTACTCTTATCAGGTGCTAAGACCCTGCCAAAACTGCTTTTATCAACCAATCAACACTGAACTGAAATAATGAAAAGTTTCTATTGAAAAGGTGAGAGAATTCTATACTTCACTGAAAAATTATGAGCATTTTTACAAGGCATTCAAAAAAGTCCTTTCAACACAAAATAAATGCTTTCTATAAGCAACTTCTTTCTTCAAAGTTAAATTCACAATTACCTGGTAAAAAACCAACAAAATAATCCCAGAATTAATTTTAAGAAATTTAGTCCCTGAAAATCTCCAGGCTACTAGCTATCAAGGCAGTTAATAGGCTATGAAAGTGAGGTGATTGCCCAATAACAGATGATGAGCAGAGCTTGTATACTGATTGACATATTTCTTGAACTCAATTTTACAAAAAAAATTAAATAATCATTGTGTAAAATTTTCTGATTATACTGGAATAAGCAGCAAGGAATACTGTGCAAATATAACTCCGAGGTTCTAAAGTAAAAGTGGACAGTTTGATGCATTTTTTTTGTCTTATTCAGTAATATGTCAGAAAATTTCCATGCACAACATCACAGATCACTTTCGTTTAACTGAGAGATGTAAGTATGCTTAGAGAGCTATATTAAGCAAGAGCATTTTGGTCAAAAAAACCTGCACCAACCCACAGGTACTAATGCATTGGGAAACACAGCACCTGATCGTGACTCAGGCTTTGGAACTGGTAAGTGGTTTAGAGATTCGTTTGCTTGTGTGTTTGAGCACTTCCACTGTTCCAAGGAATGTGCCCTATAACATCAATATGCCAATAGAAATAATTTAATTTCAGTGTTTATCCAACCACAAGATAATACAGATGCTGAGGTCATAGACCATGTTCTTTTTAGGCAGAGCAGTGCTGCCTAAAATATTAAATAATTCCATTACTCCACAGGAAACTGCTCACAGCTTGTTAGTCAGTTGATGAGCAATTCCTCAAATTCATCCACTGCTTCAGCTCTGTTATCATCTGTTTAGTATTAGATGGTTCCAGGAGGTCTCTGATACAACACAGAAAAGTACTTCATGTTCAAAAATTTATTAGAAGGAAGTTCAATATGTTACTAGGCAGTAATTTCATTCCTGCCCCAGAAAAACAAACAAATGACATTTCTATAAATTTGATTTAGACTTTATTAATATTCAGCTCTTTTGCCAGCAAATATATTTATTTTTGACTCTTAATAAAGAAAGATGTTAATCTAGAATTTCATTTGTTAAGCAAGAATGGTCATGTAAAGCACACAGGAACACGTGCTATCAATAAAAGCCAAAACTGACAATAAAGCTATTCAAATTCGAATTACTAAAATTAGAAAAATGTAAGAATTGAAGTAAATTTAATTTAGCATTTGACAGAATTTCAATGAATCATCCGGCAAGTTTTATTCTTAGGTTTAGTTCCATGTAATTGACACTATAAATATTCCTATGTTGAAAGGCATTTCAAATATCAGTGAACCTTAAATAGTTTTATTTTCTACTACTGTAAAACTCATGTCATTTTTAAGAAAATATTTCAGTAATGAACTACATCGAAGAGGTGCTTTTTCTTTCTAGTCCAAGATGCAGGTTAAATGATATCTACATTTATCACTTTTATAACCCTCCTGAGCCATATAATTATTCCATCTGATTTTGAAATAAAGCACAATATAGACCACAGTTAATCAGCCCTTCCATTTAATATACATGAAACAGGTAACCAGCAGCTGGCTAAAATGTATTTCAGGAAGTCTTTAAGTGTAAATGAGGATGAACTATCATTTCATCACTTTAAACAGACACCTGTAGATTGTGTTATACAAACTGCGTTCAGGTCTGATGAACATAGCTGTAAAGAAGCATTTATGTTCTATTTGAATTAAAATTTATAATGACATTCATTAACATGGGTTAAAACATGTGTAAAGGTTTTGAAAATGTAGTTAGTGAATACTGAATAAGTTCCAAAGAGCATTTGCATTTTAAGGAAAGACCGACGACTACTACTGGGAATAAAATAGGACATACCACAAATCTCCCAGGATCCCAGTTTTTCCATGCCAATTACTGAAAATCTGCATGTTTCAGTGAAGCAGTTCACTGCTTCGGAATTTACCATAGTAATGCGGCATTATTTCCGAATAACACAATTCTTGTTGGACAAGAATCAAGAAGGATCAAAACTACTTTTACATTTCCTTGGCAATTCTAATTAAAAAGACTGAGAGCTCTGCCTCCCTTCTAGGATTATTCTTTGCAGACTTGGAGAGAATTGAAGCACTGCTACAGCTGAAGTACATGTGGCTCTCCCAGGTAACTGACAGCATGACGGTCCTGCTGGGAGTGGTGGCTCCCAAAAAATCCAAATCCCTCTCTACAGAATGAGGACACCTGGCAGAGACTGTGGAGGCTGGATGGGTATCAGTTCAGTTTTCCCACTGCCATGATCTTTGGCAAGATCTGCTGGGTTTGTTAACTCATGTCAGAAGCAGGCCTGCAGTTACAGCTGCAGATCCAGCCCAGCACGATAGAACACACACCAGGGCCCTGCTCTCTGCTCAAGACAATGAGAAAAATGCTTAAAGCTCCACCTAATTTATGTTTCTGCAGTGTGATGTGAGGTGGGAAGCCTGCAGGGAAGCAAACTGGGCAGAGGAAGCAAGACAGAGTGTAGGCCATCCATTCTGCCTCCTGGAGAAGTCCCCATTACAATTTTAATTATTAAGATAGGCTTCATCTAGGGAAAGATGGCTCTTGCAGGGCAGTCTATCATACATGTAGTATGAGCAAAAGAGATGAGAAACCTGGAGCAAAACAGGGAAAAATCCAGCTCCACAGTATACACACACATCAATTGCATGAGCTTCTCCCCACACTGATTTTCAGCAGTTGGAGATACTACTCATATGGCCATAGTGAAGTTTAAAGAATTTAAACTGTGAGTAGGATAAGAAAGGGAGACCATCAATTAGTTAAAGCCTTTGATTCTCACTAATATGAAGGTAAAACCAGAACTTTCTGGGAAGCTAAACATGGAGATGTAGTTAGCTTTGATTTTGTGAAACCCTAACAAACATTACTGAATATTCAGTAACATAAAAATTTTATCAATTCTTTTCCATTCCACAAACAATAATCACAAAAGTCACATTTCAGTAATCCTATATTGTCTGCAAGACTTGATATATAAAGATCACTTTTGCATGGCCACTGTTCCTGCATTTCTTCCTGATTTGCCTTTTTACTAAAGAAAATTTACTAATCTAAATGGAAAAAAAAAAAGTTTTCTTTTTCCAAGCACTGTTCTTCCAAGTTCAGCATAGTTTTTATTTCCAAATAAATTTTAAGATAGACAAAATAATATAAATACAGAAGGTTGATATGGAGCAACTGAGAGTTATTTATCTCCATTTGACTTCAGTGCACATAAATATCACATTGCTTGGGATGTCTGTCCAGGAGAACAGAAGAGTGATTCTAAATTTGGAAACTGGACTGCCCATTTTTGGTTGTTGCATATTTCCTTTTGACTTAATTTACCAAAACGAGCAGGAGTTTTCCAATAATTGAAGCTCAAGAGTTTATCAACTTTCAAAACAAATATGTATTTATTAAGGGATGCTTTGTATGACCACAATTTATTTGCTTAATCAGCCCCAAAAAAATCAGACTGGAAAAGACATACACAAACATATCAGGATGGAGACAAATGTTTAAAAGAGGGGGGAAATGTGAAGATAACAAGGCAAGAAGGAAGTAATTGATTACTGCTTGCAAGAGGCAGAAAAATAAGCTCATTCCTACCAGAAAGTCATAAGGAATGGCAGAGAAACAAAGTTTACTTTCTGACATTCTCCAGACAGAGTGAGGGGGAGGAGGGACACCAAAAAACCCTGAACAACCTCCCAGTTCTCTTCAACAGAGACTTCTGATGTTGTAATTTTAATAGTCTGTAAGGATTCAGAATTTTTAAAGAGTAGGTAAACAGATTTAGAATTTAGGTTTGCCCAAGGAAATGCCAGTATCTGTATAGATAAAGCAGGAGCTGTACAAAGTCTTCTGAGAATACTGATTTATTAGAACAAGCAATGACAAGATATACTCACAGCTACTGACAATGCTTGGAGGTTTTCTTACCCAAATTTGCTGATGGATTTCTCTTAAATGGGAGATATACTCACATCCTAATATGTGATAAAAATGTAAGGCCATAACTTGAGTAAAGTTACACAGTTTACATGTTTTACATCCTAGCACTCATTTGTAACTTGAAAACTGATTGGTAAGTAAACGGAAAGAGAAGAAATGCCTGTGAAAGGGATGATGTCAAACTGACCATGTTTAAAGGCAAATATTTATTCTTGCTGAGTGTCCTAGCTCCTCTCTGCCAAAGACAGACATCAGGACTTGACTACAACAGGTGCTTTCCTGCAACTTAAGCTATCGTTATGACATTGAATGTCTATACACATTTTTCCACAAGAACATGAAAATCTCACTAAAAGTCCTCTGCTATTGCAGCCCACAGGGAAGCTTTCTTTTTTGGTTTGGCTTGGCCAATGAGTTCAGCTCTATAAACTTAAAAGAGGTTAATTCTTAAACTGGCCTTTGCTATCCAATTTAGTGTCCCATTTTTCTTGCGGCTTACTTTCAGTTTTGTCTGGTTTCAAGCAATCACTTTTGAGAGGGAGCTCTAGCTCTACCTTATCAACAAACATTTCCCATACTGATCTTCCCGGGAATAAGAGAACTGCAAACTTACCATACCAAAGCTTTTTCAGGGACTTAGACCTGCATTTTCCTGACTACAAAGATGGCATTGGTTGCTCAGTGTGATTTCTATGATCCCACAACAAAATTATGACTTTTTGTTGGCTTTTTTTTTTTTTAATTAAACAACTTCAAATCCAAACCACACAGGCATTTATATTTCCCACAGTCTAGTCTAATATTTATCATTCATAGTCATTGCACACTAATCATCGGTCAGATTTATTATTAGTGGTACTATAAAATGATAGTGATAGTGTCAAATTTAAGTGGTCCCTCTGATATTAGAAAAGAATGGATTCAATAATATTTATCAAAAAGCAATTAAAGCATCTGAATTTTTAATCTATCTAATAACTCAACTATATACTATAGATTTCATATATTTTTGTTTTAAAAATCAGTAAAACATCTAAGTCGATACATTAAAGACAATAAAAAAGACTGTGTCCCAGTTTAAGGAAGATTAACTTTTGCACTGATAATCCCACACCATGATAAAATCAAGGGTTACAAGCGAAAATATTCTTTTCCTTTACTACCTTGTGTCAGTAAATTACTTGTAAATTACTTGTTAATTACTTGTAAATTTTCCTTCATTTCTTCTGAATTACATCTCTGCAATAAGGGTACAGATAACCTATCTGCTGCTCCAACTACTGCACTGATTTTATTTCATCTGGAAAGTACAAGCACTTCTTCTGTTCACTGAATATACACATGACACATTCTTTCCCTGCTATATTTGTTGATCCAGAAATAAAATGTGATAAAAAATTAATTTACAATGTTAAATTTCATATTTCCTCTACTCTGGCTACTCTGCCCCATTATTACCATAGTCTCTAGTGTCTGAAAGAGTAAAATAGCTTTTTTGATACTTAGAGATTCAGGAGAAAAGGGAGGGTTTTTTTGTTGCTATATTTTGTGGGTTTGGGAAGAGATTGTTGTTAAATAAATTTCTTTGAACTTCAAGACATTCATACTTGTGGATGACAAATGCATTATGCATCCTGCTTTATCTAACAGAATGCAGACCAAGGACAACAGCTTTAATGCACTCTATTCCAATGTTTTTAAAACCCTGATTCCTGTGACAAACATTATCTTTGGATACAGAATACTCAGATTCTGGCCATATTTCTTCTGCAATGATCCCCAGGAGTACTGTTCCTCAAGCACAATGCAAATGCCACAGCTGGACCCTGGTTTCAATGCTCTGCTGAAGAGTAGAAATTCTTCAAATGAAGAAAATAGTGAAGAGCAAAATGACTGCAATTGTTCACTTAGCAAAGACCTGGTAGCCGGTGGAAAATCATAAATCAGGGCAGCTTCTTCTTTGTTTTGAACCTTCTTTAAGTCAAACATAACAAATTCCAAGCTCCGCACTAAGATACTTTGCATATCAAAGTGTCCTGCATTAATTTAAGTATGTTTTGACATCTTTGCATGACAGATTATGAAACCTGAACCAGATTCATTCTTAATTTTCCAAGACTCTATCATTTCTTCTGGTGCTGAATCTATTTCAGATCACTGTGTAACACATCATGGCATTCTCAAGGTACAAGTAGTCAATTATTGATGGGAAAACCAAAGCTCTTACTAGAACATTCCTTCAGAATAAGCCCTCTTCTATTACCAGCTCCAATTTTACAAATATGCAAGAACTGCTGGATTAGCATTAAAACAAATCGTAAAAATAAAAAAAAAACCAGTAGACAAAATACTATAAAAAAGATTCCTCTGTCTGAAATTAAATTTTTAGAACTAGAATTCTCTGACAGTTAATGGAAAAAAGCCAATTTTCTTCGTTGTTGGAGCATGAAAATGTCTAGTCCAACCTCTTGTATTACCTCAATGAATGCAATACTATTTAATAAAAGCCTGTCTTCCAGAAAGACAATAAAGTTTAAGATTTCAAGAAACGAAGACCTTATGATTTTCTTTGGTAATTCATTTCAAAGACTAATAACATATATTGCTAAAAACATTAAGGCAATTTGTCAGACTTTAATTTCAAGGCACTAATATATTTCTCTGTTACTTTAGAAAATCTTTTCAGTAGCCATTTGATTCCTGTGGAAGGCCATGTAGAAAGCAGTGAAATCATCATTCCCTCTCCTTTTTCGTAAACTAAGTCAGACTGAGATCCTCAAGTCTCTAATTATAACACACTTCATCCAGCCAAGTAATTTCTGTTTCTCTCCTGTAAATCTATCAAGATTTCTTTAGTTGTCCTTTACATTCACAAAAACAAAAAGATAAGGCAAGTGAAAAAGGGAGAAAAAAGTAGAAGCTTCCCTAAAAAGCACTGCATTCTGGTTATTCAGCCCTTATCTAGATTTCACACACTGGTAATTTATATCTTTGCTACAAAATAACTCAACCACCAGTGCAGAATTAAACTAGTAATGTAGCAGTCAACTGTTAAACTTCACACACTCCTGTTGGTAAGGCAATTAACCAATTCTCTGAATAACCCTCATATTAAGGTACAGAATCATAAACAGACAAGCATAACATGTAATTACCTCTCCAGAAAATGAGATATGCATTCTGATTCTTCATGGGAGATAATTTCATTAATTTTCTCTTTATCTAAATTGCTACCTGCTTCATGAGAAGACACCTTCTCCCTGAAGATGAAGCAGTTTACCGGTCTCCCAAATATTAACGTCATTAAGTCCTGGGGCAGTGAATGTGCCCCAGATTGGAAAAAGTAAATACAAACTCTTCCTCCTTGCACCTTCTTTCCTGGTAAAGATTAGCCTGAGCCATGGAGTCGTATGGGAGGTATGAAGTCTAGCTGATGCTGCTCACAGAAATAATGGAGCTTCTGGGATGATCTGGGCTGCCACCTACAACCACACTTGTGCGCTTCCTAACTAGGAAGGCTGCCAGAACAACAATGATCTGTAGCCAGTTGGTATGATCAAAATCTTTGTTATTGTGCAGCAGGGAGAGAGAGACTGACAGATAAATTTTTAGGAGATTCTGGTGACAAAAATCTGTCCAAGCAATGCATTTTTCAATGTTAATTATTTTGCTGTCTCTTCCACCTCTCTCCAGCCCTGGTGTCTAAAACAACATGTTTAACATTGACTATAAAGTCAAGAAGAAGTTGAAGAATGTTTTCCTCAACTCTAATAGAACCTCTTATTTTGAGGATTAAATTGTATGGAGATAAGAATGTGACGGTAGTTTAGTAATTCCCTTATTTTTCCTGATTACTGAGAAATAAATCGATGAAACACACAACTATTATTTTATCATTAGAAAATTACCTATTTTTTTTGTTACAAAGAAAGCAGCTAAAAATTTAAAACACAGACATTTTGACTATACACTAAAAATATAAATATCTCCCAAGCACAACAGTGTAATTTTTCAAGAAGTGAGGCATTAGTTACCAGTAACAACTGTGATCGATTTTTCATTAGATATGGAGTTTTCACACAGTGCTGCTAATTCCCTGGCTTTCACTGACAATTTCATATAACACATAAAATAACAGAGAAACAACTTCTTGTTCTTGAAAAAAACATGCTTTTGATTCTCTAACTATATAAAAATCTAACTATACAAACTATATCTAAACTATAACTTTAACTATATAAACTGCATTAAAAAAAAAACAAAAACCAGACCACGTCAGGCAGACAACAGCATGCAAGATTTCCTGATACTTTTTTGTAATCTGAATTATCATCTCATACAGCATGAAAGCACATTTGTAGTCTCCAGGTTAATGTCATTTGATTGTTGACCAGCACAAATACAGAAGTCAGATGAGAATGAAAAAAATTTTTCATAGCATACATTCCACTTGGCTGTTGTGTGTGTTTGTTTCTTTAAGAAGAAAAGACCATGGTAACCAGGAAAAACCACTTTTTCAGACTAAAACAGTCTTAGCCCAATAACTAGTCCTTTTAATAACTTACGAAAAAGTACATTTGAAATTATACACGTATGAAAGCTTGTCACCCCACACTTAAGTTAGTTTCCCAAGTTCTGATGTCCGATACAGAATCGTATCTGGAATATGTTCCATGTGTGCATAATGAAAAGGTCACTGAAGCAAAAATTGACACAATCTGTGAAGACACTGTTTGGTGACAAATACTGTGAGACTAAGACTAATTTGTTTAAAAGCCTGAAACTGTAGGGAACTCAGGACAAGCCTGCTGAGAATTTTGTAATCATAAAAGATGAGGAAGAACAGGAGTTCTTCCAGTCCTTCAGGCAACATTTGCCTAAAGCAAGAAGTTAAGGAAGCAAAAGAAGGTGGCCACTGAGTAGGAAGAGAAGATCTATTGAATTATGCAAGCTACCCTAAGACAGCAGTAAAGAGAGCCTTACATTTGTGGAAAGCACAAAGCATTGCTTCGGATATTTCTCCAGACTGGAGGGAGAGAACACAACTCAGCCTTGACTCCGAGATCCCTGCAAATTTCCCTTCCTGATCACAGGATGGGAACATTGCCCCTTGACCCTGCACTGATGATACACTTGAGAAGAACTACCTCCTCTTTTCCTCCCAAGTGAGTGGCTTCCAGAGTTCCCCACGGGCACGGGATCACTGACAGGAGCTCTTGTCAGGGCACAAACTAAAACACGGGGCAGGATAAAAACTCAGGAGCGTTGGGAGTGAGATAGCTTCAAAAACAAGCTAACAAGAAGAAACCTCCACGCTGCACACCTGCAAAGGGGCACATCAGCCCTGGATGGTTCCTCTTTGGCATCTACAAAAGGTCTCATCTTTGTCTTCCACCAGAGCTGCCTGCACACCAAGCTCCCAGGAGCTGTTTTCCACTCCTTACTCTTCCCCTCTCCACAGCTGGAAGCTTCCCATGGCTGAGAGGATTCGATAGCAAACCAGGGATATCACCTTTGCCCTAGAGATCCAGCCAGCCAGTAAAGAGTGCAGGTGGAGCCACCATAAGGCAAATGGAGGACCTCGCTTTCAACTGTCCCAGATAATTCATGACTTTTGTGATTTGGCATCTGGAAAGAACTTGCGGAAGCACGTGGGATTTTTTTTTATATTTTCAGTTATGTCACGCAATAAGTTATATTTGTTGTCACATGATATTTTTATAGCACTATTCCCGTGATTAATAACCTGTTTTTAAAAATCTACAGATATACAACAATTTATTATTTTCCTTGGCTTTAACAAAACGTGATGAAGCAAAGCTCTGCAGACAGCTTGATATAATTACAAAACTACAATATCTGGCATGCATAAATATGTTTTAAAGCATGCTACACACAATTACTATACTATTTTGATATCTTTATTTCATAGACTCAGAAAGACTCAGTTTGACTAAATATACTTATCCTCAAAGAGCACAACAGATACTTATTTTATATTACTAAAAACTAGGATTTTTTTCTGATCTCCATATTTTGAGTTTTTTTTCATCTGGGTGAACTTTTTACAGAAAATTATCTTCCATTATACCAAGAGATTTCATCAAATTCTACAGATAACTATGTATTTTGAATTGTCCCTATATACAAATAGCTTTCAACCTATCAAACCATGTGTCTTCCTCAATATGCAGAATACTTTTGGTCATTGCAATTTATATATATATATAATCTACACACACAAATATAAATACAACACATATATATAAACAAAGTACAATTATACACTTATGTGTATATACCAAATAGACACGTTAGAAACTCCAGTTTTCAGTGACAAATGTTTTGTGGCCAGATTCCTATGAAAGGCGTATTTCCTTTGAGGTACCAACACCAGAAGAACAGTGTCCGACATATGAAAATTATACACAATATGCTACATAAACAAGGTAGTAAAACCAGCAATATTTTGAAAATTCAAGACTAATGAAAGATATTTAAAACTATAAAAGGAAAATACACTGATTGTTTGTTGCTGCATAAGAGCTGCCATCATTTATAGTTCGGTCTACAGTAATAATCTGTAAGTTAATTGCTAGTAAATTTTAAATGGTTGCTACTATTGCTATTTGTACTTTAAAATGTGTAATGTCTTGTAATTTATATAATAAGAAAATATTAATGGGGTTCTGTAACTGAATAAATATTTATTAAAATATCAAAGGCTGCAATTTATCTTTCACTATCAACTGGTAATTCCCCTTTATTTCAGTTTTGGTAACATAGTTCACTGTGCTTATTTCTTCAGAATGAAAAAGAGATAATTAACCAGAAGCTATTCTTACACTATGTGAAAACTCCCAAGGATTCCTAAAAGGGAAGTGGAAATAACGCGGGAGAGAGAAGAGGAAAATAAGAGTATTCAGACATTTGCACTCCATAGAGTAAAGAAAGGTAACATACTGAGAGCTACAGAAAATAGTCTAGTTTCACTTTAGGCCTGGCCTCCCTAAAAACATCAACCTGACTATGCATATGTCAAGCTGTAGCATTTTTCTGCAGCTCTAGGCTGAAGTCTGAGGGAATATTGCTGATCATCCTTACCTAACACAGGTCTAAAAGTCATGTACTAATGTTTGCGAGGGGAGTTATCTTTTCAGGAGTGTTAAAACGGTATTTTTTACATATATATAAAAACATAAACTGATTTTTGAATATATTTAAAATCAATGAACTACACAGATATCTTTGAGCTGTTAATGAAAAATGTCTTACACTTAACCCTATTTAAGGCCATCAGTGTCCATTAGGGTCTAGACATCAGTCTCCAACCTGAAGAACACTGCATTGGATAAAATAAACCTGCAATACTTCTATTCTTTATAAGGGACATACCAAAATTCTCCATTTAACTATGAAAGGTACCCCATCCTGATAGCCCTTCCTTTCTCCTAGCCAATTTATGAGCCTCAGCACCTGCATGCTTCATACTTCAGCCAAAAGCCCATGCACTACTGTCAGAGTTAGAGCCCTTCCTGCACACACTCCACTTTCTCATCCTGTCCATGTAAAAGGCTCATCCTTTTACAATGTCCATGGCTCGTTTTGTCAGCCATGCACTGTGACTCTCTAGGTGTCACATGTAAACAGAGCTGCTAAGATCTCACAGAACTTGCTCCTCCAAAACAAGCAGTGAACCCTAGACTCTCCATCTCCCCATTTCATTTTCTTATTGGATTGCTGTTAGGAAGATGTTTCTTCTAAAGTTCTAGAAAACAAAACTAAAAGCAACACAGCTTGGAAAAAAGTCTCCAGGTATGCAAACTTGCTCACTGCTGCATTTGGCACATAGTCAATGTCTGCTCAGCGAGTGAAGACACAGCCTCAGTCGCATTATTCTTTTACAGAGGACAGATGAAGACCATGGAACATTTAAAGCTTTCAGATAGCTTAAGTGAGGCTGCACAATGCATAATGCTTGTATAGGCAATCTCCAGAGACACAGAGTTTACTTCGAAAAATGTCAATGTCACTCTCAATAATTGCAAAACTCTAAAAATCGCTAAAACATTCTTTCACTGTATTTTATCTGACTCACCCTGCAGTAAGTTTTCAGTGCTGCTTCTCTGCAGATGCAGCAGTCATTGGATTTTTCAGAGACCACTTTCATAGCTCTGGAGACTCAGTTTTTAGCAGAACTGACACTATGAAACCAGCTCTACAGTGCTGATATGGTGACCTCCCACTCTGAACAAAGATGTCATGAATGTGTGGGGAAACCAATAATACAAATTCTGGTAAAAGCTGGACCTCAGAAAATATTGAAAAAATACAATAAACTTTTTTTATAAAAAGGCAAGCCAAAATTCTGAAAGAATAGGTATAATATGAAAGTTACTGCAGCAAACTATATAGTCAGTATGTGTGCTCCTTCCTGAACCAGCTAAAAGCAGAGTGACCAGAATGCTGATCAAAAACTCAAAACACCAGTAAGGAATAAACACTACCTGGTCTGTGAAATTCTGCTTCTGAACTACTGAATCTCTATGTCAGGCTGATATTTACATATATGTTGCTAGCATAGAGAAGAATTTTACAGTGAAAACTCTTCCATTTACATGCTAGAGACCTTAGAAACAAGATGGAATTACAAAGACAAGACACCAGAAAATTCTAAAGGAGGACAAAGAACATAAGGCAAATGGAGGGAAATGTGGGAATGCACAGCATGTTATTTATCAAAAGATAGCAAGAATTGTCTAGCTCTTTTTTCCCTCTTGCAACACATGGACATAAAAAATAATGAAAAACTAAACTATGTAGATAGCCTCAAGAAAACTGACAACGTAAACATTGTCCTTGTTCTGGTTTTCAGATCACACCCCATAAACTAACACAAGGTTTGAATGAAGGTGATCTCACTTAGTAGCTTCTTAATCCCTTTTTTCTTAATCCCTTTTCAAATGGTGCCAAATTCTCGGAATTAAAAGCCAGCCTTTGGATTACATACATATATGTATGTATATGTAGATATATACCTGTATCTCCACACTTGCACTTAAGACTTACATATAAAACATAGAGTCAACCCTAGAATGGCTTGGGTTGGAAGAGGACTTAAAGGTCATCTAGTTCCAAGCCCCCTGCCATGGGCAGGGACACCTTTCACTAGAGCAGGTTGCTCAAAGTCACGTCCAACCTGGCCTTGAACACTTCCAGGGGGGATGGGGCATCCAAAACTTCTCTGGGCAACCTGTGCCAGTGCCTCACCACTCTCACAGTACAGAATTAATTCCTAATACCTAATCTAAATCTCTTCTGGTTTAGTTTAAAATTATTCTTCCTTAGCCTACTACAATCTGTCCATGCACAAACTCACCCTCCCTCTATTTTATAAGCCCCATTTATGTACTGGAAGGTTGCTATAAGGAAGTCTCCCTAGAACCTTCTCCAGGTTGAACAATCCCAGCTGTCCCAGCCCCTCCTGATATGAGAGATATTCCAGCCACCTTATAATCTTTGTGGCCTCCTCTGGACCCATTTTAACATCCACCAGAACTCCCAAGTCCTTCTCAGCAGTGCTGCTCTCACTGAGTTCATCTCCCAGTCTGTGCTCAGGTCTAGGCTTGCCCTCACTCAGGTGCAGCACCTTGCACTTGGACTTTTTAGAACTTCACAGGGTTCTTAAGGGCCCACTTCTCAAGTTTGCCCAGGTCTGCCGGCATGGTATCCCGCCAAATGACAGAATATGCCTTCTATACTGGAAATCTGGACTTTTCCTAAACCTTATGTTATTCACATTATTTGGTTCAGCACTCAGAACTGGCCTTTTGAACTCACTGAAATAAAAGAGAAGCAACAATTTCTGCAAAAATGGCAGCTCAGCTTGCAGTTAAAAGGATAATATTTACTGAGCCACCTCTATCAACAACCTCCCTCCAAGTCAGTGGTCTTTTGCTCAACCATTTTCTCTTTTTTAACAGTCAGCATGACCTTTGGTCACAAGAGGAACCAGATCAATAGCATCAACACAAACTAATCCTTGTGGAAGCATTTATTTCTTTTTTGTCCTTTGTTAGGCCAGAAAGAGCAAGAATTGCCCCAACTCTCAAATTATAAACCTAAAATGGTATACCTCAAGTTATATTCCTAGACAATTTAAAAAGGAATCTGATTTTTTAAAGTTAGCAAGTTCAGTTTTCTTTGTCTATGATCTAAGAAATTCTGTAGTCAGAAACAGTGTGAACTCAGTTTTTTCCGCAATAATGGTATACAGACCAAATACCTCTAAATGACACACTGATACAACTCAGTTTGGAGAAAGTATTTACAGTAAAAAGAATCTAAATTCCCTGAATTTAATCCTAATCCATACTTATTATTGGTAATTTTGTTGATGCACACAGAAGAAGTGTGTAAAATTCTTATTCAGGTAAAATGTCCAAATGTTAGCAAATAGAATGTTGTTGGTTTTTTTTAAACTTGGAAAGGAAAGATATCATGAACAAAGCTGAATATACTGATGCTAGACATAAATCCATAATGTCTAACGGCATATGCCATGCATGTGGGAGAGAAAAATGCATTGAAGTGTGTATCAGTTCAATATATTAATTAATATATAGAAGTAGTAAAACCACACACAGAGATGAAGTAAGATTTCTATTATAAATGGCTTCACAGAATAGACAAGTAGTACACATTTATATGCAAAGTTTTAGGACAATATTTTTTTTTAATTTTTCACATTGCAGGCAGCCAAGTCATTCAGTCCATCCTCTCAGCTGCATTACTCTATCTGATGTCCAAAAATAACTTGGAATTTTTCAACTTCCTTAAAAAACCTTTGAGAGATAAATAATATAAGTTCTAGTCACTTGTCTTCTTTGAAGACTTTTCACATTTCATTTTCTCCCAGTTTGAAGCAGTAAAGAAATAAAGAAACTATTCAAAAGTGGCATCTTAATTTTCTAGACTTTCAAGGCTCCTTTTCCATGTTTTTCTCCAACCCTGACAAATACCTGTTCCATCCCACTGCCACTGCAGCATCCCACTTGTGTGGGGGAGAGTACCTGCTGTGTACTCACCACGGTAATGTGAATGTAAGGGGAAACATCATCTGTAAACCCATCTCTGTTGCTGGTGTGCAAAAGGATTCAACATTCCAACACAACTGTAGGCAGACATTTTAAGCTCCAACAATTCTACCTTTGAGAGAGGGTAATTAAATATGGTCAACAAAGGCTAGAAATGTAGAGCATAAGAAAATGGTAGTGACAAATCAAGGGAAGAAGAGAGATGAGAATTTGTGCCTTCTGGATTTCTAATTCATTTATGAAAGCAGCAAAGGGCAGACCGATCCACAGATTCTTGGATTCTTGGAATGTTGTGTTTTGAGATCTCATTTTAATAATAACAGTGAGATAACCTTAAAAGATGAAACAAACTATTACAATCTATGCATTTTTCCCTTAGAAAGAGCAGCAATTAAGGAAATGGCAAACTCTGCATGAGATTTTTAAGAGGCCTGCCAAAATTCCACTCATTTTCATTCCTCAGCTATTTAATAATTCAGGTAGTTTACTGCAGTCAAAAAATGTCCATTTGCCATTTCTGCATTTATATAAAGCATAAGTCAGTGGGTTTTAATCATGCTGCCTATCTTTGGAGCTGTCATCATTGTCCCTTCTTATTTCACCACTTTGAGGAGAAAGACCAGAGATACCAATTTTATGCTTTGAAAAGAAACATGTGATGCTATCTTTTGTAAAACTGTAAATATCCATTTTAAATTTCATCCATATACCTTTCCAAAATTATGATTTATCTTCACATTCCAGTGAGGTGAAGATATTTCTAAATAGTTTTGCTAGTTCTATTCTGCTATTCTTTTAATTTGAATAAGTTTCTTTCCCCCTCTCATTCTTTTAGAATATAACTTTCAATAAATGGGCATCTAAATGTTAAGGTCACAATTAGACAATATTATAACTGGTTGTCTTGTGTACATGTAACTGTACGCTTTGAAATTCAAATTGTGTTTTTTCAAATGGTGTTTTTGCATGGAACAGATTGGAGGATACATAGCACATGGTGCCACATGTCATATCCTTAGAAACACTGATCTTTGAGAATGCTTGAGTCAAGAATATTCATTTATGTACAAATCTTGATAGTGCTTCCCGTTAACTCCTGGACAAGGCAGTGATGTAGGAGCTGTGCTACCAGGGCTTCCAAAAATATGCCTCAAACTGTACAAATACACAGTGATCAACCGTTTTCTTTTCTTCTGGTTTTTTTTACACTAGAACATTAGTGTAACATCCTGGCCAGAAGCTGCTTATGAATGGAGCAATGTTCACCACTCACTGGAGGTGTCAGGGTGGGGAAGTGGCAGTCAAAGATATTTAAGCAAACGAATTCTATTGAATTAAAAAAGGCAAATAGAACAGGACAAGAACTCAGGGATACCTGAGTAATTAAGATTACCACTCTCCCAAAATAATGCTGTCGAAAGTCTGGGTCAGGGTTTCTTTTATAGCTGTGTGTGGTTACCAGTCTGAATTACTGCTGCCATGCTTCCCTGCATAAACCCTCACCTCATTCTCCCTGCAGGCACCATCGAGTATAATTGCTTGGGATATCAAATTGGGTCATGAATGGTATGCAAGTGAAGTTGGAAGGTTCCCTTGCTCCTTGGTTGGCAGGAGGCTACTGACCAGAACATGCTGGTTTGAACACGAGCTGATTGCTGTACTCTTTATTCTTCAAGAGATACCAGCAATGCCCTTCTTATCTCCTCTTTTAATATGTTCCAACCTCATCCAGAACATATTGCTAGTTAAGACTATCCAGACAGAAAACAGCAGTAACTCCTCCAAGATATTTTGGGCTGCAGGATAATATGCATGCCAGATCCACACCTTGGAATCCATTTGGCAGCGCTACAGTAGTAGCAAGCCTGTTCTGACAGCAACAAATTGTTTAAAAAGAAATGTGAAAAAAAAAAACCCACCAGTGTATTCTTCACAATTGAACACAGGACAGGAACTACGATAGAGGCAAGAACACAAGTGATGTTTGTAGAACTACCGAACGCGTACCTTATCCTAAACAAATCCATTAGCTAAGTTTAATGATGCTAAGGATCCTGTAGAAAACATATTGTGCATTCAAGTAATTGAAGATCACCTCTAGAGTATTTCCAAAAGAAAGAGTTAAAACTACAATGGCAGAGATAAGTGTGACAATTCTTTTTTTAAATACATTGCTTCCTGAATTATGTTCTGTTCTTACTATAAGAATAAAAACTATCCTGCCAGTCTCTCTAACTTAAAATAAATCCTTTACTAGATATAATATTGCCGTTATGTAACAGGTATATGAACAATGGTCAATTCATTGTACATAAACTCATTGAGAGAACCTTTAAACATTCCCTTGAGTCAGGATAATTCTGAGTAATGCCCTGATTTATTGCAGCTTGCCTGCAAGTTTGCACTCAGCAACTGTGTAATAGCTTTCACTCTTAGAATCTAAGAACCTCAAGGAATGATACTAGTTTTAAACTCTGAACTTTCTGAGTTACAGAAAAACAAAAGGCCCAAACAGAATCTCAAAAAGCCATTCTGAAACTAGGAGTAAAAATAGCTTCTATTTGAAGCATGGTAATTTATATCTATCAAGTTATGGACTACATTTTTGGTGCTATTTAATTTGATAATGTCTTGCTCGGAAACAGCAAAGGAAATAGTTTCACCTAACTAAATTACTTGCTAGTAGGACCTTTGGAGCATCTTCAAAAGCCATATGAACAAATTACTGGAAAATGGAATAGCCTTCCTAATTTTGTGTGTGATGATTTGTTAATGATTACATTAAAAAGAAACTGATTCATGTCATTAAGGCAAAAGGGGATAATTTTACTTTTCATGTAACGCAGGTCACAGGTTTTTGTTATGTAGCTCTTGCATTATTGTGATTCTGTTTCAACAGGCATATGTAAGTTAGAAAGGGATGAATGCTGCTTTAAAGATGTCAACATTAAGCATTCTTCAACAGTGCAGACTGTTCATCCTCCCTTCTTGCACTGAGCCACAGAACACTTATAAGGATACATTCAGACAAGAGCCTAGCATGATGATGGAACCATCCCCTTCCTTGCTTCAGAGAAAAACATGCTTCCTACTGCCTTGCTCCAGCCCCCAAACCACAGATTCCATGGTCACACAAAACACTGACATGGAGGGCATGATTTACTTACTGTCCATAAATCTACTTAAAAAACCAAACAAACCCCAAACAACAACAACAACGAAAACAAACAAAACCCCAAACAAACAAGCAAAAACCTACTGAAGAGTTCTGTAATCTGAGAAAGCCATAATAATAGGCAACTCCTGAAAGGTGAACTCAAAAAAGAAGCAAATTTTTTTATATAATTAAGAAATGAGTGAAAAAGGGTGAATTGTGCACTTTATGTCTTCACATCAAGATTTTATGTCTTCACATCAAGATTTATGTCTTACTTACAAGGTAATAATAAATGAATAGATATCACATACTAATTTATTGCTATGATACTTCACTGACAATGTGGGAAGATAGGAAGAGTAGCAAAGATCATGAAATATATGCATAACAGATACCTTGCGTAATATTTCATGTTACTGTATTGATGTCTTTAGTAATTTAATGCCTGAAAAATAGAGCATTCATGCTGGACAACAGCAGCTGGCTGACAAGCCATGAACACATGCCTGGTTGCAGAAAAAGAACTCAGTGGCTTTGCCAGAGTTGACACAGCTCCTGGTTAATTCAGTGGGTACCTCTAAGTAGCCAGACTGCCTGATTTGACAACTGTCATCAAATGCATTTCTGTCTGGTGTTTAAATCCAAGGGAATAGAAATGCAACATATGAACATGGAACTAGTCCAAACTGTAAGGAGAAGTTGGAAGGGAGATTACTACATTTACTTTGCTAAGTAAAATAATACCCAGGAGCAAAGTGAGGAGCAGATTCCATGATTGTTCATGCGATGTAATTGTTACTCAGCTTCCAGGCTGTTTTGAAAAGATGCATTTAGCTCACTCTGAGACCTAAGCAGGGAGTTGTGCAGAAGGAGGAATATTCCATGCAGCACTCTCCATATACAATATGAAAATGTTGTGCCTGGTTTGGGTTCTTCTACCCTATACAGTCTTCCAGCTCTATCCCCAAAGGTTTTTTATCCTCAAATATCACTATGGTATGCATTCCTACCCTACACTGGAGCTTGTTAGACACATCCTTTGTCATGTGTTACAAAAATACTGTGCTGTAGGGCTGAGATACAGATCTCACATATTTCAGAGGCTTTGAAGTAAAAAGAGAAAAGGAAAGAAAAAGATCAGAGTCAATTCATGGACCCCAATCAAGTGTTATGCTGGGTGAGATCTCAGAAAACAGAGAGACATGAGTAGTTTTAAGCAAGATACACCATCTGTGGGAATTCAACAAGCATTTGCTCAGATGGAAACCATTTTCAATTGCCCATACATCCTCTGAGTCACCACTACTCACACTTAAAAGAAAAACAAGGTGAAAAAAATTGGTTAAGGAAAACTTAAACAAATTAAGAGACTCTAATAAGTAGTGATCAGGGGGAAAAAAAGACAAGAAATAAACAGGTGCAAAATACAATTTTGTTCATAAAATCCTGAGCCAGGATTTAATTAGATTTTTAGTTAGTCCAGCTAACTAAAATCTTTGCTTTACTTAAAGCAAAGTAGAATGATGAAAAGCAAGATGAACTCTAATAAAAAAATGGCAAGATAAGAATGCTCTGCCTCTAGAGGTTAGGAAAAAATTCTGAAGGATTTGCTTCTATGAATGTTAAAAAGAATTGTTTAAGAACCTGAGGATGTGGAATGCTCTTCTGTCTGCAAAAGGTTAGTGGGGGAACTATGTAGCTTGCTCAAGCTTTTGAAAAATAAGTATAGACTGCCAAAATTTGCACTGGCTCCAGAAAAATTCTGAAGTATGATAGATGTCTATCCTGAACATGTTCTGATTCACCCCCATATATCTCTTTTCTTTTTACAGACCAGAGGGCAACATACAGCAAACAAATGGGCTGAGGTCAGTCCTGCTTGTGCAACACAAGAGTGCTCCCTCAGCTACACACATCCCGCATTCTGAGGATACAAGGGCATGTACTCAGTGAGCTTCCTGGCACAGTCACTTGAAGCATAAAACATATGCATAACTTAGGCAATTAAATCCATTTTGACTATTTGAGTTCAGGAACCTTTCAGTGCTTATGAAACAAGACTTGAATATTGCTTCAAGATACAGCACTTTTGAATTTAGGCCAATTCTGAATTTAAAGGTCTCATAGTATTTGCTCCATTCCATGTGTATTTTACTATGTATATTGTTTTGCTAATATACCTGTATATTGCACAGCTGTTACATGAAAATTTATTTCTAATCTTTGTTAAACTAAAATTAGGTCTGATTCATGAAAAATGCTTTTATATAAATTCAAAAAAGTACTTTTAAGTACTTTGATTGAGATATAGACTTATATATACATAAAAGATTTCCATCAGCAATAATGACTGAAACATGATAAAAAATGGAACACACAATCAAAGGACATGTTATAAAATATTTTTAAACTCAGCCATTCAGCAACTGTTATGCATAACATCATGCTTAGAAGAGAGAAGAGTTCACTTAGAGATGGAGTACAGTGAAAGAAAAGAAAAAGGGACACAACAAAGACAGAGTCATAACACTGAACTCTCTCACAACAAGCTATCAGTAATACAGTAAGAGCTGGCATAATTGGCTAAATAGAATAAGGAAAAGGTTGACATTTGAAAAAACAGTTTGACTGCTTGAATGCTATATATCTTTATATTTCACTTGAAAGAGCCTCTGTCTCAGCCACTGATGGTCATTTTTTAAAAGAACTGCCCTTTATATTTCTAGTGAGCATAAAGATCATGCAGCAGTCAAAAACCAATACACTGTCAAAATTAAAGAGCAAATCTCTGCATGGCTTAATTCCCAGGACCTTTTTTCCTACTATTATTATCATCACTGACCACACAGAAGCTGTAAACAATCTGTACACATGCAATATTTGCCCTGTGGGAACCTGCTTTTAACAGATTCATGAATGATGTCAACAGTACTTCACTTCTGGTAGCAGACTGCAAAATGTTAATGGTTCAACATAACTCCTCAAAGCACTGGGAAATGAAGGGGTAAAGAGGTAAAGAATGGGAATCAGAGGCTTAAGAAAATATTAAAATTATGGATTAAAAAATATTTGGGAATTTTTGGACCATCTGTATTACCTGACAGTATTATAAAGCAAAAATGTGATTACAAATATTTATATAAATAACTTTCAAAGTTACAAGGAACACAGGTTTTCCCATAACATGTGAATGGAGAAGTGAAATCTTACAACTATAGTATCATTTAAAACTAATCAACTCATTAACTTGTGCAGACATCATCCTTTTGAAGATGGCAAAAAGCCATTTGGAATTTTGTGCTACCTGTATAGACAGTCTTCTGAAATAAGAAAAAAAAAGTTGTTCAGACAAAGCCCCATATGCAGAAACTTTGATTAAAAATAGCCATTCTGCATCGAAGGAGAAGCTGCTGAAAACAGAGATATTTCTCATTGAAATCTGCACTTTTCAGTGACCAACAGACATGTTGATAAAATCTAGCCTGTTAGTTATATGATTGCACTATATAATAACTTTTGAAACATCTTATTGTACCCGGATCTCAGTGACCTGACTCAGTCCAGTCTGTTTATCTGATCTTTCTGCTTTGCCTCGCCTTTTTCATGTTTGCAAAGATGACTGACAAATTGAAAATCAATCTAGTTAATACCTTCAGATCATCCATAACGTCAACTGTTAAACAGCAGAGGGGGAAAGGCTGTGGTTTCAGGATTGGTCTAAACAAATTTGAGCCCACAGCACTGACAAAAGTGATGCTCTGGCCTTTCTCACTGTTGCCTTTGGCTGAGCTGTTTGATCTTCCTTGTGCTGACAGCATGGCTCATTCCACTGCCATACAAACACAACGGGGAGGCATTTATGCTGAAAAGCAGCTACAGAGAGTAAGACAAAACAACTCTTTTCCCCTAGACTGAATTTCCCAGCTCCCAGATCTGGCTCACCAGGCAGCAAGAGGGAGGGATGGCAGTGCTGGCTGGTTGTGGATGGTACTGAATGGAACCAGTCCTCAGAGCAGGAACATACAGAGATTAGTTCAAATCAGCTGAGCACCTGTATCTGCTGAGACAACCTGAAATAAATATTCCAACTTTTTACAATTTTTAGTCCTTAACTCCTCAAATAAAGGAATGGATTTAAGAAAAAACAGAGAAAAAGCAAATGCTTCTTTTTTTTTTTTTGGGTGTTCATTATTAAAAAATTAAGTTAAATTACCTTGAGTTTGTTAATTCAGAAAAACGTATCAACCTGTTCTTATCTGCTTATGTAGATCAGAAACCTAACACAAGGTATCCAGCCTCTAAAATATTGCTGGAGTCTACAGTACTTCAGTGGGATTTCTCACTACCTTCTTCAGCACATTTAACGTCCCTTTGGCAGTTTTGTCTCTAATTTAAGTTTGTTTCTGGAGATCTTGGAACTAGAGTAATACTAAATTACTTTCTGACAAGAGGAAGTGAAACTGTCACACAAATATCAGTGTATACTAAAAACAAAATGTCAGCAAGTAAAAGCAGCCAGCAAGTGATTCTATATTAATTTTATTTCCTATTTCTAGTGGCATTTTACAAAGGAAAATATTGTAAATTAGTACTTTGCCTAAAGGAAGTGTATGCAGACAGGGAAACCAGCCTTTTATTTTTTCTTATTTCTTGTACTGTTTGAATCAGCACATAAAGAAGGGGGTTTTGGCAACCTGTTTCAACAATGAGGGCTCCAGTCATTCACCCCACCAACAGAATAAAACTTCAAGCAAAGCTTTCACTGAGCTCAAGGAAGATGGAGAGAAATCTGAAGCTCTAAGAAAATATATAACCACTCAATCGAGTTTTAATGGCTGAATAGCCTTAAAAGTAAAAAATATCTTGAAGTGTTAATTCAAACCCAATTTTATTTAATGTGTGAGTTGGCTTTGAACACATTAAAGCAGCAAAGAGAATACTTTTTTGCTGCAAGATTTTTTTGTTTCTTCCCCAAATTTCAATTTAAGTAAACACAACTGGAATTCCAAATTTCTATCAGGTTTATTAAGTAGATATCTAGAAGAACATTTTAGAATTTTAATAACCCTCTGTAGCATAGTATGTGCTGGATTACATTTCAAATTGCTCAAGTTATTTTGATCCTGGATTACAAAATAGGCATTGTAAGGTGAATCCAACTACAGGACAAAAGAACTGGATCTGCCTTCTTAGGAACCTACTAAAGTGAAACAATTTCATGATTTTTATACTTTTTTCTGGCCTTCCCTGTAGAGATGCTAGAAAGAGATCATTCCTAAACTTCCCCTTAAAATACAGGGGTAAAAAAAGGATAAGAAGCAGCAAGTGGAGAAATCCAATGAGATAAAGTGGCAGTGAAAAGTTCCAGGAGTTGCAGCACGGCTCCTTCTTAACCAGTTGAAGCACACAGCACAGCTCCACCATTTCCAGACACCTAGGTTATTCCTAGCCTGGGCAGGAGACATCCTCAAGGAAGGTCAAATAATCAGCCTCAACTGCAACTCAAGAACTCATGAAGGCATGAACCCTCAAGATTTCTAGGAAGTATATCAAGCACATATGATCCCATTCTGAGATGTGAATGATTAGAGATAAACAAGCAGTGGTATTTTCCAATTTGCTGTGAAAAAATGTGACATTTGTCCATGGTCACAAGTCAAAAAACCATCATCTTAAATGGCTTTCCAATGTAGATTTCTAAAAATAAAATTGCATCAAAATCCTTCTAGTGTTGCTCCTAGTATTTTATCTTGGGACTGCTTTTCCTCTCCACTTCAGTCTGATAGGTCACACAGAAAGGATGAAAAAGAAATACACAATGGCTACATTCCTGAGGTGGAAAAAACTCCTAAACTGCTTGTAAAAAAAGAGATTTTAAGTCCACCAGATTTTTTCATATTTTAATAGCTGTAAAGAGTAATTTGTCTTTAAGCATTACGAAACAAATTGCATTCAAGTGTAAAGTCTCTTCATAAATAGGAAGCACTAGTGTGGGACCCAGTGAGCCGCTAACCAAGGTAACTCACGTGTAAAATACTTTTTATGATGCATTAGATGTGTCAGCATATTTCCAGGCTAAGAATAGAGTGGAATAACTAATTCGTTATTTTTTTCATGAAAATAGATTGGAATTCATATTGCACATTATTCATGCAACTAGAAAACTGCAATCTTACATGTTTTCAGTTTTACTGCTTTTCTTTGCCAAACTGACTGAAATAAATTAAGGTGACACATTATGAAAATCATTGCACATAACAAATTCATAACTTCTAGAGCAGAAGCAGCACTAATTGCTCAAAAGCTGTCTTAAACATTTATGAGTTACTGTAAGATATGAAAAGAGTACAGCCTCTAGTTACAAAAAGACAGCCATACAGCCAGCAAAGATGTGACAACAGTTCAGGAAGGTAATTCCCAATGAGCTCACAGAGCCCCAGTATTGTAATGATGTTGTCTGCAGCAGCACAAAGGTCACTGTGGGCTGATCTCCCAGCACATATTCACATTCCCAGGCAGAATATGAGCTCACCAGCTGAGCTCCTTCCTACCACAACTGTAATCCAGTCATTCAGTTTAGGTATGGCCACAGCTGGTGAAGCCCGGGGTGGTGCAACACCCCAAGAAGCTTTAAGCTTTAATAAAGACTGGAAGAAAACATTCTTCAAAATGCAAGAGTGTTTGAACAATCTCTGGAGACTTGCTGATGAATTCAGAGAACTGTCCAAGTCAGATGAAATTTATTCTCCTTCTCCTTTCAACTGACCCAATTGCATTAAAAGAAGTTAAAAACAGTACTGGTTTGAGTTTGGTTTTGTTTTTTTGGTGGTGTTTTTTTTTTTTTTTTTTGGTTTTTTTTTTTGCACGTTCCATTCTTAGCAATTGCTATGGCTGTCATTAGAATATTCTTCAACTGCAAGAAGGAGAAGAAACCAGTAAGATCTTTGTGTTCAGCTACAAATATCAGTGTATATGATCAATATATCCTGCAGCAAACAATAGCAACAGAAAACAGAGCTCTGCAAAACCTGGCAGCTCTTACAGATGAACAAAAGAAGTAAGGCTTCCTGGGTGTGCTGAGAGGCTGTGAGATACTGTAGAGGGAAAGGCAAATGCCAGACCTGAGAAACGTGCAGAGGCATATAACATGCAGAGGAATCCTAGGCAGGTTGGAGCGAAGGACTCCTGGGTTTGCTAAGACAGCTTTAATGTGTGTATCTGCTGATATTGAGTATATGCAGAAAAGTGGCTGCAGATTTCGGAAACAGCAGAAATACCACAGTACATGAAGAGTTAAGTAGTCTGAGGATGCTGGAACTGAATATTAGAGTTTTCTGCAATAGCAGGACAATATTCTACAGCAGAAGATTTTGAAAAGACTGTGTCCTCTCCCTGAGGTAGGATGTTTCAGCTTCCCTCTCTCCTGGTTATCATCTCTTGTTAAGATCTTGGTGGAATAGCCAGATGGACAACACTAGGCTTCCAGTTCAGGATTTATGACAAACACACATGTGAAGACCTGGTTTCCCAAAGTTCTACATAACACAGGAGACCAGCAGAACAAAAGTATTTCTTGGGTGCAAGACATGGAGTACCTGGTAGCTTTACAGTTTAGTGGCAGGGAAGGTTGCCCAAGTCATTTAAATTAGTAACAAAACACAGCTGGAGACAAGGTAAAGGAATAGAACTTTCCTATTAAAGCTTTTCCTTTAAGATGTGACTCACACCAAGTAGCCTGAGGACTGCTATGGCAGTAGTAGCAATGTGAGGTCTTCCTGTACGAACTCATCGTTTCAATGAATGTTGAATAGTTAACCCTGTCTCATCTTTCAGAGAAAAAAGACAGGGAAGAAGGGACAAAGGAGAATCTGGAAGCTTCCCAATCACTCTTTGTGAGAAAGTCAGTAAGAGAAACCAACAACAGAATTCTACAGTATGGATGACATAGTTGGTGGCTGTTTGAATTCTTAAGCAATAGTGATTATCATTTTGCCACTGTGACTGAAATTAAAGCAGCATTAGTGAGACAGAAGAAAAATGTAAACAGAGGCTTTTAATATGCAGCCTTACAGAGCCTAAAACCTAACATACACATAGATTCCAAGAGCCAGTTCTGTCTGCCTGAGACTTTGACATTCTGATACACAGTACAAAGTATTTATTCAGCCTTTTATTACCTGGGTAATAAATAGTTTGTAACCCCATTAAATAGATAAATCCATCACCTGTTTTCACTTACAGGGATATCACTATTTCTCTGTTTCTGGTAATTTTATGAACTACTAAAATCAAGATTGGAGACAGGTGGTGATTTTCCTGACAGGTGGCCACATTACACAGCATTTTCCCAGTTCCCTCCCCTAAAATACAAATGCAATCTGGAAGTATGTAGTTGCCAAAAGTATCTTCTTTTTTTTTCTTTTGTGTGTATACTGTTTCATTTTTCCTCACTTCAGATAGGAACTAAAATAACACATAGAGACTGCACATTTGGGTGATGAAAGTTTTACTTCTCCTTACATTTGAGGAATGTGCACACTGAATCTATTTATTCCATGATTCTACATGGCATTTCTGGATGAGGCAACACATTAAATGCCTGTGTATGCATCACAGTGCTCAAAAGCTGATTGTGAGAACAATTTGTGTGTGTGATACATATGCCATTCAATGACAGTAACAGGCCATCTAAAACCTATTGCTCAAGCCACAGCAACAGTAAAGTATATGGGGAAAATAAGATAAAAGATGTAGTTAATTTATCCTTAATACATTATGTTGTTAGGTTACTATTCAGCACCACAATACAAAAGGGTAAGGGAATGAACCCTGAATTCCTTATGACCAAGAAGACAACACATAAGAGCACCATCAAAAACATACACACAAACTTCAGGCTAAATGCCATTGAATTGAACAGCGTGTGGTTGAAGTGCCAGCCTGAAAATCAAAAGGACCTATGCTCTTCAAGCATCTCATATTAAAGACTGGGTTAAATCATTTAAGTGTTTCAGTTTCCTCACATCAGTACAACTGGGATAGCTCTATCAATATCCATTTTAATAATTTTGATACTTGGTGATTAAAGGTCTCCCTAAGAAATACTACTTTGTTCCCATTTTAAAGTGTTGCTTTTTGTAGTTTTAATTCATATTGGTATAGCTTTAAAAATACTGATCTAGAACTGTTCTATTTGCAGATCAGTTCAAATATGCAAATGTAAAATGTAAGTATTAAAACCGAACAAATTCTATCCTCCTTCATATTAAATGCTTTCCAAGAGTGTTTAAACTTCCTTTTTAAAGAAACTGATTGAGATCCATCAGAACTGTATCATTCCCTGCACTTTGCTTGGTGTTACACCCATAGGCATTGACTAATAGGAGGGATTTTCTTGTAAAACTAAGAAACTAAATCCCGAAGCCTAAATGCACTTCAAGTAAGGACTGTGTTACTCGTTAACTATGATGGAACCAAAATGGATGTCATTTTTCCTGAGAAAGGTAGAAGAAAGTTTTTACAATGGAGATTTTATAAGAACAGTAGCTGGGCTAACAGTCCAAACTCCTTTATGTAAAACCAGTTTTAGTACAATTCTTTGCCCATTATCATAAGAAGCAAATATATATTCTTGCTCAAACATTTTATTTTCTTTTAATAAGGAGAATAAAACCTGAGAGAAAGTGCTGCCAGGTTATGTGGAGGTGGAAAGTAAAACATTCATCTGGAATAACCCCATTCAGCTCAGAAGAGCTGCTCTAGATTTACTCTACTGTCCAGAGTATTAAGAGAGACAAAGGTAAAAAAAACCCAAATGTGAAATGTTGGGATCACATTGAAAATGGCAAACTTACAAAACAATAATAACTACAACAAAACCCGATTAATCTCCTGGGTTACCCAGGGCTAGAGGAAGCAATCAAACAAGAATATTAAAAAATTTAATTATTTCTTTGATGCAGCTTTTAACAGGGTATACTGGCAAGGGTTCCTTCATGCACACTCCTTATTTGTGTGTGTGTGTGCGTTTCTGTTAAGTAAGATTATTAAAGATGCTGGTATCAGAAATGCAGGTTCAGAAACTGGCAGCTAAAGTCCCAAGTAAACAACTAGTAGGTCTAAACATAAATATTAATGTCATGCATGGGAAGGAGCATCGGAATGAAGCAGAATGGATGCTAGCAATGCCCAGCTCCAAATCGCATAGATAATACAGCTTACGTCTAAAATAGACTTGAGATTATCCAGAAAATTACAAGACACTATACTGGAATCTCACAAACGCTTTTAAATTAAAATAGGAATATAAAAATAAAGAATTTAGTCTAAACATTATTTTCTAAAAACTAAAAATAATTCCTCCCAAAATACATATATGATATTGATCTTCTTGGCCCTCTAAAAAGTAATGAAATTGGAAAAAAACTTCCTCAGTTGTCAAAAGGCTGCAGAAAGTCTCATTAAACAGAAAACTAACTGAAGACACAAAACAAGAGGAAATGCCTCCATTGACAATTATGGTGGAAAAGAAGGGTATGAAGAACTGCCAAGAGAAACCTGAATTCTAATGGGCTTCAAAAATTTCCAGTAGGATCTTCCAGTAATTGAAGAGCATTTAAAAAACGGATGGGACATAAGGGAGAACAGTCCATTTTCAGTAGTGATTTTGACATTCTGAAGACAGTGTCACCAAAAGCAGTGGGCACTTATGGTAAAGTCACAGTATACATCTGATAAAGTTTGCTACATTTCTTAATCCGTTAAAGACCTAAAGAGTTAAACATGTGACAAATCCATTTGGTTTAGCAAGTTTAGCAAGAATCTTTAAACAGACCAAAATAACTTGATGAAAGAGCAAAATAATGGCTGTGTGCAAAATCGACAAATTCAATATAATTTCCACTAGAAGAAAAAAATCAGTTTAGTTGCTTATGCACATCAAGAGAATCTAAACTTACAGGAGGAATTCTAGGAAGAGATGTGTGAATTTCTACAACCAGCTCTATATGGAGTGTTGGTGAATAGAATTGTTGCAATAAAAACGCCCCATGAGAGATCCTATATGCTTACAAGCTTCAAGCTGACATAGAAGATGCACAGCTCAATTTCTCTTTAAAAAATAACTTTAGAAGATTCTGTTGATGAAAAATACCCTGCCTAAATTTCCAGAATCATGTCTGAAGAATGACTGCAATGAGCAGTGACAACAAGGCTCCAGGGCAGACATACTATGATTACATAACCATAAATTGACTAGAATTAAAGAAAACAAAAAAAAAAAAAAAGACAGCACTGTTTCCATGGACAGTATACAAATACTCATTAAATAGCAGTATACAAATACTCATTAAATAAATAGCTTGCTAATTTTGTCATTGGTCTTGTAGTTGGTTGATGAACAAGGAGTTTTCGAAATATGCATTTAAGAAAGTTGTGAGAAATTGGTTTTCCTTTTTTTTTTTTTTTTAATGAAAGATGCTTGCAGAAATCTGGCTCTTCCCAAAATCTTCTGCTGATTTTTCAGGCAGTTTGAAAATACTTCCTATGAAATTCTCAAACTATCTAGTTTGGGGGAGCTTCTTTTGCTCTCATCCAAGATACTTTACTATTTCATAAGCAGCAACACAGGCAGATTTAACTTGATTCCACGTCTCTGATACCAGGCTTAACTTCATTCATAAAAGCCACTCACAGCCTCACAGAATACTGACAGACTTTTCCTTATAATCATTGCTGGAACTACAGACAGTATTAGTTCTTTTGAATCTCTACTAAGGGAGAAGAAGAGAAAGCAGAAATGGGAAATATTGAATTGAAACTTGGGACTCTAAAGGTATCTCTAGCAAGCAGGATGATAGTTTTAATTAGGAATGTAAAGCCACTAATTAAAAGGCAAATAAACCAATGGTTTTAATAGATTTGGCTATTTCTAATTCAGATTGTGAGATACTTTATACAATTTGGTTGGGTTTTTTTTCTGAAATTCAACTGATTTTATGTAATTATTAGCTCAGTATTAGCACAGATGTTTTAAAATAAATTTCAATAAATTTACAAGAAAATAAGTTGTGAATCTGACCTTAGAACAAAACTGACCCAAATCTTAGAGAATTATTTACTATATGATCACACTGAAGTGACAAAGGAATACTAAAGAACGTAAAGTATAGGCAAGAATTCAGAAATATGATCACCTGGAAGGGTTAAAGTTGCATGTGAAACCTTGATTTGTATTCCATTCCATCTTAATTAAATCCTGATGCCAACATCATATCAGAGTCCAGAAGTGCAACATATTTAGCCTGAGATGAAGCCTCAAAACAAAAGGTAACAGTCTGTCATTGCCTGTTTTTTGTCAGTGCACAGACCTTGCAAAACTAGGAGCTGATGACCACACAGGTGGTGTTCTACATATGAGAATTATTAGAAGCAAGGACAGATAACACAACCATACTTAACTACTGGTGCCTTATCTTTGTAAACTCAGAGATCTGTTTATACAGGTCAATAGCAGGAGCCCCATCTAGGGGTGCTTAGAGACAAACCAGTAGCCAGACAACCATCAGGCCTCAGTGGAAGCTTAGTTTCTGGATAGCAAAGATAACACTGAACATACAGATTGTGAACATTCTTTCTGACTGTCTCCACCATTCACAAGTTTCACCTGTTCTGTTAGAAACTGCACCACATTAGCAGAAATTGCTGGATTTTTTGGCTGTCAACGTCCAGGATCTTGTTCTAAACTAGAGAAGTAGAAAAAATCTTTAAACTATTCAGCAGCAGCAGCTTTGGTGGCTTTTGCCCAGATGAATAGATTCAGCTGTACGTGGTGCCCCTCCTGGGAGAACAGAAGAACTTTCAGTCCCTGTAGCCAGTTTGAAACATGCCAGGAGAACCAGAGCAGACACTTTGATTGCTGTACTTTGGGAGCAGGCAAACAACTAGACTATTTCATGAAACCATCAAAATTTTCTCATTTTCTCCTCATGATATAAAATCAGTCTCATAGGAGACGAGACAGGAAAGCAGCAACAGAGAAATGCAGTAGTTCAAAAAAGCAGTATTTCATTCTTTCATCCTCATTTTCTCTAAGTGTAACATCTGTGCTTCTTCCTTTCTCTACAGCTCACAGAACGGCAAAATAGACAAGGACTCTGACACAGCTCTTCCTTGCAAGGCCCCAAAGCATAAAGTTGGTGAAGAATCCTAACAGCAAAGCTGGAGAAGTGTGAGGACAGAAGTGACGCAGGACTAATGAAAAATGAACTGAACATGCAGACCTAATTGTACCATATTTCTAAGGACTCTATGTTTGAGTTCCTTTGGTTAGGGTATGAATGTCAAAGTAAAAGAACTCACTCTTAATATAATCTCTCTTAGTATCTTTTCTGTGAAGCCCTAAAAAGAATTATGGCTAGCTAGAATAGGGAAGCCCTGGCAGCAGTTAGCTAAAATAGACGTTAAAATAAATTCTACATGCTCCCTCAGTATTGCATTAACTAATGAATTTCAAGTCAGAAGAGAACCATTCCTATAAAGAAACTAGTAAGGACTCTGTTTTTCTGCCCTCTCTTGCAGCAGAAGTCTACTTCTATGAATATGTAGCAGGTAGCATTATATAAATTACTTTTAAGAGTGAAACTTTTTTTTTTAACAGCTGGAAAATCTCATCTTTAAATTTTTCAGCAGACATGAAAATTACAGTTTTCTTATTGCATTTATTATCTCCCAGTGACTTAATTTCCTCTTAAAAAACTGAAAGCTTCTTTGCTGTAGTAAAACTGTGAGCCTAATGAAGTGATTCTTGTACTTTCAAGTCCAAAACAGTGATCTATCTATTAAAACTGAGAGAACCTATAAAATGAACTATTTTTTTATTAGTATTTCCTTTCATTTGAGAGTTGCAATGCTTGAGAGATCCTAAGCTACAAAATTCAGGAGCGTAGGAGAAGACATTCTTAGGGACGATTTTCACAGGAGAATTTGCTTCTCCTCTCATTTCAGAAAAGACTGGGGTTTCTGGTTTTCTTTTCTCATTAGCTGGAACATCCTACTTGAGGAAGCTGACAGCTTGAAAAGCTTAGCGTCTGGACGATGATGTTAACTTAGGTAAGTTGCCTTTAAACTAGTTTAAGGTCGATTTTTATAGAAAATTTTATTTTTGAGAAATAAAGAATGGCTGTTCACTCACTTTATCCAAACTACACATTGTGGAGACATAATTAAAACACACCTGGTAATTCATAGATGCTTTTAAACAGAGCTCATCACTGTTGTCAACGTATTTAAAGATTTCTTCTGTCTGTTCTGGAAAATATAAACGTGGTATTCTTAATCTCAAAAGAATTTTAAAACCATGCATTACTTTTATTAAATGTAATGACTTCTTGACACTAGTAGATCACTATTTTACAGCTACAAACAGCAGGAATCAAGTTAAAAGCTCTTTTTATTGAAGGCCAAAGGACTTGAAAAGGCAAGTCTTGGCTCTTGCTGAAGATGAAAACTTTTCTCTCAAAAAGCCATGTCACCAGTTCTAAATCTGCAGGTGCCTCTAGCCACCAGACACCTTACGGTATGAAGGAAAAGGTGTACTGATAAAGGATGAAAAATCTTCCCCATTACCAGTGGAACATTTTTTGTGTCTCAAAATAATGAGGGACAAAAAAGGAATGGTTATTCTGCTTAAAATAAAAGTGCTAGAAGCAGAGTGTCCTGACCACACCCTCCTTGGAACTACAGCAACTCTTGACTGGTTCAGTCCAGCAGGATGTAGGAGTTTGAGAGAGAAGGAAATACTCAAGAGAGATGGAACAAGAAATGGCTAGCAGGTTTTCACATAGAATGGAGAGGTCTTAGGTTCCAGCCCCTATTATAACCTGCTATCCAATGATCTGTTTACATAAAACAAATTAATTTACCAAAGACAAGAGATAGGGGTGCAGACAGGCAGCTCTGAAAGTAAGTGCTACTTTGAAATCACCAAATCTACTGGGTATCATTTATATGGTTTATCCTGATCTTCCAGTATAAACTAATATTTTACGAACAACTTCTGTGAAACACACATGTGAAGCTATTATGAAATAGATAGTCCATCTGTCTTGCTAAGATAATATGGTCTACAAAAATGAGAAGAACTTCACGTTATAACTATTGCATCTAGTCACTGCTCCTAGTAAAATTTATAATCCAGCACAGACTGGAATGCAAGATTCCTCCTTTAAATTATGTGATTAAATCATTATCCTATAAACACTGGGTTGCACTTGCTTTTCCTATAAAGTGAAGCACTTTAAGGTGAAAAATACCTCACAGGTATATATGGTCTGGTAGGAAAAATGTTGCGTGTAACAGGATGTGTAGGTTTAAACATTCTGCTAAGAGAATTAAACTGACAGTCCCACATCTCAACTCTTCACATCCACAATACACAAGTCAGTGGATGAGCACTAACTCTTAGAAGTAGCACCCACTACTGCATTTTACATTCAGTCTGACCTGTTACACTTACTCTGAGATGGTCTGCCAGATCTTAATCCTGTTAAATTAACATTCAACTTAATTTTTATATATAAGAGACTGTATTTTTTGGGTTTCAAAATGATGCCCTTCTCATGAATTTTGCCAGTTAGATAAAATGAATTGGTATTAAAACTATGCAAATAATCTACTAAATAGAATGTAAGGATGTCTGCAGAAGAAATACAAGACACTTCTCCTAATCAAATCACAAATTTTAAATCCAGTTCTTCAACAGATAAAGCGTTGATGCATTATATTAGCCTCTCCTTAGTTCTAAGTATTTAACTTAAAGTGGAATTTCTCAAAATCTGCAAATTAAGATTAATAAAGCTGCTGTGAAAAAGAAAGCCCTGTTATAATCTAATGGGAACAGGGGCACACATCGATCCACACCTGAAATGGAGAAATTATTTGCAAATGTGAACTTATGTATTGCAAGTAATTAGGAAAAGAATATTAAGATAAATATTTTAAAGCCTAGGTTGGTATGTTCTGAGCATAGGTTTCCAAGAGAATATTCACAAAGTCATTCATGTGCAGGCCTACTACGTGAATGTACTCAAATGTACCGTTCTACCACACATCTCATATTGATTCATCTCATAATAAAAGCAGGGTGCTTTTTAAATCAATGTGTCTCAGATCAGACCACATAATTCAGTCAATCCTTATTCATTTACTGAAGCAACTGAAATACATGAGTATGTCACAGAAGTATCAATTCTGCATTGTAGAAAATACAGCTAAATAACCAAACAGAAAGTCAAACTCCTCTAAAAGTCACAGCATTTAAAATGCACTTGTAGCTGCTTAAAATGTAGTGTATTCAGTAACTGGGGCTTTGGTGGAGCAACCACACAAACAACCGAACCAGAAGTCAACTACAGTACTAAAAAATCATATTCCAATACTTCTTTCTTATGCTATCTGTGACCAGTTTTTAGGGTTAATGTTAAATATCAATATATAAATATACAATATATGGTATATCTATTTTATACCGTATGAATATACGCTATATATTTATAGCATTTTTTTTTCATTTTTTTTATTCAATAAAACAAAAAAAAAAAAAACCAGAAACCAATTAATAGAAAGCACAGTTATTGTCAGTAATTAGAGAGAAGATCTATCCTTTTTCTGCTCAAAATATCAGTTTTACAATTAAAGCACGTTAAGATTGCTGGATTTCCACTCATCATTGTCTGAAAACCACAACTGTTCAAACAAACAGTACTGCAGAATTTTTGAAAAGTGTGCTGTGTCTGGCTGAAATGGAGCTGATTTTCTTCATGGAGCCCTGCAGGGCGATGTGTTTTGAGTACGAGACTAAAACGGTGTTGATAAAACACTAGAATATCTCCTTCACAACAGCACTAAAGAGAAGCAGACTCACAAAATTTCTGGGTCACTTCCCCTCCCTGTGCTCTCTCTGGATTAAGAGACTGATGCCACGGTTGCATTCTTTAATACCCTCTAAGACTTGGCTATTTCAGCTATTCATTTTCTGATGGCTCTTGATCCACAATCTCTTTTGGACGAACTTGGCTTCTCCTACTTCGCTCTTTTTAAATTCCTCTTGTACTCATTTGTGGCTTTGAATGCGGTATCTGAAGCACCTGGGAAACACATTGGTTCTTGACTTGAACAGTTTCCTTAGAAAAAGATGTTATTCAGAGACTGCTTTGCACAGGTCAGGGGAAAGATGGAGATTGAAAGAATATTGCTTGCTCAATGCCACTAAGAAAAGACAGGTCAGGGGTGAGGAATAGAAATCTAAGAACTATAAGAACTGGAGTGAAGGTAGGTCATTTAGGGAAAGAGAGAGTGAGCTGAGCATGGATGAGGGAAGAGAACTTCTCCAAGAAAACCTTTCCCTCCCTCTCTCCTGAATGAGATCATAGTCTCTGTTATGTTCATCTCTCCATTTCCTAACCTCAGGAAAAGCTGTGCTTTTACTGTATACCTTTACTTTTAGGCTGAAATAGTGTGTGACTGTGTCTGTCCCATTTCCTACTGAACCACTCATCACATGGTTCATGTTCCTTGCTGTGGAATATCCTCACAGGGGGAGCTCACTGGTTTCAGAAACTTCTCCTTAGGTATTCCCAATGCAGAGACAATTATTCAGAATCATTGTAGCCTTTCTACTTCATAATGGGCACTCAGTCCTCCACAGTTCCCTTTCATCCCTGGTCTCCCTCCACTAACAATGTATGTGCAAGAAAGGCACCTAACTTCAAGAAGTCATCAAGAATTTAAATTGAATGAGTGCCTGTAGCTAGACAAAAATAGGTCGCCTTCCACAACACTAAAATGCTCCCACTGTATGTGTCTGTGTTCTTTGGGTTTGTCTTTTACTAGACATTAGCTAAATTATTTGGAGAAGTATCAATTCCCTCTACCATCAAGAGTATCTTCCAGATAAAAGCAAAAGAAGAAAAGAGTCAAAATAACAAAGTGTGTAGTATGACTACAAATTTCTGTGGTTTAAGGGTGCCTGCCAAATTTAGGTCATGGATATTTGTCTAAAAAAGATAATTAGCAGACTGGAAAGGAAGGCAAATTGATCTACTTTATTTCCTATGCACATCAACACTTCTGTTGATGACAAAGTTTCGAAAAAAAAAGGTAGGGAAAGCTCTAAAGCTGACACAAGGTCTAATTAAGACACATCACTTCTTTGAAATAGTTGACTATCACCAGTAGTCATAATTTCACTATCAGAGTAATTTGAGGGGGCTTTTTATTATACTCAAAAAACCCCTTTTAACAGACATTCAGAAAGCATTTTTTTCAGATAGTGTTCATAAATGCAGTCATCAGCTCCACTTAAAATGCTGCCAGAGCCATCCACCTGTATGCCAGTTTTACATGCATCTCCAAATATATGAAAACCTATATTTTCTCAGTAGATTTGTTTGCAGATGTCAGATTCCATTTTTATCTCCTGGATAAACAGCAATTGAAAATGAGGGAAGTTCAGTACATTTAACTGTAACATATTCAGTCTGCTCACTTAAAAAACATGAAAGAAGCTTGGGAAACAAATGGACTCAAATTTATGCATGTATGCAGAAACATTATATATATATATATATGTGCATAGTAGTCTTAGCAAAGAAAAAATTCTCCAAAATCTGGTTCTGTCAGATTTAGTAACAGAGGTAAATTTGATTCTTTTGGTACCTTTTATAATAATTTTTTATTCTTGTACATTGACAATAAATTCATTTCTGTAATAATCTATTTAGGTATCTATACACACAAAAATAGACATTTGTATCTTGATTTCCAGGGGAATTTTTAAAAGAACTTATTTTAGGAGTACTGACTTTCAGTGAAGTTTGTATTCCTGAATAGCTCAAGTTCTCTAGAAAAATCTCAAATACATTGTACAATGAGATAAAAGATGAAATATATCAATGATTCCTCCAAGTCAAACAACAGAACTTTGGGTTTATGATCTTGTCTGTGCTACCCCCATTCCATCTGCCCAATAAATCACACAGAGTAAACAGCAGAGAACACAACTGGCTTATTTTAAGGATAAAGAACTACTAAAACCTTGTTTAGATTAAAAGACAGCAGTTCCAGGGAGAGTAAATCTGTCACAATTTATATTTAGCTTTAATGCCACCCTTCTCAGAGACCAAAGCCTCAAGTTACAGTCTCCTCTTTTCTTTTAAAGTACAGCCAACCTGATGTCAAACATTCTTTACCACATTTCCTTTAGCTACTGTAAAATTCCATGCCTAGTCAGAACTCCGCCAGCAATGATTTAATTAGCGCTATTTATTTTCTTTGCCTGATTTTCTTTTTTCTAGAGTGCACAAACAGCCTCAGTTTTACCTCCCAGGAATATAGTCTCTCTGCGTACATCAGCTGCTGAGGATCCATGACGTTCAACAGAGTTATCCTGGGTTTAGATTTCACCTTTCCCTTTACTTGGCACAGTAAAACTCTGGAATCGAAGATGTGTTTACTGGCACTGTTTCACAGAAAAAAACAAGATGATCTTATAAAATCACTTAGCTTGGAAAAGACCTCCAAGACCATCAAGTCTAACCACTAACTCAGCACTAAAAAGCCCACCACTAAACCATGCCCCTAAGTCCCATCTCTGCACGACTTTTGAACACCTTCAGGGATGGTGACTCCATCACTTCCCAGGATAGTTTGACAACCCTTTCAGTGAAGTAATTTTTCCTAAGATCCAATCTAAACTTCCTCTGCACAATCTAAGGCCATTTTCTTTTGTTCTTTCAAGTACCTGAGAGAGTCATAAGGTCCTCTGCCAGCCTTCTTTTCTCAAGACTAAACACCCCCAGCTCCCTTAGCAGTATCTCGCACAACTTGTGCTCCAGACCCTTCCCCAGCTCCGTTTCCCTCCTCTGGACATACTCCAGCACCTCAATGTTTTTCTTTTAGAAAGGGGCCTAGAACTTCACACAGGATCTGAGGTGTGGCCTCATCAGTGCTGAGTACCAGAGGACAATCTCTGCCCTGGTCCTGCTGGCCACACTATTGCTGACAGGCCAGGATGTCATTGGCCTTTTTGAAGCCACATTTGTTTCTCCACAAACCAAACCTGTTAAAATAAGTATTGCTTTACCTTATTTGGCATTCAAAAATCACTTTTCCTATTAAAATATTGGAAGAAATACATAAATCAGGCCAGAAAAAGTTATTCCAAATATGATCCTAAAGCAGAACCTCCCTTGAGCAGAACCTGTAGAATTTTTGTGATTTGCAAATGGCTTTACATGAAGATTTTTTAAACGTAAGTAAAAGAGATGCTATCTTCTATACCACTCAAAATTGGAACACTATTTCTACATTTTGTAGCAAATTTCACAGACAGCTGCAATCTGCCATACCTGAATTTATCAGACGCAATTTCATATACTAAGACAAGTCAACTTAATAACCTGCTCCTTAGTGCCAATATTTTGTTACTCCCCCACTTCCTTCTCTGTCCTGTCCCAACTGCACTCCTTCCACTTTCTTTATGCATCATTCTGACTAACACTGGAGGTAAGAACCTGATAAATCAGTTTGCTAATCTGGCAAAAAAAGTAGCACAGCAGAAGAACTGGTATCTTGCCAGGTTAGTGTATTGGATGGCTCACAGCAATACATCTGACAACCAGCAGAACTGGAGCAAAGGAAGTGTCAGGACTGTGGGGATAGAGCAATGCTTCCACTGTCATGTGCTAGCAAGTCAGAATAATGTTTTCTTTGCCTAGGTACAAAATGGCCATGGTATTTTCTGATAACATGGATAACAAGCAGCTGTGCCTACTGGAAAAGCCTTGCACGGGTTGCAGACGCCTTGCAGCTTTGCTCAAGCAACTAACAGTGAAAATGAAGATTTGCAGGGCCCACAACCTGTAACCATGATAATATGAAGCCTGTAAGTCTAAAAAATGTATTAATAACAGCAGCAGACCACACTATAACATATACAAAAACATATTACTAATTTAAGCCTGCTTGCTATTGAATTTTTCAGTGGTGTGGAGGCCATTCCAGACCAAGTAGGTTGTTTTCTTTGCACTGGATTTAAGACAAACTTCTTCTCATTTCATGACAAGCAAAGAAGGTAATAGCTAGAGAAGAGTTTCTTTCAGAATTTCTCACTGCAATTGGCCACTAAATAATCAGCAGTTTGATTTAAAAAAAAAAAAAGGTAGATGTTGTATTCTATGTTTGAAGGAGAGAGCTGCAATGGCTAAGCACAGCTCTGATGCAATAAAAGAACTCCAAAGGAACGGACTCAGTGACTTCAGAAAGTACTTACAAAGAATTTTAACAAGCATTTATTTGTCAGCTGAATAAATGACAATATAGAAATATGCAGCCTAAAATCTGAGTGCAGCATGCCACTTCTTCAGGTCTGTTACTGGAATAATCATTGTTAACAATACAGATTTTCATCTATTTAGTCAGACTGAGAATGTGAAAAACCCCCAGATTTCACCTTTTCCCCTGAAACCAAGCAGAGACTTAAGTCTGACCAGGTATTTTAATTTTTCACCTCCCTGTAGGGTGATACAGAACCTTCTTTGACAGCAATCAGAGACTGTACACTTGGTTTTATTGTGTGTAGTGTCAGAAAGATTTTCAAATTGGGACTAGAGAAGATGGATATGGAGACAGTAAGAGAAGGAATTAAATTTCACAGCCCCTCTTCAACTGAATGTACTTTCCTGAAGCAAGGATATTCCACTTAGAGCGGTATTGACTAATGATCTGAACAATGACCACAAGTATGGGAGCTGGGAACAGCCTTCCAACAGGAAGAAAAGACCTTGAAGGAAAAATGAAATTTGCTATGGGTAGGACAAAGGTAAAGAATGACCAGATGCCAGAGCAACTGTTTCAGGAGTGGTATTTTGGCCCTTTATTTGCAGATTTTGTTAGCTTGTGTTGGCAATAGGAAGATACTCCTTCATGGATGGTTTGCAGTGCAGTCTGATTCTGTGGTCTGCACCTGTGAGGATGCAGCACCCAACACTCATAACTGTAGGTAATGCCTGCAGCTGTTTGAATTTCCTTGGGACACCCACAGAGACTGCTAGGATCAGTAGAGCCTAGCAACAACAATTCCCAGTGCTACAGAAGCTAGAGCAGCTGCATCTTAGCACCCTAAAAAGAAATCTAGGAGAAGACAAATTGACTGCCATACCAAAATGAACTTTCATTTATCTCTGCATTCTAATGGAAGCTTATGAATAATATGCTCTATTTCAGGACAATTTCACATAGTCAGCTTCAGTACTGCTGCTGGTTCACTCGAAATGATCGCCTGAAGACCTCATGTTAGACATTAATTCACACCACAAAAGAACATGCTTCCTTTTCTTAAAAAACAGCTTGTCTTTTGAGACCTGTTAACTTGAGATCAGCAGAAATACCAATACCTTTTGAATCTTTTAGAAAGTCAAGGAAGCAACAATACCATTATGTGACTTGGACTCATCACAGGAGAACTTGTTCTACATCATTACATGGATATTAAACACAAATTCAGTCTTCCTTTCCTTTTGTGCTCCCTAACAGGAGTCCGATCCAAACCAGGCACCTTTGGCACTACCAGTAAACAAACAAATAAATAATTGAGTGGATTTCTCTGATGGCAGCCAAATAGTCTGTCCTTTCACTCCATCAACAGTACTGTTCAGAAACATCAGCCAAACACAATGTAGGTATGGAAAGAATTCCCTTTTTCTTAAGTGGCATACTCATGGGAGACTGAAATTATGCAGTTCTGTTAAAAAGTATTCTCAAAGGATACTGTGGAAAACTTAGTGCCACTAAAACCCGAATTTTTCTTAATTTGCTGAAAAATCCCCCACATTATGAATTTGCTTTCAGATCTAATACTTAATCTGTTACATCTTGACTTGAATTTTTTGGCCTGATTTCAACAACAACAAACATCTGTAACAAGACCTGCTTAAATGAGTGGTGTTCTGGGGGTAGTCTTAGGGCCTGTTTCACTGCAAGTTTATTAGTCCACAAGTAGGTTTTTTATGTAATATGTTCTGCAAAACTTAGGAGCCAAGTGGAGAAACCCCAGTTAAAATGAATAAATAAGTAGTTCTTTTTATGGCACTCTCTGTCTTCAATACACAATAGTTTCCAATAACTCAGAGCACAATTAAGCAAACCAAGCTCTCTGTGACTAAGCTGAGAAGCATTTATGTTATGATGTATTTTCCAAAAAACAAAATCAAATTCCCTGGTAATCCTGATGCTCTTGTTTGATTAAGATACTAGAACTGGTAGAAATTTTTCCATGCACGAGGTAGGAGTTCGCTAGCAAACAGGAGAAGAAATGTTAAAAGGAAGGACACTGAAATACATCCTTTTCCCTTCAGATAACTCTGTATAATCTATTTTAATAGAAAACATATAGAGAATTTTATATAAGTTTAGGGATATAGCTATTTTTCCACTTCATGTTCCATTCCTGCGGCAGGAGACATGCAGGTTTAAATTAATTCTACATGAACCTGTATTAATTCAGGCTCTGTACCTGAATTTTCCTCAAAGGAGGGATTTGTAGAGATACAGGATGCCTAGCCACTGACAGCACAGAAGAGGTGAGCTCAGGAGTCAATCTTCTGCAAGATCTTCTTCCTACTTCTACCACAAAATTCCCAATACTCTCACTCTGAAGACGTCAGTGAAGTTTTCAGGGACAAAGCCACAGATTTTTAACCTTGCATAGCTCTAAAAGAAGAAGAAACCATGACTACTGGACTTGCACTTCCCAGAAGTGCACAATTCACTGACACTTTTCTTCCTTGCATTTGACAGAATATATTCAATCTACTTCACATAGATAAGCAATAAAGAGTAGAACTATCAAAGCAAAGCTTGTCACATAACTTGAGATTTAGTTGAGTCTTGTGAGAAATTCTGGATCAGATAGAAATTGAGGCTTACGAAAATGCAGCTGTTCAGACCAAGAGTACCAAAAATGGAGGAACCAAAGTTTTGGTAAGGTTACATGACGCACAGGCTTGTTTTCCACAAGGAGATTTTTCTTTACTTTGTAACCTGCCTTGGGTTCACTACATTTATAGTTACCTTGGGAACAGGGATAGCAAAAGAACCAGAAAGATATTATATTGCTATTTCATACTGCATTATGTGTTCTTGAAACACATAATTTATCTGGCTACAAAAAGTTTGTAAAAAACATTGGTTTATTAGTTCTGTATTCTGTAACTTTTAAACCTTCCTGTAACAGTCTTTCTCCCTTTTTTCCTTACTTTATATGTATTTTCATTGAAGTGGAAAACATTGGAACCATGCCAAACTAAGAAAATTATGTAGAGAAACATTTCAAAATACATCACATTTAAATACTGCTAATTTTTTCTTTAATTTAAGTCTTCACATTTTAATTACCTTTTAATTAAATTTATTCTGTATAGATTTCTAACTTACTGTATTAAAAAAACATATAAATTGCTGGCACTGAAGCACCTTTATAATTAACAAAAAGAAAAAGGCACTTTTACAGTGCTTCACCTTCTCCTCTGGGAAGAGATGAGTTCTGTCCTAAAACCACTTATTTCCCATCATTCACTTGGAAGAGTCTAAATAATTTCATACACAACCATCTAACTGCAATCTAACATTGGCTAACTGCATTGCAGCAATGAATTTATTTATTGCTAGCACAACATTCACAACTTGCTCATTGCCACTTTGCTGTCCACTTTCACTTTTCAGGCTGAAAAAGATCAATTCTCTTTTATCTTAACCAATATATGCCAAAATCATATCCTAAAATCTCAGTCAGAAATTGTTCTTTGAACTCCTTAGGGACCTGGTTAATTCCTCAACAGCACATCCTTTTCCAGTCCGTCTCACAAAGCAAAATGAAGTAGAACATAACAACAGCAGTCTTACCTGAGCTCTTGCAGAAGATAATTCCCATCCCTGTATAACAAATACATAGAAATGGTGCAAATTTTGAATGAGAAAGGATACATTCGTATGGCTCCTGTTCTTGTTCCAATCGCCAGAATTTTCTGAACTGGGTCAAAAGCTAAGGCAGTGGGTAGGTAAGGAAAACCATGGCGAACCGTCTGAAACAGAGCAAAGGAGCAAAGTGACCAAACTGCAACCACAGAGAACAGCATCAATGTTTTATGCTTATGTTTTTCTGTATGTTGTAGCATTTTCAATACATTTCAAGAGAAGTATTTTAAAAGATACAGTATCTTGAATACAGAGGTAAATTTTGTTCACATAAATTTCCAGCTATGCTTTTCACTCAATAATATTTTAAATGGTTTTATTCCAACAAAGTAGATTGCAAAGTGTATGATATTATATGGTATATATTGCTGAAGTGGTATACTGAAAGATAACCTTAACATGCAGGGCAGCTGAACTGTAAACTGAAAAAAAAGACAAATAATATGCTTTCAAAACACTGTCGGAAACAACCTCAGCCTCAACAGAGCAGCTCTAGCAGAAAGAAATGGAATATGTTCAGGAGAAAATATCCAATAAACCAATAAACTCAACTGAGTCTATGAGGTAAAAACCCTTAATATCAATTTAAAAAAAAATGCGCCAGAGAAGATGTTCTCAAAATGAGCAACTGAACCACTCACCTTTTCTTAATCTTTATTTATAATGGTATGCTTTTAATTCTAATTTTTGCAGAGATACTTTGGGGAATAAATAAACTGAGCATTATACAACTCATCCTTGAAGACTGTCTCAGTATTTTAAGTTACCTTAACCTGCAGGTTATGACCAACATGACTTGCCCAATTTTTATGAGAAAGAATCTGGTGAGAGAGAACACTAATATAAGAATAAAATTGAAAATAACAAGACTAGACTATAAAAATACACATAAAAATTAACTGTAATTAAATTTGTGTGTGGGACTTCTTACATAAAAATGGGCACAAAATGCTGTTTTTTATAATAATAACGGTTTATATTATTTAACAAAATAAAACCTAGAATTCAACCTTGAACTCTAGGACTAACTCTTTTTTTAGTAAGTGGTTGGGATTAGAGAGGAAGTACTTTGAACTGAATGAAATTTAACTTTTTAAGCTATTTTCCTCTTCCTTGAAATGATCTAGTTCAAGAACTATGTCTGCTGAAGCATTCAGCAGTCCCTATGGAACAACAACAAAAGGGACTCCTTAATTGCAGACCTGTTGAGTAAAAGGCAGCTAATGATTCCACAGCTGTATCTCTCCAACTCCTCCATTACAGCTGGAAACACTTGAACTGATATTCACAAGCAGTTTGGGAACAACCAAATGTATGTTTTTCACCAAATAACCACTTCCTTAAAAGAGATCTTACTTGTCTCGTATCTTAATTACTGCTGATAAGGGAAGTTGTTTAAAGAATGTCTAATTATTAGTTTCCAAGCTGAAAAAACCCAGAAGCACATGCTACTTCAGTAAGCTATAGAAAAGTAACTCACTTTTTATGTTAATGTAGGCATTTATCAAAGATCTCAATTCTGTTTCTGGTTTGGTTTGCTTTGCTTTTTGGTTTGGGGTTTCTTAACTTTCTTATCTTCTTATGTGTTAGGATTACTCAAATATAAAGTTTTTTATACTGAAATCTAAGCTGGAACCAGACTTACACACCCTAGAAATGGTTTTACCTCTCATGTCACAAAAACATCAGGAATCATGGACTGTAGTATTTTCTAGTGTGCTGAACATGTAGCATTACTAATCTGCTATTATATTTGAAATTTCTGTATTCTGGTGAACAAATGTTCTTCCTTATCTGAAAAAAACCTATATATATCACCAGTTATCTTTTTTTAAATATTGATTTTAGAAAGGCTCTCTATAATAAAGTTTGAATTCCTATCAGTTCCAGTCATAGTAAGCTTCTCTGATGTTTAAACATGACTGAAGTTTTCAGTACTATTTTTAAGATCTAACAATGCAAAGATAAATATTTTTAAATACTTATTTGCCTACATATTTAGGATCTGCATTGTATTTTCAGTATTTCTGCCATCTAGAGTCAGACTTCCCATTCGGAAATTTTAATTGAGTCCTGTATTGAGACAGAACTACGTTTTAAAAGAACAGTGATGTACATCTCTTCAGGATCATAACTCAGTACAATTTTTGAACTTTAGGATTGACTTGAAATTGCTCTATTTTGCAGCCAATTTCCAAATTTGAGTATTTACACTAATTCCAATTGGGAGGTTTTTGTGAATGCAAAATTCCGCCCTTTGTAAAATACATTTTAAAAAATTGTTGAAATCTACTGAACAGCCAAGTAAATCACACTTTTCAAGTAAAATATTTACATTTATTAGGATTCCAAAAGAACAAAACCATTTCGGAAGGAAAGCCAAGTTATACAGTACAGAGTTAGGGCAGAAAAAGATGTCTCTATAACTGAGAATTTGGCCCAAATTAGAGCAGCCTCAGAAATTATTCTGTGGATTAAACCTGTTCAAAAACATGGAAAAGCTGTAACAGTCCAAACTCCCAGATTTTTGCTCTCAGCTTTGGTCCAACAAAGATTTTTGGTCTCTTCTTTTTCCAAGGACTTTGAGAAAAATGGACTTGAAAAGGTAGCACTTGGAGTAGACTTTTTTTTTCCCAGTTGTGCATTGATACAGCTCCAGTGAACATGAGTGTAAGGATGAGTAACAGTTCTAGAACTGTGCCTGAGCCTCCTTATAGCCTTTACTAATACAGATGAAAAAGAAGAGAAGGCCACAAAATTAACTTGATCCTAGGGTGGCAAAAAAAAAAAAAGTACATTCCCATTTTATCTGCGTAGGAACAACATAGAACAAAACTATCAGTGGTGCTCAGAAACGCAAAACAAAGTAGTTGGGGTCAGTAGCAGGCAAAAGCAGAAGTATGGTTAAAAATCAGTCTGTGTTCAAAGAAATATAGGGGGGGACTAACTACCCCAAATATCCCAAGAAAGAGGCTGCCAAGAAAAATAAAAGGGAGAGAAAAAAAAACAGACAGCAGATGGAGCCAGGACTGCTTTTCTCCACATTATCTAGCTTCCCTTTACGTCTCCTTTTTGGGCACACTGTCTCCAGAGGCAGTCTGTGCTCCCTAGGACATACAGTTTTCGTGCAATATGCAAAATAATTTACTTGAAACAGAACAACTGCAAATGCTGATACAATTTCAGCATAAATCTTTTCTCTTAAATTCTCTTTAAATAATTTTAAGCAGTGAAGTGCATGAATACATCATTAAAGTAATCCTTACACAAACAATTTACCTAAATTAATATAGGAAATTGATTATTTGGGCTTGCTAGTAATCTACCAATAAACATTTTAATATCCTGTAGAGAACATAATGGTCTTTTTCAGTCTAAGATACCATGATACATTTCATTAGCTGAAAAAAAAATTGCACTAGTACTAATATGCAATATCCAGTATAATTGTTCACATGGTGCATAATGCAATTCTTCAGTATAAGAGTTTTCTTAACTTTTATTCTGTGGTAGTTTATATCATATTTCAAAGATAATTTTTAATGAAAAGGTGTTATAACATTCTCTAAATAGTTCCAGAAAACACAGAACTAGATCAAATTTTAAACTGTATCAATTAATAAATAGGGTTTATATTCAAAGTATTACTGACAATCTGCACAAACTTAAAATTTGTAACTTTTCTACTAATATTTTTTAGATACTCTGTTTCATTTAACATCTGACAGCAAAAGTGATTTACTTAGGTAAATAATTTTTGAGAATATGTACATTTGTTAAAATTTAACTATGTAGTCTAAACCTGTGGCTCAGTGTGTAGAGTCTACTTCCAAACTGTCACCAACATGCCACCTCCAAAAATGTCACTGAAGAATAATTGACTGGTTTACAGAATAGAGGATGAAGGGTTGACTGAAACCTCTCCAGCCTCTTGCTCAGCTATGTAGGAAATTAAAAAATGTCAATGATTACAGCATTTTCACCACTTCAATACTATTTTTAGTACTGTGGTGCTCCAATATTTTAGTGAGAAAAATGAGTGCTTATACAAATAAGCTGCCATATATTATATCATTATAAGTCCATGACATCCCTCATTTATGGATCTCTGTGTCTGTAATCTCTGATTGGTAAAACTGATCCCTTCTAATGAAAAATGGAAAGAGGACAAGATATCAGCAGGCTTCCCACCCAAATAAACAATGCAGGAGAGATAAATTTTTTATTAGTTAAATTTTCATTTTTCAAAGTAATGCTTTTTGTAAAAATCACAGCTTAGCTGTGATCAGTTAGTTAACTGATTGCATCTAGCTCTCAACCTCTAATAGGAACCAGGGCTTCAGAGCATGTTTACAGAATATTCTAAAAAAACTACCTTTTTTATTTATTTTTTTCTTAGCTAAAGATACCCACAGATAGTTCTTTTTCTTGGTGTAAAGCTAGAAACAGTCATCTGGAAAAAGCCATTTACAAAAGGGACTCTGGGCCTGGAGACTGGGAAAGCTGATTGCTGTCCCTGAAAAAATGGTAAAATAAAGACTATCAGAGCACATAGATAAAGATTGTTGCAGAAGTCAGCAGAGTTTCTTCAATGGGAAATCAGGTCTGACTAGTTCTCTCTAATTTTATGATGCTGTCAGCATGCAGGTACATAAAGGGGATACGAATATACATAAGTTTTCCAAAAGCCTTCCAATAACATTCCACAGAAATGTTATCAGAGAAACACAAGTGTCATGGGACTGAAGAAATTTCTTTGTGGACTGAGAGCTGGTTAGATCACAGAAAACAAAAGACAGAGTTTTACGGATTTTTTACCGTGAAGAAAATTCACAAGTAGAGTTCTCCATGCTTTGACCAATTTTATTCATTGTCTTTAATGACCTATAAAAGGTAATGAACCCTGAAGTCTCTGAGATCATAGCTAACAGTTAGCTCCTTTGGAAAGTGAAATTCAGTACTACTGGTGACCAGCTCCTGAAAGACTTCATTAGAGTGACTTAAGTGGGCAAGAAGTTGATAAATGAGCTTCAGTGTGGATAGATGCAAGACATCTAGAAGGAAAAAAAACTTAATTAGATCCTCACAATGCTGAATTTGGAACTAACATTTACAACTCAGCAAAGTAATTTTTGGGCAGGGTCGTCATTCCTCTGAAATATTTGGTTTAATGTTCAACAGCAACCCCAAAAAGCCAAGTAATATTGGACATCATGAGGAAGAGCATAAAGAATAACTCAGAGGGCATCATTCTGCTGCTACAGAAAACCTGCGTGAGCCCATTACTTGAGAGCTGTATATGGGGGGATATGACTTAAAACTTAGACAAACAAGTGAGTGGGTAAGCTAAACATATTTGGCAAAGCCACGAAGGCATTCAAAAGAAATTCAAGATTAGTTTAAAATGGGGAAAAATATGGGACAAATTCATTGACGTGATTAATAAACGGATTTTAAAAGGACCAGCTAAAGATACGCCCTCCAACATACGAAATCCAGTTATGGTGAATGATGGGAGATTGGAAAGGGAATGGACTGCAGAAAATGATGTAACTTATTACCCTCCCTAAGTGACAATTCTGAGACTGACTGCTGGGAGATATGGGCCATGGGTTTGTCTCAGCAGGCTTTTCTTATGAGCTTATTATCCTCGCCAGCAGCAGTGAAACAGATAGGAAGAAAAAGGAGATCAGTATTGGCGGAGAAAAATACAGTGAAGAAAAAAAAATTGAAAATGCGGGCACAAAAGAGAAGAGTTACTGAAATACGAATATTGAAGCGGGAAGAAAAGACGTGTAAGAAACAAGCAGAATTTCATAATATTTCCCTACAAAAACTTCTGGCATAGAAGAATAATACTTCTAGCAATAGGCAAACTTGGTTTGTTGTTTAATTTTTAAATTATGGAACTTTGTTATAAAAGGTCACTTAATTAGCTGTGGTAGAATTTTGAGAAAGGAGCTGTCCTGAACATAAAGCAGACTTCAAATACAGCCTGAAATTTAGAAGTTTCATTTCACAAATATTACACACTAATAATTATAAGAAAAAAGGAGATATTTTAGAGTATTTTAAATTAACTGACTTAAATATTATACATTTTTGTACAATTAACATACTTTTTTTTTTCCATAACAAAATGATCTCTGCAGATACTCAGAGATGGGTTTTTCCACTGTCATTTTCAGTTCTGCAAGCTAGATGTCAAAGACTATTAAATAAGGATGGTCCTATTTAGATGTGATTCATATAGATACAAACAGCCAAGCTAAGCAAACCACAGGGGAGAAATAAGGCCTTCTGAATTTCAAAAATGCATTCTCCTCATGCTTGTCCTTTGAAATACACTGTAGTGTATCAAAAATACAAAATATAATTTAGACAGGAAAATCCACAAATAAATGATGTTGATCCATAAGCTACATTATCCCCAGCTCAGGTTAGGTTGGAAGGGAACTCTGCAGACTGTCTGCTCCAACCCCTCCTGCCCAAAGCTAAAGGGGTTGAATTTTAATACCACTTTCTGGATCTATTTAAATCGGTGGAGCTATGGCCAAGCAACTGCTTGGCAACTACACCATCCTGCTACATCCACCACAGCACTGAGTAACAGCATAATGAGTTACAGGGTAATATATGAATATAACATCCCAAGGGAGACATTATGCTCTTGGAAGAAGTCCCAAGTCCAAGGGAGAATGATGTATGCAAAATTCTTTCACCTCTTCCCTTCCTATTCTTTCTAAATGAACTCTCCCAAGTCCAAAAACAAACAATCAAACAACCAAAACCATTCAACCAAACAATAAACCCCAGGCAAATATACAAAAAGGGAAGAAAAAATGAGACCACAATGAAGAAATTGCACCCACTGTACAGTAAATATGGTATCATGTACTTCCCACTATTGCCATTTAGACTGGCAAGAAGAAATAGGGCATCAGCATATGGAGAAATGTCTTGATCGTTCATAAAACTACATCAACCCTCATCTTTAATGTAGAGTTATTAAAAAAACCCAACCCTAAACTCCTGATTGCAAAGTTCATTTTGGCCTATCTACTTAAGCAAAACTTCAGTCCAAATGGAAAATCTTTACAATCAAAGTAATTCAAATAGCAGTTCCACTGAATCTGTCATTGCATCACTTAACTGTTCTACTCTAGAACTTGAGACAGGCTGGTTCAGAATATCACCTGCCTGATGAAGATCTGTTTTAGAGGCATTCACAAAAATTGTAAAATCATTCAGCTTATCTCATAGCCCTGAAAGGAAAATATTTTTGCCTTCACTATGACTGTGGATACAGAGAATAAGATAATTTTGTAACTTTAATGAGAAATTAATCAGAAACAAAACTGTTTTTATTAAGTTTACATCAGACCAACGTAACAATAGCTCTAATTAATTTTGCATGACTTCCCATTTTTTTTATTTTCTGAAACTTCACTACTTTAGACTAATTATGTTCTGTTCTGGCTGACTGTGGTTTCTATTCTGAAACAAATGCTTTGGTTGCTGCTTTCAAAATATTTTAGTTTTTAAAAAAATCAGCCATACCAGGGGATTGAAAAAATGTTACTGCTGTGATACAGTTCGTGAAGGGTGGGGGGTTCGGGCTGGAGAATAGCAGGGAGGAAGCTAGAAAAATAGAGTGTTAAAACTCTACTTTGATACAGAGATAATCTGTATTATTGGTTTATTCCTGAGAAAATCTGGTTTTGGCATTCTTGTATACAAATGCTATTACCAGATTTCATTACTACCATTTAAAATGTTGTTTACTATTTTATACTAATTCATTATTAATCTTCTCCTACCTTCTTTCTGTATACATGCTGTATGGAATTTGAAGATTTTTCTTTTTCTGATGTTGAATTGAGAATTTAATCTGAAAATAATGGCCAGCATCTCACCTCACACAAGGTGAAGATATATTCCAAATGAAATGCAGGTATTTTGTGGCAGCTTTTTACCCTCTCACAGCAGTGAAATGCAGCCAATTTTGCACATCACTGTCCCCTTCTGCATTGCCTATGAAGCCACCAAGGACACAGCTCACACACACAAGTGAAGGCAGCACAGGCAAGGATTGTAAGAATCAGATCTCTGTTTACATAACCACGGGCCACTTTTCCTGCCCTTGTCTCATGCAGGCAGCATTTCTAAATATATGTAGGGACAAACAACGAATAAAGCAGGGATCTGTGGATTCAGTAAAATTAAGTTTGATCCACAGCAACAATGGAATGTATCTGTAACACAAGTGATGATGGACAGCTGTAACTGAGAGCACATCTCCACCCTGAAGGGATGCAAGAGACGGAACAGGATGAACAAAGTGGAGATGAGCATTCATTAATTTATTATTTACTATTTTTGTGATGTCCAGTGGATAACACAGAGATCTTCTCACGGGAACTGTTGCAAAGAACACAAACAGAATAGCATTTATCCTCCTCACATGTTGTAAACTGTTCAAAACAAATGTGAGGGAGGACAGGAACAAAATATAAGCAGATGCTTCAAGAAAATAAAAGATGCAATAAAGACTAGATTGCCTCAGAATACAGACATAGCTGGATAGTAGTTGAACAAGGGACCTGACTTCTGAGTGTCTGACCTCACAGCATTCTTGCATAATAGATTTTTAAATTAAATAGAAGCAATTATTTTTAATTTATTGGATTCAAATTCTGCAAAAAGGCATGCCACCATACACACATACACCTACTTATATACATCGTAGAATTCAGTAAGGCTCCTTCTGAGTCCATGCATTCATCAATTCAAAGCCTCGAATATTAAGGTTGGGGGTTTTTTAGTACTACATAAAACTTAACTTCAAAGGAACCATAAAGAGTGCACCTCCTCGGACTTTGACCCTAGCTACAGGTGACAGATTGTCTCTAGCACTTTTTATTATTCATAGTCTTTGCTGGTGATTGGTTAGGAATGGACACAGCACTGCACAAAGATAACATCTTATTACATTTGAGCACACTTGCCAGCCATCTGCACCTAATAATATTGCCTTCTCTCCTCTCCCCAGATGCACACTATTTGTATTTCTAATCCTACAGTCCTCTAATTTTCCCCTATAATGATTCTAACACACATTGTGACAAATTAATATACCCCATAAGCTAATTTTATAAGCCCTTTTTCTTAGAACAGACAACAGCCCACTATATTCATGTAGTTTAGGAAGGTCTATTAGTTCACTCTCTACTGCTTCCTTTTCTCAGTTTATTAAGTGAATAAACTAACTGTTCACAGTATTTTCACACAGACTTCAAGAAGTATTTTGGGCATAAATCATACACCAGGGAGTATCGGATGTCTCAGAACAGGAAGCAGATATGAGTGGATATTCATCTAAACGAAGTGAGAATGGGGTCCGGCTTGGATTTAGTCTAGTTCCACTGAGGACAGCTGCATATTTTACACAGAATATGCATTTCTATCTGGAAAAATAAATGTTCATATTTTTAGCCACGAACCTCTAAGTAATTTCTTGGTCATTTCTTTAAAAATTAGGTGTAAGTATTTTTCTTTCAGAAGTAAGTTGGGGGCAAAGTTGCTTATGCACCCAACTTTTTACATGACAGCTCCTCAATCAGAACACTGTGAGCCAACCAGGCTGAATTTCCTCCATCCTCCTGCAAGATATTTAAAATTGCTTTTCCCACTGCAATAGTGAGAAAAATTTTCATTAACTACCTGGTGACCTACAGGTGAGGAATAATATAGCCATTGTTCCCACTAGAGTTGGAGTTGTTCAGCCTGGAGAAGAGGAGGCTCCAGGAATACCTTATAGCACCTTCCAGTACTTAAAGGGGGCTAAAATAAAGCTGGGGAGGGACTTTTTACCAGTAGTGATAGGACAAGGGGCAATGGCTTCAAACTAAAAGAGAGTAGCTTCAGGTTAGATATTGGGAAAAAAATTCTTTACTATGAGGGTGATGAGGCACTGGCACAGGCTGCCCAGAGAAACTGTTGATGCCCCATTCTTAAAAATGTTCAAGGACAGGCTGCCTGGTGCTTTGAGAAGCCTAGTCTAGTGGAAAGTGTCTGTGCCCATGGCAGTGGGGTTGGGACTAGATGATCTTCCAACATCTGTGACCCCACAGATTAAGAAAAAAAACCCAAAAAACTCCCAAACCAACGATCATGAAAACCCCCACTTGAAATGGCACACAAAATTAGAGCAAACATCTTAACCTTTAGGTTTCCCTTTGTGAAACCAAGAGCTGAACTCAGTGATCCTCAAGGATCCCTTCCAACTCAGCTTATTCTATGATTCCTAAACTGTTAAAAATGCAAAGTCAACGATAAAAAGCAAAACAATTAAAAAATACATGCAGTAAGTTCATCTATGCAGTATGAATTTGTTCTCCTCTTGTAGGGATTAATTAAATTATCTTTTTCTGCCATAGTATAGGGGAGCCAGAAATCCATCTGTAGTCATTTGAGACAGAAAGGAAATTTGGAGTCATTCTGGCTATGTAAGGCAGGCATATAAACTGAACAACTAACCTAAAGATCACTTTGCAGCTGTGCAGAACACATGCAACAGAATGTGAAAACAATGGGAGGCTCAAAGGGAAGATGTGGGATAAGTTAAATATGCTGAAAGAAATACAGATGCAAAGCAGGTCAAGCTCGAAACTCAAAACAGTGGACCCTGAACTTTTTTGATTTTTTGTGGCATCTATACTGCAGGGATAATATCATTTCCATCTCACAGAAATATTATGAAGATCAATTCATTAATGTTTATAAAGCTTTCAGAACTACAGTGGTGAGCACTTCTGTTGGAAAAGTCCATGGGGAACTTAATATTCAGGCATGCTCGGAGTTTTAAGTATGCAAAGAAATATTGAAGTACTTTCCTATGAGCAAACACTATTTGTTCTGCTAAATTAAACCTATAGAAGAAATTTGGGATCATGTAATTAAAAGTTGTCTGTGCAAACAAGGTTATTTAAGAAACGTGGAACTTTCTGAGTGCTTTATTCAGCAACCTTAAAGGTCTAGGAATAATTTTGAAGATGTAATTGCATGTGTTGGCCATGAAGGGTGCGCATTACTTCATTAAGGATTAATAATGCAAAACAACGGATATTTGCACAAAAACCCCAAACAAGTGAATCCAGTTATGCTACTACAGGTACCTTAAAATCTTCAAAAATCTTTCAAAAGAAGATTTCTAATTTATACAAACACTTAAAACAGAATACATTATGCTCATCACAAATTTAATGAAATTACTATAATCTAATTGAGAAGTGTCGTTTATGACTCCGTAGTTTTAAATAGAATAGGGTTCTACACCTAACTTTAGATCCAAACTCTGGTATATAGGAAAAAAAAATCCTTCCCAACATTATCTTATTTACCATTTAAGTATTAAATGAACTCTGAGAACTTACAAGTAAGAGTTCATACTAATTTTAAAATGGGTTTTCAATGAAATGTAGCACTTAGCAAACATGTTATTTTTTGTTCCCTGTATGACCTTAGAAAGAAATAAGACAGATTAACCAAACAGCTCAAACTGACTAAAACATTGTGGATAGCTTATAACAATGATTTTTTTTTGTTTGTTTTTAATTCTTCATAACCAAAAAATGTGCTCCTGCAGAATTGTGCTTAAACTGCCACTCCAAAATTCATCTTCTCTCTGTTATCACTAAACTGTAGAGTCATGTTGCATTGGCAGTTAAAATACCTGCTTGGATGTTGTCAGAAGGATTAAATGTTTATCTTCATAGGTTGACAAAATAAGTTATTACCATCTATAAACTCTGAGGATTAAAATTTAGGACCACCTGATCAGAAATTCAGACAATGATGGTATTTAACTTGGCTACTCATTGACTATATCCTGAAGGCCTGTTTTGCCAAACATAAGCAAGATTAGAAAGGCACAATTGCAATTGGCCATGGGATTCCATACCAGTTTTAACAAAAGCCTAAAACTTTTCTGGCCTCCACGGGTTTTGCATAAAGGCTAGGTAATGAGCATACTGAAACTATGACTATACTATCAAAATAAACAATACAGCAAGAGTTAAAGGATGTTCACTGGGTTGCAACACTTATCCAGGCTTATCTTACCAGTGTTATTACCCAGTAATAACACTGAAGACCACTTTGGAAAAGAATAGAAATCTCAAGCTTTGGGGTTTAAAGGCAGTCCATAACCATTTGGGAAGCAATTCTTTGAGAAGATTAAATTGCCAGTTCTTAGACCTTTTCCTGGGTATCCAGTTGCTGCCCACAGCAAAAGAAAACATATTAGAGTAGATTAATTGCGTACCTGGTGAAGTGCAAGTCTTACTGTGCTCTTAAGTGAGGTCTTGATTTCAAAGTTATTAACCTCATGCTCTACAAATTCAATTCAACTCTATGATTGCTCTCCAAGAAACCTTGAGTAGTTCTACCTGGGAGACTTATTTTCATGAGCAACAAGTACTTCACATACAAAAAAAAAAAATCTATATCTTCATTCTTATTCAGTTTTTCCCAACTGCGTCATCCCCTAACAAGAAACCTTCTGAAAAAGTAATAAAATCACTGTTTTCTCCTTTTATGTTCCCTCTGCTCAAAGCTCTACTCATATGATTTAAAACATCCTAGCTGTGAGCTTCTCACTTCCTTTATTAACGGCAGATTTCTCCCCAGTGCCGTATTTTAGTTTCTAGATGGTCTGGACAAACATAGGTGAACCTAAAAATCCTTGCCAGAGGAAAAAAACAACACATACACAGAGGGAATATACCAAGAAGCAAACCCAAGGAAATTAGGTCTATCCCAATCAAAATTAACATAGACTTTTGTAACTTATTCTACTGGATCATGCCTAGTTTTAGGATGATGCTGCTATCTCACTCATTCAATTCAACTAATGTGAACTATAATCAATATTTTCATGATTTCCACTTGGATAACCAAATCCCAAGAGCAGTCCCTAGATGCAGCCTAAATTGTACCTCAGCTTCCCGCTGTCACAAAATAGGTATGACAATATTTCACACTGCTTGAGTGCTTTGAAAATGGTGCCACTGATTCATTATTACAGATACCAACATATAAATTTATCATGCTTAAAACAGGATGTAGCTATTTCATATGTAATAGTTTCAATAATATTTCATTCTTTCAATACAGAAGATCACATTAGTGATTTAAATATAAATGCCAAAAGTAACTAACTGAGAACATCTCGGTGTAAAATATTCAGTTTACTTCTGTTAAACTCTAATCTGTATCTCAAAAAGACACTGTGGTCATAATCAACCTAAAAATGCCACAAAATGGAGCGCTGGCTTTCAGGTGCATTACAAATGAAATCAGGTGTGTTACCATTTAAAACAGAGTTCTGCTAGAGGACTTGATCTGTGTTTTCAGTCAAGCAGACCTCCCTCAAACTTCAAAGAGGCAATTTATTTACATAAAAAATGCAGGGAAAGGCCTTTTAATTCTTAAGTATGAGTCAGCTTTTATTTTCACTTCTAAATGAAGATTTTTATAATCAGCAAAGAAAGGAAAACCAGTCTGAGGTGCTCCTTAGGCTGTTAGCCCAGATGCCTTGACCCTGTAGATAACAAACCAAAACTGCCATCAGCTTTACTCAGTTCTGCATACAGCAGGATCACAGATCACGGATCCTTAAACACGCAGCCCGTACAACTTATGTAACTGAACATGCAAATGCCCAACTGAAATACCAGAAGCGCTACACAACAAAAGCTCAGGGAGGACGGAATTTGAGTTATGCGTGTACCCGTGTATTTTTAATCTGATTCAGACTGGCTGAGGTACAAATTCTGGCTGAGCTCTGGCCCCCTGGAGCAGGCAGTGGGAAGCTGCACCTGCAGCAGGCCCCTCCGCCCCCAGCTCCCTCGCAACGGAGCGGGGCCCTCAGAGCTTCCAGGGCTTCCTTCAAACACGCTCCTGGTGCTCCTCAAGTGCTCCAGAGCTGCTGAAGTGGAGCCCGTGGAATAAACACTGCAGAGGGTCGGGAGCACATGATCACCGAGCGTTTCGGAAGTTTGCTTTCGGCATACCTTTGTATCTTGGAAAAAGGAAGCCGGTATTTTGTGTACCGTAGGCTTCTGCAGTAACATGCATTCATGAGCAAGTGCTGCTGCAAGCAACCAAAGGTTTCCTACACAAATATTTACTTTGTTGAGAACATTTTAAGCTGAAAGCTAAGACAGGTAAATATTGGCTACTGAAATCTTCTTCAAATGACATATTCCTTTACACATATCCCAAGTAGCTGTATCAGGACATGACACTAACTGTCTTCAAGTAATATCAAAACAAACAAGGGAAATAATGGAGATTAGGACAAAAAAAATCATTTCATCTTATGTTGCTTATTTTCAAAAATATATACACACATACAAAATAAGAATACATCTCACTAAATACAGATCTTTGTCCCTATCACATGACTTACACATGAAAAACCATGTTGAGTTTTAGCCTTACTTAGAAATCTTTGAATGTCAGACTTTCTAATAATATTTTACTATACCTTGATTGTTTGTATTATCTTTTTCCCAATGTGACAAAAATGGGAAATCACTGTACTGAATACCTGGAGTTTCACAGAATGCTTAATTACTGTGTACATAAGCAAAAGTAGTCAAATCCAAGCCTGGGAAGCAGGTATAATTCTAATGCACTCATCACCAATGCTCTATTAAACTACAGAATCATTTGTGTCAAAAGGCTGGAACCTGCTGTGGTTCAGGATGGCAAAGCACTATAAGAAAAAAATAATTAGAATTTTGTAGAACCTATCCAAAGGTCTCTGAGTTTTTAAGCCATAGGGGTTCATCCTTCTCCCCTTGAACTCTGCAAGACTTTTGACACCAGCTGTAGCTGAAAGCCAAACAGAAACATGGTATCTGAGATCAGGGAAGCTGTATGCTTCACAAGGACCGGATCTGCACACAAAATGTCTCACAGGCTTGTCTTGGTTGTTTATATTTCCTTCTTCTTTCCAAAACACAAAATGAAATTATGATGTGCTGGAGTTGACTGTAAACTAAATTTTAGATCAATTTGTATCTGACTAATAAAAGCAAAGTACACTTAATAGGTGGAATCCATTCACTCCTAGTAAGGCAAATCGCACTAACTAAAAATTCTGGTTTTGAAGATTCTAATCAAAACAAATAAGCAAACAAAACTTCTAGTAAAGCCACCAGAATTCAAATAAAACTGACAGGTAATAGTAGAAGACCATAATCTCCTGTCATATTTTGTCTTCTTTACAAAAGTATGATTTTCATATTCCAGAGTTGTCCAGAAGTACCAAATAGTTTGTACTGTTTTACAGGTACAGGTATTTAAAACCACCACTAAAAGCTTTGCTGCAGAAAACTAACACAAACCAAAATACATACAGAGATATCTTATGCTTTCTACTCATAGAAAATTCCCACCTAAGGAAGTGATCAATACATAAAACCCAGAACAGATTTGGCAGATTTTGGTATTTATGCTGTCCCACTAAGTTTGGTATCATGCAATCAGAAACTTCGGTACTAATGGTAAACAGCCACCCTGCATCTACATCCAGCTCCTCACAAATAACTGAAGTCCTGGGTTCAGCAGTCATTGCACTGCCTTTTATTTCTAGCTTGTGCTTTTTTCGTAAAATAGAGAAGGAAAGGCAAGGAGGATGAGAAGAGTGAGGAGGTGAAGTAGATGCATACAATCTTCAATTTCTAATGACTTGTAAAATACTAACAACAATTTATTTGCTTTCCTGTCCCCAATCCTGTCAGCAGTTTGGGGTCCAAGTGTGAACTTGGAATTCGGCCCCGAGTGCTGAAATCAAGATTTCTACGAATTTACTGACCACCCCAACTCTGCAGCAGGAACAAAAAAAGCATCCACTGGACCTCGGTCGTTGAATTCCGAAGTCCTTATACAACCACTGCAGTTCTCAAGTAAAACGCTTTTTGGTATCATATTACTACCCCTCCATCTCCCAACCCCGGGTAGCTTTTATTATTTCCACAGAAAATAAAAAATACGGCCTTTACCTTACAGATCTGAAAATAATCTGAAGTGAGCGTCTCCTGGATCTCCTCTCTGGGTGTCCCTGCAGCTCCCGCAGTCCCTCCTGGGTGCACGGAGCCACCACCAGCCCCACTTCCACTGCCACCGCCACTGCTTCCAACAGGGGATGCGGCAGTTAAACCATCCAAAACTTTGCGAAAATTGAATTTCTTCATTTTGGAAAAATCTTTCAGAAGATTTGGGGGAGAAGAAAGGATGTGTCGTAACACATTCAGCTACATGGAGCGACCGAGAAAGTCTTTAAAGGTCCTCTGAGTGAGGCAGCACTTTAAGTCTCTTGTACCAAACAGAATGTCAATATTAGGTATAATTGATTGAAAAATACAAAGGCTTCATTTTGTCAGACGCAAAAGCTACCTGGAAAGGTCCTTTCCAAAAAAATAAATAAATAAATAGGTAAATAAATAAATAAAGAATCCACAAGCAGCAGGACTAAGATTTACGTTCAAACAAGGAACAATGGAACAACCGCCATCGGGTTCACTCACAAAATCCACATTTAGCAGTGGTCAAAACAGAAAAGTAAATAAAAAATTCAAGCCAGCATCCAAAACAGCAGGATCCATCCCTCTACCTTATCTGCCTAAGATCTGCCTTCGGCACTTGATTATTTCAGGAAAACTACCAAAATGCGTCTACATTCAGTTCCCCTTCCCCTCGAAACCCCTGTGAGCCAGGGCTATCTCTGCCCCCGAGGTTTCCGAGGAGCGGATTCCCCGTTCCCAGCCGCTGGTGCGACTCCGGTTTCTGGTTCCCTGCCCACCCCAGCAAATGCCGGCAGCCGCTGCCGCACTCGGCGCTCCTCTCTCTCCCCGGGCTACGCGGCGGGCTGCGAGGTGCGCGGTGCGAGTCCCTCGCTCTCCTCGCCGCCCCGGCCGCCGCTCCGTGAGGGAGCGCCCCTGCGGGGCCGGGAGCGCCCGGCCCTTTGCGGCCCCGCGGCCCGGGGAGCTCGGGGCCCCGGGGAGCTCTGGGACGGGCAATCCCTCCGGGACGGGGGCTGCGTACACTCGTAAAATAAGCGGAAAACCGAGCCCTGCAGGTGAGCGGCCGCAGAGTCACAGAATCAACCAGGTTGGAAAAGATCTCCCTGCTCGTCGGGTCCGGTCTGTGACCGAACACCACCGTGTCAGCCAGACCCTGGCAGGCAGCGCCGNGGCGGTGGCGGTGGCGGTGGCGACTCCCTCCCGCCCGTCGCGCTCACAGCCCTTCTCCGAGGTACTGAAAGCTCCGCCGGCGTCAGCCANACCCCATTCCAATGTCCAATCGCCCTTTCAGTGAAGAAATTCCTCCTCGTGTCCAGCCTCCCGAATCTCCCATGGCGCAGGTCGAGTCTCTGTCCTCTTGTCCTGCCCGGCCCCTCTGGGCCTGCCTGTGCTGCCGCGGGGACACCAAGATAAAGCGGCCTGGCACCCAGGTAAAGGGG